>OLKM01000335.1:201721-229221 GCA_900291075.1 Melanogrammus aeglefinus
ATTGTGAAGCTGAATTGAAATATAATTCCAACAAATAACAGTGCTGACTGTGAATTCAGACCCTTATTTCTTAATCCCAAAGTCTGTTATATAGGTGTAATAAATGTCATTAATTTGTGTCATAATATGTGCTGGGTGAGACGAAAGCAAAACAGCCCCCTCATATATCAGAGAACAGTACACAGATCAGTACAACCACAAAATGGAATACTTGGCCTATTCAAAACAGATCTTGGTACAAGACCAAATCTGCAAAATAATCAACCAGTATTTTCCCTCATACCTCCTACACATAAAAATGAAATTTATTTAGATTTGGAAAATTAATGAATCCAAAAAACAAAAAAAAATTTTTTTTTTTGTAAAATAAACAGTGCTGTCCAATATTGTGAATGGGGTTTAACAGCTGAACAAAAACATCACTCTCTCTCTCTCTCTCTCTCTCTCTCTCTCTCTCTCTCTCTCTCTCTCCTCTCTCTCTCTCTCTCTCTCTCTCTCTCCTCTCTCTCTCTCTTCTCTGCTCTCTCTCCTCTCTCCCTCTCTCTCATGTCTCATGCTCTCTCTCTCTCTCTCTCTTCCTCGGCCTCTCCCTCCCTCCCTCTCTCCCACAGTCTGAGTGCACCTGGGGGATCTGTGCGAGGGGTGGGGGGGGGGGGGCAACATGATACGGCATAAACATCGCAGGAGGACATCCATCCGCACTGACGGCTGCGACATTACATTCTGATCGTATCTGAAGAGAGGCGACGGAGCCAACACGCTTGGGGGGGTGGGTGGTGGTGGTGTTGGTGGTGGTGGTGGGGTGGTGGTGGTGGTGGTAGTGTACTACGTCAGCGTCGGCGCCATCAATCACGGGCATTCCAGCAGGCTGAGGCAGCTGCTGCGATCAGAGGTCAGCCGTAGCATCGTGTATTCGCACTCATAGGAGGCGGTGGGGGGAGGAACCGGTCTCCTCGATGTCATTATTTCTGTTGTGTTCATGCGTGATTGGTCTCGGAGGCTCGTGACGCAGCCCTCGTGCTTTACCCTCTACGTCAGAGCACTGAACCTCTCGGTTAATGCGTGGCTCCTATAGGAAACTCTGCATGGAGATCATATGACGGCGTGTGTGTGTGCATGTGTACATGTGTCGGGGTGCTGGAGATGAAGCCTGTACAGGGAACCATTGTTTGGATCGGTGTTTGGGATGGCTAGCCACAATAGCTACTGAAAGCTGACACCAACACGCGATTTTGGCAATATAGGAGCTATAGAGGATGGGGTTAGAACAATTCTCTGTATCTGGCTTCAAACCATAATAACCACATTGCGATGTTTGCGTCAACCAATCAAAGCAATGGTACAAACAAGGTGGTGTGCATCAAAAAAAAAATACTAAAAACACATGTCCACAGTTGAAAATTAGCTCTTCGCCCACCTCTGGAGCTTTTGATGAGATGGTTAGTCCAAATAATCAAGATTCCCTGTGGTACCGCTCATCCTTACATCAACGTACAAATTTCAACAACTCAACAGCCACTCAAAGGCCAATGTCCGAAGCACTGGACAGAATCCCTGCCGTAATGCAGTATTATTATTTACATATCATTTAAGGATGTATTCTCTCCATTCTCGGAGTGGAGTGGGCTCTGAAACATAACTCCTCCATGGCCAAGTCAAAGCAGAACACCACCTTCAGACGAACGTGGTTGGAATGCCCCAGTGGCCTTGCAAGTGAGCCACTCACAAGTGGCCTTCACCGCGGTGCCCTGAATGTTTGGAGATCTGGAGTCCGCTGAATGCGTGTGCTGCTTGTCCCTGTTATCCCGCCAGCCGCCGGGACGCGTGGCCAAAATAGCTGCTGCCTTATCAATCCCAGGACCGAGGTGGTACCTCAGATAACACACCTCCTCCCTTCACCCACTTTCACACCTCCTACGGGTTGGCTGTGTACCCCGCGCAGACAAGCCACTCCGACATGGCCTTCAGGGGCACCTTAAGGCTGCCAGCTGGTGCTATAGAGAGGGTGTCATGCAAAAGGGGTGCAGCATAGGTGGAACCGGGGTGAGGAAGAAGATGCTCACCATCAGTGACTTCAGTCGGTCCTGTCCGTTTCGGACCCTTGGTGAGGAGCGACTTCTGTGTACGTTTTTTACAGATACAATTTCTTGATTATCTTTATAATCTACAAACTGTGTCAAATCAACAGTTATATCTTTGAGGTACCTCTTTACAGATGGTAAATTTGTCATGTTTTTACTATATGTGCACACATATATAACCATCTAAATGTTATTACAATTACAATGACCCAATGAACTCACGAGCAGTCACATATATCAGACACAGGTTCCAAGGGGCCATCGTCTCCAATAGCATGCAAACCAAACCATGCTCTAATCCGTGCTAGCTGTCCAGCCATGGGGTTACAATGAGCCATGTAAAATAAGACCTTCCTTTGGCATTGTGTTGTTGTTTAGGTGTCAAGCATCAGTCCTCAACTCATCAATTTTCATTAGCTGGTTTAACGTCACAAGACCGCGCCAAAGGGAAATGTGCCAAGGTTGAGATTAGGGGAAGTGTTGGAACTCCCCCCTCCTCTCGGCTGATTCAAACTCCTCTACAGCAAACGGCACAACACACCCCTCTCTGGCAACGAGCTCTCCCTGACAACTCATGGCTAATGTTATGGGATGTGCAAGGCAGGGTGAAGATCCCATACTATTTTTTGATATTCCTTGACATTTAAATTTCACCGGCGTGATTGGCTCAGGGTTTTGTAATAGGACATGTATGCCTCAACCGTGATGCTAATGGTGTTAAGCTAACACGTTCAAACCACGCGGCACCACTACCAGGCTGTCACAGCCTCTCACCTCGGGGAGAAAGCAGTAGGCCTACCTTTCCAATGGAGATCCTGAACTAGAGTATAGGAGACAGTGAGGCGGCAGGGATTAGGGTGTTAAATAGCTCCACGGGATTAGCAGAGGATGGACTACTGGGTGCCGGAACTGGAGCTGGAGCGGGGCCCATGCTCAACCTTCAGAGAGGAAGAAGCCACAGCCCCTGGTGAGTCTCCACACGGTTCCTCAGTTGCTTCTCTGGCAGAGAGGTAGTCACTGCAGCACTGGCGTTGGGCTGGTTGGTGAGCTACGTGAGTCCTAGCGTCGTCTCTGAAGGGCGCTGCGGTGCGCTGCTTCAGGCGAACGGTCGCCACCGACGGACTAGTGCTAGAGGTCCCCTGGTTTCAGCCAGGAGCCAAGGATCTGCTGGGCATCGGAAATGGGGCGAGTAGCTTTCTCCAAAATGGAGTTCCAGATGTTCTATTAGAGCTTGCGGTGTTCCAAATAGGAGGGAGCCTGCGTCGTAACCTCGGGGCTCGGCCACACTGAAAGTGAATCAAATCCCGGGATTGATTGGTGGGGGTGATGTAGAACACTCGTTTTATTGAATGAATTCGCTTGTGTCCTAAGCTCCCTCATAACCAGCGTCATTAATGTAAAAATGTCATCTACTGTCCATTTAATGTTAAATGTAATGAATAGAATATAATGAATGGCCCTCACCCCCAGTGTTTCAAATGGCGGGGCTGAGGTGTGTAAGGTGCACTATATTGAGGTGCGTGTGCATCGTCCGATGTGAGGGGCACAGTGGTGATGTGCGTGTGGACAGTTCAGGTGTGCATGTGCACAGTTAAAATGTTTGTTTGCACACTTCTGATGTGTGTGTACACGTGTACATACAGTTTTACATCTGCAATAAGCCATCCCATCATCTGGGTTGCATAATACTGTTGCTTCTGTTCTACGCAATCCAATAAGCAGGCTACGTTCCATTTTCAAGTCACTTATTGTGTTTATTTTTCTCTTAATACCTCCTACATTTAGTCTAAAGTGTCCAATGCCACCTACAAATTCATCAGGCAACAGTGAGGGCGTTGCAGTAGTGGGAACTAATGATCTATGTTGTTTTTTTGAAATAAAACTGATTATTGGTCTTTCCTGGGTGATTGCAGTGGCACCAGTACTCCAGCGGTGGCGCTGTGCCGTGGCACTGCTGGACGCATGTGGGGGGAAACACTGCATCCACCAAGGCTTGAGCGTTCCCTGTGATTACAGCCTTGCCCCCAACCCCTTCTGTACCGCAGTTCTCCCTAAGCACTTCTTAATTCAGGGCACTGTGTGTGTGCATTCAGATAATTGCAGCACATTTCCACCAGGTCCACGTGAAACTATAAACATTAGAAAGGGATATGCAAATGGGAACAAAGGACACACACAAAGACATAGACATGCGCACACACACACACACACACACACACACACACACACACACACACACACACACACACACACACACACACACACACACACACACACACACACACACACACACACACACACACACACACACACACACACACACACACACACACACACACTCTCAAAAGCACAAGTACACTTGGTGCATACAGGCATGAGTGTGCAGGCAGACACACAGCCACACACACACACATTGAGCACACATGCTCCAGTCTCCTCTCCAACCCCCCCCCCCCCCCCCCCCCCCACCCCCCAACCCAGCTGAATAGTCTGTTCTGACAAACCACAGGACAGCCGGAGCATTGACGTCACTGGCAGGCCATGAAGATACCGAGTCCCCAGGGGGGTGCGTGAGTTATGCACATCTTCACAGCGCTGCCTGCAACTAGTCCAGCACCAATTAACATGTTACTGCCTCTGTTTACCCTCGGCCGTCCAAAAAGGAAAAGATAGAAGGAAAGGACGTTGATACACTGTGCAGCTTTTTTTTTGTATTTTGCAGCTGCAATGCAGTCGGTCTCTCCGGTTCGATGTCTGTGTGCTACGTCACTGGATTGTTATTCATTGGGATCGATGGGAGATGCTAGCATGATTCAGATTTATGGACAATATACATGATAGCATCTTCCCACTTATAATAATTGCAGGGGGAATTTTAATTGTTAGTTATACACAGAGAGACGTGTGTTTTTTTTGCGTATTGACTCATTGTTTTCTCAGGGCTAGAGTCAATGGTAACTTGTTTTACAGCTAATGTTTGTATTAGTCACATTTTACGGTGCTACGATAGTAACAACACAACAGGACAGTCGCGTGTCAGCACACGATCTGTGTTTAGGCAGACTGGTTAAGAGACACCCGAGATAGTTATTCATTTTAGTCACTTTCTCTCTAGCTCACTTCATCCCCCCTCTCCCCTTATCTCTTCAAAAGGTAGATTCCACCTAATAAAATGTAAAATATGAAATCTAACATATCAGAAATGATTAAACTATAATTATCTACTCTATTTACAGAGGTTCTGGGCCCACTGTATCTTAAATATGTCCCCATCAAATGCATTTGAGTATGGAGGAAGTCAATAAATTAGAAATGTAACAAACCAAATTCATACTTTTTTAAATTAACCTATTACAAAAGCTTGCCACAATAAAACAATGTTTAACATTTCAAGAAGCTGTAAGCTGTAGAAATAAAATATTCTGTTGCAATCCTTAGAATAACATTTACAATCACATCCACCAAACAAATAAAGGGGGCGGAGGGAGATATTAAAAATAATTTAAATTAATAAAATAATAATAATACAATAATATACAAGGTTGCAGAAAGTTTGTGCCTTGTTTGTTCTCCAGAGATAGTTCTGAAAGGAAATACAATTTCTATTTTTCTTTCTCACACAACAGTACGATTGTGTTGCAATACAAAATACGTATAAAAGTCCTTCTTCTTTTGATCCGTTTTCCAGCAATATTCTTTCATAGCAACATGACAGAGGGGCCTCCAAATCATTCTCATTCAAAGCAAAACAGCAATAAAAGAAAGGAAGAACCAGTAATAAAACATGACTGCATAAACGCGTAAGCCCTGATGAATCTATAACAAGAAAAGCAATGTGGTGTACCTAAAAAAAGAAGAAGAAGGAAATAAATATCCCTGGTCTTGCGGAGGTTGGAGACCCCACTCTGGGCTGCCCTGCAAAGCTGAATGTGAGGAATACGCACGCAGCCTAATATGAATAATGAAGCAGGAAAGAAGACCGGACAGGCTTTGCAAGTAACCCATGAAAGTACACCTCAGGCTGCAGCTGCTCAACCGCTCCCTCACCACAGCTCAGAACACAGATTCGTTCGCACATTATCAGTCAAGTTTGTATTCAGGGGTCTGTCGTGCGCTACAGCGCTAAAGTGTATGGCAACTGTGAAATGTTAAATTCTGTGGTGCAATGAGCCCCTCTCTCTCTCTCACTCCCCAGCCCCTTGCAGCCCATTCACAAAGCAGGATGAACCATGGGTAATTTGAAACAGAGCACATCCGGGCACGCATGCTGTCTGAGGCCCATTAAACGAGCGCCCTGCGCGTCGCTGTGGGTTGTGTACCGCAGGGTCAAGGTGAACTGCCGGGATGGTTGCTAAAGCAATGCCACCGCCGCTCTCGCACTCTGATTTACACGTTTACAATTCACATAAACACACGCGCACGCACACACGCACGCACGCACGCACGCACGCACACACACACACACACACACACACACACACACACACACACACACACACACACACACACACACACACACACACACACACACCACACACACACACACACACACACACACACACACACATACACACACACATACACACACACACACACACACACACACACACACACACACACACACACACACACACACACACACATACACACACACACACAACACACACACACACAACACACACACACACACACACACACACACACACAAGGAGACGCCGGTCGGATCAACACCACACGCAAACGGTTGAACTCATGGAAACGTGTGAGTCACAAAGCGTTTGACGCGTTTCATCCTCGTTATCTCCCGACCCTACGTGGCTTTCCTGATGTTTTCGTGTTTTTAGTCAACATGAAGAATGGGCGGGGACAAAAGTGGAAACGGGGATGAGATTGGGAATGGGATTGGGAATTGGAATGGGAATAAGAACGGGGATGGGAATGAAAATGAGAATGGGAATGGAAATGGGAATGATAACGGGAATGGAAATGTGGATGATAATACAAATGGTAATGTGAATGGAAATGTGAACGATAACGTGCACAAAAATGTGAACGTGAACGAGAACGAGAACAGATTTCAAGCGATGACACACGCGATGACATCACCCAAGAGGCTGACGTCCGGCCGCACCTCGTGACACACGGCCAGGTGAGCGTTTTTAAATATTTCAAGGACGCACACTCGTTTAAATAAAGCCACTGTAAAGCCTGCATGTGATTTACATATTTTACAATTTCGACATCATATCCTTGTGCACACACAGTGTCCCCGTTCTACTCTCCCCATCCGCGGGACCGAGCATTGGGGCACGGCCGGCGTGAGACAAGGCCCACACGGAAGGAGGCGAAGAAAAAAAACAACAGAGAAGAGGGAGAGAGCCTGATGAAAGAGAAGACAGGGGGAGCCGACGGAGGAGTGGGAGGCTGAGCCGGGAGGAGGAAGAGAGGACAGGTGGTGCCTCGTGCGTGTGTGAGGCGGTGGGCTGGCGCCGCTGCGCTGGCGAAGCCGCTTCTGAACAACCTTCTAAATGGGTGGTGGAGGTGGTGGGTGGAGGAAAACAGTAAAGGAGGCGGTTGTGTGTTTGTGTGTGTGTGTGTGTGTGCGCATGTGTGTGTGTGTGTGCGCGCGCGTGTGTGTGTGTGTGTGTCTGTGTGTGTGTGCGCGCGTGTGTGTGTGCGTGTGCTTGTATGTGTGTGTGTGTGTGTTTGTGTGTGCATGTGTGTGTGTTTGTGTGTGTGCATGTGTGTGTGTGTCTGTGTGTATGTATGTGTATGTCTGTGTGTGTGTGTGTGTGTGTGTGTGTGTGTGTGTGTGTTGTGTTTGTGTGTGTGATGTGTGTGTGTGTGTGTGTGTATGTGTAGGGTGTGTGTGTATGTTGGTTGTGCTGGGTGGAGGTGGCTGGGGGAGAGGGGTAGATGGGGATACGATGGTGTGGGTGGGTGGGTAGGGTGGGAGGGTGGTGGTGTGGTTGGGGGTGGTGGGGGGGGGTGGGGGGGTGGCAATCTGCGTCAGAGCAGGAGCCAATGAAGTCAGAGCGAGCGGAGCCAATGAAGTCAGAGCGGGAGCATGCTTCAGCAGGAGACACTGTTACTGCCACTCAGAGGGGCTGCCTGGGCGTGGCGTGTCCCCTGCGTCACAGAGCTGGCACACATTACGCTCGCCTTGGTTCCTGTGACAAACACACACTCACGTGTGCACGCGCACACACACACACACACACTCACACACACTCACGCACACACTGACACACACACACACACACACACACGCAAACTCACACACACTTATAATCCAACACACACACACACACACACATCTATGCACACACACAAACGCACACACACACCGACGCACACACACACACACACACACACACACACACACACACACACACACACACACGAGTGTGTGTGTGTGTGCGTAGGTGTGTGTTTGCGTTCCACACACACACGAGTGTGTGTGTCGAAGCCGTGCGGTTGACATGTGTATTACGGTTTGATGTATGGAATCTCCCGGTCTACATGTCTTAGAGTAGACGACACATGAGATGATGTGTGCTTGGGTGCATGATCTTTATTCCTCACACAAAACAGGGTGGCTGTTAATAGATCTCCTACTACATAATAACTACAAAAATAGGCTTTATTTTCTATTGAATATTTAAGACAACACTAGACTTTTTGACTTTTGATTCTGTCTTGCAAATATTTCAGCATAATTTGTGTTAAAAAAAACTAAAAAGTGCATAAAGTACATAATTTTTACTAAAATAAATAAAAAAGGATCCATTTAAAACAGATTCAGCATTGTTAAAAACTAAACTGGTGGTTCAGTGTCGTTTATCACTGAAAGGGACTATTGAAAAAAAAAAAACACGCACGCGCGCGCACACACACACACACACACACACACACACACACACACACACACACACACACACACACACACACACACACACAATCAAACATTTTCTTCTATTTCAGTTTCGATACACAAGGGCAGCTCGTGTGGTGGCACCTTCCCTGACCTAGAGATACTGCGTGTAACTTTGGAAGACGCTTATGACTAGGACCATGTGGTCGGGAGGGGGGGGGGGGGGGGGCCAAGGCAAGGGGGGCAAAAACAAACACAGCTCGCTGCCGTACGGACGTCACACATGTATAACGCCTCACTGTGCAATCTCTTTAATGCGCCGGCAAAAGAGGAGAGATCAAATATGCGCGCATAAACACACACACACACACACACACACACACACACACACACACACACACACACACACACACACACACACACACACACACACACACACACACACACACACACACACACACACACACACACACACACACACACACACACACACACTATCACTCTCGCTTGCTTTTTGACACTGCAGAAATCCATTTCATATGAAATAGTGACGGCGAAAAAAGGAAAAAGAAAAAAACATCTTTTTTTGTTTTTTTTCCTTAGGACAAATTGCATTCGTTGTGGCTCTGGCCGTCCGTTGCGGTTCCTTGCGAAGGCCTGAATGCACGAGCTTTGACATGATTGGGAGTCCTGGGGTTTCTTTCAGCCCGCTAGAGAACGGCGTGATGAGAGCAGCAGCTGTAGCGGGCTTGACGGTGATCCAGCGCCGTTGCTGTGCGAGGTGACGCAAGCAGGGGACCTGAACCGTGACCCAGCGCGGCGCTCCTGCCCCGTGCTACCGCCGCGTTCGCATGAAATATCCCTCCGACTGCCAGCCATCAAACTTCAATGGGATAACTGACGTGCGTTCCTCTCCAGTGGTTTTTACAGTTGATTTGGCGAAAATAAGGTCAGTAATATTGCCAAAAAAACCAACAAGCAGCAGCATGTTGCGTCTGCCCCCTCGATCTAACCGCCCCCCCCCCCCCTAGAAAGAAACGAGGGAAGATAGAAAAACACGAACACACCAGGACAATTCTGCCATTAGTTACCGGTGTGTGACGTCATGCCGCCTGTCAGTGGGCTTCTTGTAACACTAGCTGTTGTATACATAGCGAGGTGCCACAGAGAGAGGCATCTCTCTCTCTCTCTCTCTCTCTCTCTCTCTCTCTCTCTCTCTCTCTCTCTCTCTCTCTCTCTCTCTCTCTCTCTCTCTCTCTCTCTCTCTTCTCTCTCTCTCTCTCTCTCTCTCTCTCTCTCTCTCTCTCTCTCTCTCTCTCTCTCTCTCTCTCTCTCTCTCTGCTTGTGTCTTTAGAAGCACCCCACTAAAGAGCCAGAAACAGGGGACACAATGGTAGGGTACAAATTATGTGTTTTGTTGTATCCAGTTAATGAATTGCATTACATTGAAGTACTAGTTCTACTAGTTGTTTAACTTTCTCGGCTGGCCAGATGTACATAATGCAACTACACGGAATGTGTCGCGTTTGTTGAGGCACAGTAATCCCCCAAACATCACGAAATAGCAATGAAGATATCACAAACGTATTGTTATTTTTTTCCAAATATGTGACAAGACGTTGCTTCGACATCAGAGAGACCGACCCGACAAATGTCAAAGACGAATCATGACATTCATAAAATATGTTTATGAATAAAAAATAATTACATAACAAACAAACATCCTCCCATCATAGGGAAGACTAATCCCGGCTCCCAGACAGGATACGCAGAGAGAAACCAAACTGTGTGTTGTGCTGAAAGAAGGCCTGTGCCGAATGTCAGCATCTACTGGAGCCGGGCCCGGCCCCCGGCCCTCATGGGGGGGGGCCAAACAAAGCGAGCATGAATCATAGGTGAGAAATATGGGCGATGACGTAGAGGGCCCCCCCCCCCAAGCGAGGCCTCAGAGCTGGGGCAAGCGCTGGCGGGCTGCCCCACTGGGTCACTGACGGCTGTTTACTGATAACACACCGACCCATACACACGGACGTATGCACACGCACGCACACACGCACGCACACACGCACACACACACTCACACAAGCATGCATAGGCACGTACACACATCACACAAGCAAACATACACACACGCACACACACAAGCATGCATACACAACACACAGGTAGGTACACACACACACACACACACACACACACACACAAGCAAACATACGCACACACACACGCAAAACACACAACACCCATTTTGGCCGTGACTGCGTAACACGCTCACATGTTAGTGTTCTGTGATACAGTCAGACAGACAGACGGACTGATACATTCACACACACATACACACACACACACAACATACACACACACACACACACACACACACACACACACACACACACACACACACACACACACACACACACACACACACACACACACACACACACCACAACACACACACACACACACACACACACTTTGCCCTTGTCTGCGTAATAGGCTTGCATGTTTGTGATCTGATAGACTGACAGATTGATCGATACACACAAACACACATCGACATGCAAAATTAATCTTAATAATAATAAAATAATAAAATTAATACATTTTCCCATTTTGATGTCAACATTGTGCCAGTGAATGCCAGCCTTATAAGGGCATAACATACAACGGGGAAGCTACAAAGCTTCGCTCCCTACTGCAAGCAGGGCTCAAGGTTATGGTTTGTCTTGTTATACGGCCCTGCGAAACCCTTATGAGATTGTAACTAAGAAAGCAGTAACAACAAAAAAGACTTCACTTGCCAACTTAAATAATTAAATTAAATTAATAAATACCCCTTAAAAGCTAAATGTATACTGGCAAAAACGCACAAAAAACCAACTAACTAATATATAATAACTCAAAGAATGGGCTTCCTGGTTTGAGTTTTTCTTGAACTCTGGCTCGACCTAGTGTTTAACAGTGAGAGAGATCCCAAGAGTGGCCAATGAGAGGGAAGAATGAAGGCCAGCTGTGTGTTTAATAAAATGTGACCCAATGCAATGAATCGAATAATACATCACAACATTATTGGGGTGTAGATTTGAGTCATTAAAAACAATCTGCCTTGAGACTTGCAAATCCTAACTGAACCACTAGATGGTGATCTTGATCAGCGGGACCGCGCAATGTATCTAGAGACGCTTATCAGCGCTACAAATACTGCTTCGATGTCACTAGCTGCTGCACCGAGGTCCACAAACAAGGCGATGGTCGGATTACTCTTGCAAGAAATTATGACGAAGAAAGCGGGTGAGAGACACTGTGTGTGTGTGTGTGTGTGTGTGTGTGTGTGTGTGTGTGTGTGTGTGTGTGTGTGTGTGTGTGTGTGTGTGTGTGTGTGTGTGTGTGTGTGTGTGTGTGTGTGTGTGTGTGTGTGTGTGTGTGTGTGTGTGTGTGTGTGTGTGTGTGTGTGTGTGTGTGTGTGTGTGTGTGTGTGTGTGTGTGTGTGTGTGTGTGTGTGTGTGTGTGTGTGTGTGTGTGTGTGTGTGTGTGTGTGTGTGTGTGTGTGTGCATGCTGGCTTGCAAATGTATAAGTCTGTGCATTATGTTTGTGTATCTGTGTGCACTGTGTGTGTGTGTAAATGCATGTTTGTGCATGTGATCTTGTGGCTGTGAATGGTTGTGTGCGTGTACGTGTGTGTCTGTGTGCATGCGTACGTGTGTGTTGTGCACAAATGTGTGTGTGTCTATGTGTGTGTGTGTGTGGGGGGGGGGGGAGGGAGTGGTTCCTGTGGTTGCAGTGCTAAGTGCTGAGAGCGTTTGGCCATGGCAGTGACGTCAACCAGGGGGCATGCCAAGCAAACTCAGCCCATAAGCCTCTCCGCCACTCGCAAACTCTCCCAGCATCCCAGGCACACGGCCAAGCTAAAGAAACACACACACACACACACACACACACACACACACACACACACACACACACACACACACACACACACACACACACACACACACACACACACACACACACACACACACACACACACACACACACATATGGTGCACCGCTGGAAAGCTACGACGCTACAGTGTGATGGTATGAAGTTCCTCAGTTTAATTCATTAGGAAGGAACAATCCACTAAATCCCAAAATCTATTCCCCACACACTGGTAAAGACAGCCGCTACAGTGTCAAAGATATACAGGCGGAGACCACAAAGCTTGGTGTGGATTCGGAGGAAGAAATGTTTTACTACGATAAAAATGTTTTACTGCATGACAGGAAAAATATAACTATGTTTGGGTGTTGAGTAAGTCGATTCTAAACTGTATATTTTCACCCTTGTGCTTTTATTCTCATGTTTTGAACTGGCATTAGCTAGCAGCAGTTCTCCTGCCATTCTCAACAAATATGATCTACTACTCTTAACTCAAAACATATTATTTACTACGCTCAACTCAAAACATATAAACTACTACACCACTCTGAATACATATCATCTACCACCATGTCAAAACATATAAACTACGACTCCACTCTGAAAACATTATATCTACTACCCCCATTCTGAAAACATTAAAACTATACTTCCCCAAACTCAATACATTATATCTACCCTAATCTCAAAACATATCGACTAACCCAATCTCAAAACATATAAACATATCTACTACCCCAATCTCAAAATATATGCGCTGCCCTAATCTCGCAAGATTTTTTCAAAACACTCATTACATCTCATTACATTTACATTTTATTTAGCTGTGCGCTCTTGACCATTGTTGAACGCACATATGCACTTATTGTGCATTCAAAAATGAAAACATAACAGAACGATCACAAGAATAATTTGAATACAGTCCAAACACGTGGCAGCGAGGAAACCCAACGTGTGCCATTGTTTCCTCTCTTTCTCCCATCAACAACAACAACAACAACAACAACAACAACAACAACAACAACAACAACAACAACAACGAACAACAACAACAACAACAACAATAACAACAGAGACGAGACGAGGAGGACCCCACTCTGCGGTTAAAAAAAATACAAACAAAATACAAAATACAAAAATTACAAATCGACTAAACAGTACCAGTGAATAGTTAGTGATGATCCTGCCATGTTCATGTCAAAAGGCAGTGATGAGGGCTGTGTAGACCTAGCAGGTCTGATGGAACGGATCAGAGAGGTACACTCACCGATCAACGTCTGTGGTGGGCCTCACACCAAGAGGCGGGACAATAAAATACCGTCGGACAATAACACATACCGCTCCCGCCCCCCCCCCCCACACACCACACCACACACACACACACACACACACACACACACTCTGTTATGGTGCAGTCCACTGAAGCCCATTCATTTTGAAGTTGGCATGATGGAATCCTTTGGCCCGCTATGAGATCTCCCACCAACTGCCGTACCAACTGACCGTGGCGTACATTCACCAGTCCTTTGGAGTGTCATCCGTATTCCATTGTGGAGCTTCCTTCCTGGGTGTTATGGAGGTGTTTAGGTGCTTGCAGAGTATGTATATGGATACATGAATATATTATAGTCAGTTTTTTAAGCCTTCAATTTAGCCTTCAATCGTTATTTTTTAAAGGGTATAATCCACTTCTAATTCCAGTCCTACCGCCCTTTACCGTTTCAGATAAACAAGTGTATTTATATACAGTATATATAAGTATTTTTCTTTTGAATCTGAGTCATCCAACATAACCTGATTCATTGTGCTTTCAATTTGGGCATTCATTTCAGTTTTTTTTAAATATTGCACGCTTAAGGAGCTCAACATCATGATCCAAGCCTCCATTGAAGGCGATCTGGGGGGAGCAAAGTTTACTGGACTCACTCTGGCCGCATGTAACTCTGGCCGTATGTAAATATGGCGGGAAAAGGAATGTGCGTGAGCGGAAATGCAGTGCGATCGGAATGGAACCATTGCACTGTGGCATGACTGGAGTGGGAGTGGTTTCAGAACATACCCCCCCAAGTGGAGGCAGATGCCAGGGCACATTGAGGGGAGGAAGAGCCCGGTTCTCTCTCTCCCCCCCCCCCCCCCCCCCCCCCACCCGCGTCAGCCAAGGGAAACTCCCGGTCTGGCTGGAGCCCAACAAGGAGGAGAGCCAACGACTTTGCCCCCGACAATGCAACAGGAAGGGGTAGCGAGGGGTTGTGGTCGACACTTACACAGGCTGGCTTTTCTTTTAACTTTCAATGTAAGCATGTGGACATGCGCCATTGGCAGGTGATAGGTTGAAATAAATTGGTGCTTAATCATAGAGAGAAAGAGTAGGGCCCATGCGACACAAATGTTCTACTGTATTTCTAAATAAAAAACATGAATGGAGATGAGAACAAAAGAAAATAGTTTTTTTTTATGTGACATTTCCATCGGGTGACGCCAATTTAGCATTGTGAGACAAGAACTCTAACTTTAACCTAGCCTATGTCCTAATAATCATATGCTGCACGGGATCATTTCACATACATATATTAATATACTCTACGTTTGAATGAGATAACATATTACTTTCAACCAGGGAGAGCACTAACCTTTTGGACTCCATTGATCCCTTTAAGAGCACCTTGATCAGTGGGCAGTCACTCAGGTCAAGACCCCATTGGTCGGTTAAAACGACAATCCCACACATGCCATGCCCATTGGTCCAGCCTAAATACCAGCTTGTTTCACCATCCCTTCACCAACTTCCAAAGCCACCTTAATACTTCAATACTTACATCAATACTTCCACTTCAATACTAAAAACAATACTATTAAACATTATGTACTCGAACGGATAACGGCAATGTCTGCCACATGTAATATATTATATGGATGTTTTACATATAGGAGATGGGTCATTTTTTTTCCCTTTTTCCATCGTCACCAACCACTCTACACATCAGAGGCCTTTATACCACAACAAGTAATTACAACTCATATTGAATGGAATACACATTAACTGTTCAAATTCATCATGCGATTTTTTTTTAATGGTATCAGCTTACTTTACTGACACAACCATTCAACCAATCAGAGATGTGCCACTGATGTAATGAAACGGTCCGTCTGCATTGTTTGCAAGATTGTAATAATGTGATTAAATGTTGTCTCTCCCTGGCCTGCACTTTAGTAAAGAATTCCAATTGTCTGAGACTATTTATCTAATTGAGTAGGCCTATAATGATCAATACAAGTCTACACCTGCTGGCTCATCACATCCCCAATAAACTCATGTTGTTAAGATTGGGGCCCCAATATGCAGAGATAAATACTGAATGCTAACGGAATATATCATCGGTTTCAAATCAGCTGTAACTTATAATCGTTTGAAATCATATCACTGAAGTACAGCGTCAAATGTAATCATAATCGATGGTTTCTGTTCTAGAAGAACAGAGGGTGGAGTTGAGATCTGGTTTTCCAAAGAGTCAATATATTCCCAAGGTGATACTCAATTGCTCTGAGCTATCTTTCAAATCCGCAACAACTCTCCCCAATTCGGCCTCTTGATATCATTGATGTGCTGGAATAGTCTGCATTTCACAGAAAACTAATAGCGGCCTTGCCAACTATGGCTATGACGCAGAGACATATGTTGTAGTCGGGCTAACTTTAAGGCTGCGGCGCTGAACGGCTCTGATCACCTACCTTGATGACTGCATCCAGCGGGCGCGAATTCCTCAACGTCGCCATCCTCAGGACTTTTCCGTTTCTTCGACATTTGTCGCTCCGTGTTTTGAACCTTTGGCACCGATCGACCGATCTAGACCAAGCGAGACCCGGTCAGCCGGCGGGGTAAAGGACACATACAACTGGCAGGGGGAGGCGAGAAAATAAATAATGCTCAGTCCCATTCATTCAGATCCCTTGGCTTTGTGTCCTTTCCCCCCACCGATGTTTCTAGGAGCGCTGAGTTACCGTGCGTCCTCCGCGTTGGAGTAGACGCGTGGAGGCACCGGACGCTAATCCATGGATGAGACCGACCGTGACGGGAGAACGCGTGTTATCAGAGATAATAACCGGGTGGGGGCTAGTCTTCTTGACAGATGAAAAATATCTGCAGCAGGGTGATTTGTGGATCACGTGTGACGAGGACCGCACCGAAGCACGCTCGAGGGAAATTACGCACGAGTAGAAACTTGTTGATCCCCAGTCCATTCTGCCCGGTCCTTTCCTCCTCTGCCCCTTGGCGGGTTCGTTCCCAAAGACGAGTTCGCGCGTTGAACTCTGCATTGATTGATCATTGATTTGAATAATTATCGGTGACGTCACGTCAGTCTAGTGTCAGTCAAAGTCAAAGATGACGTACAGCCACCACACCGAGGAGTCCCGCGTGCTCGACGGACATCTTGACGGACCCCATCATCGGACCGAATCGCATCGAGGCTACTTCAGGGCACTGGTCTCCTCACTGCATCCGTGAGACGTGAGCCATGCTTCTTTTGTTAGAACAACCGCGGGGTGCGTCCAGAACGGCGGGCGCGTGTCGGCAAAGAAGCCCAACGCATAGCCATTGTTCCCTTTCTTTCTTCCATCAACAACAACTACAACAACCAAAACAACAAAAAAAAGCACCCTAGCGACGAGACGAGGAGGACCACACTTGGCGCGTGCCCTGTGTCTGAAGCTAGCGGACTCCACGTTGCGGCTCTGTAGCATCCGAACTTGGGAGCGCGTGCGTCACACGTCGAAGGCGCGAAAAAGAACGAGTGGTAAGTAGGCTGAAGTCGAGTACAGTACAGTGTAGTGTACTACAGTATAGTAGGTACACTGATACTACAGACTGGCGCACGTGGGAGACGTCAGTCTGGTTTCAAATGCGTGGGTTGTAGTTCCCGCGTTTGGAGTAAGAGAGGTAAGGAGCTGACAGCCGAGGTCCACAGCCGCCCCCCCGCAGACCAGGCCGGGTAGACGTCCAGGGTGCAGACCAAGCCGGGTAGACGTCCAGGGTGCAGACCAAGCCGGGTAGACGTCCAGGTTGAAGACCAGACCGGGAGGGAGAGACGTCCAGGGTGCAGAACAGTCTTGGGTCTTGTATTGTTTCTTTTTAGGAGGGCGGGAAGTAAACGATTTATTTTAGCTTCTTTGTTTCTCCTGCTTATATTTTCGACAGGTTATAAACCCACATGTTGCAAGACAAAGTCACTGGGGGAGGGAGGGGGGCTGAAACCAGTTGAGCAATAAACACACCCTCCCCTTTTTTATAAGATTATTTGTTAATTAACTTTCACATGGTGATAATGGGGGGGGGGTCAAATTCCACGTCACACCTGGTTCAGATTAGCTGCGGTGAGTTCGCTCGAACTAAAGTGTCTTTTAGCGATTGTCGGGCTCCGTACTTCGGTGTGTGAGTGTGTGTGTGCTTAATGAGGCATTGTGCGCGAGCCGCCGACGTACAACGTACAACGGTGTCGTCTCAGCCCGTGACGCGCGCGCCAAGGCAAACAATTTGCTGCTCGCTCTCAGTCTCCACTGGCCCGCGCGCGCCCGTCGCCCCGCCCACTCCTCTTTCACTGCAGCTAATGACGTCAAGAGATGCTTGCGTCAATGCTCCCGCTTTGACAGAGGGCTTTCTCTTTTTTTTTTTTCCCCCGACCGGATCATAATGGGATTATTACACTCGGAGAAATAACCCCAGCCTTCAAGGCTTTTCAGATTTTTTTAAGTGTGCCATTATCGTGTATATTATTCTTGCGTTATAGGTTTTTATTTCTGAGAGAGCAAATAAATAAACAAAACATTACTAACACCCTCTTTAGTGTGGCCTGTATATAATTCAGCAGTAAATATATAACATGTAATGTCATATATATATCAAAATATTACATCCATTTATGTCTACATCATATATCTTTAATTGATCACATATGGCGTCTAGTCTGTCAAGGAGAACATCGCCCCTCCGATTGAGCAAGACATTGCTTCAGGAACACTCCTGAATTCGATCTTCTTTAACCCATGGAGTGTCCTCTCATCGCTGAAGGTACGACAGTCACTTCGTTAAGCAGAGCTTCCCCTGACTACTAAAGTCTGTGCATAAACCATTTTCACCCATCGCTAGGAGCCCCGTATTTACCCTGCTGGAGCACAGAGTCACCCAGCCGCTCTAGACACACACACGTCGTCCAGACACAGGGAGCTGCCGCCCGCGTCACAACGCCCACGCAGACGTCTCCCGCGGTTACGTCATGGATGAGGATGAAACGTCATGCGTCGTGTGTGGAGGCTACCGACGCGTTTCGGTAATCACTCCCATGGAGCCGTTGAAAAGAGGCCAAGTCTCTGAAGATGAGAGGCTGGAGGTCTGTAGGTCGAGGTAGCTCCGGCGTGCGTCACGACACGCTACCCCAGACGGCGAGACGGAGAACGTATTCGTGTCAACGTTCAATGGGAATTTAATGATCTCTAGGGGGAAACACACCCTGTGTTTACACTTACTTGATTGAATGTAGTACCTGAATTGGAGATACTACAAACCCTTTCTAGTCTGTGGTTACTGTGTGTGTGTGTGTGTGTGTGTGTGTGTGTGTGTGTGCTGTGTGTGTGTGTGTGTGTGTGTGTGTGTGTGTGTGTGTGTGTGTGTGTGTGTGTGTGTGTGTGTGTGTGTGTGTGTGTGTGGCGTGTGCGTGCTTGTGTGTGAGTGTGTGTGTGTGTGTGTGTGTCTGTGGGCGTGGGCCTGTGTGTGGTGTGTGTGTGTGTGTGTGTGTGTGTGTGTGTGTGTGTGTGTATGTGTGATTCTGTGCCTGTGTGCGTGTATATGGGCCTGTGTGTGTGTGTGTGTGTGTGTGTGTGTGTGTGTGTGTGTGGTGTGTTGTGTGTGTATGTGTGATTCTGTGCCTGTGTGCGTGTATATGGGCCTGTGTGTGTGTGTGTGTGTGTGTGTGTGTGTGTGTGTGTGTGTGTGTGTGTGTGTGTGTGTGTGTGTGTGTGTGTGTGGATGTTTGTGCGTGTGTGTCTGAGTGAGTGTGCTTTTCTGTGTGTGTGTTTGTACAAGGGGAGAAAGTAATCATGTCTTTATACACTGAGCTTGATCTCTGCTGTTGAAACCTCCTCCTGTTTAAACATACGTGAATACCCAATTCCTGAATAGTCTTGTAATGTGGATCCTGGTGTCTGACTAAAGTCTAGATTCGCAGGGGGTTGGAAAATAACATGACAAAAAGAGAGTTTACAAAATAAAAGTTTGTGTAAGATATTGATTATAATAGGCTACATTCACACAGATGATTTATATCGTCTGTTTTGTGGACTGATTCTCACTCTGTTTTTTGGTTGCCTCATGAGAAGCTGAGGAGATGTACTAGGTAAAGACTTTAACTCTGCATCCTCTCTGCATCACCTGTCTTATGTTTCTGTATAATTTTATAGTTCACTCAATTCAAGAAAGGGACGTCTACTATAACTACCGTAAAAGTATTAATGTGTAGTGTATGTTGCATGAACATTGAAATAGTCTTTGAGCAACACAGATGTCAAAAGGTACAACATGCACACATGCATACTTGTGAGTGGGTTTGGCAAAGAGTTGTGTCCTGCACCATATCATATTCATATTCTTGTTAAGGACTGATTGAAAATGTTTGGTAATCCATATATAAAGATATATGTTTATATATGAAGTATTAAAGCACAGTTCAATTATTTGTAATTATGTCCTTTAATCATATATTCTAGGAACAATGAACTATATTCATGAGAATTATTGTGTCACTGTTTTGGTTTTTTAGTCAAATTTTCATGCCGTTGAAGCATGAAGACAGGGCTTCTTTGTTAGCGAGTTGCATCAGAAATCCATTTGTTTACTGTGAAACGGCGACACGTGCTGGTGAGTAATGGTCACTGCGGTACCCACCGACAATTCCGGATGCCACTTGGTTATAAAAGCAATACGAATTTAAGGAAATAGGAATCGTAGAGGAAATTATGCATCAATAAAGTAAACTATTAAAAAGAATGATCATGATTCAATTGTTGGGTGTATAGCTTATGGGCTAGGTTTTTTCTGAATGATAGGGAGATAAGCTATTAACACAATAGCATTGGGCCTACGTTTAAATGTAAATCATAACACCGTAGCCTACATTTGTGTGATTTTTGAGATTTTATGACCCAAGTAAAAAACATTTCATAAGTTAAAATGTTATAATCTTTAGTACAACTAGAATAATGTATAAACTATAAATAAGTTGCAGTATTATTTTTCGTCAATGTAAATATGTAAGATTACTTTATTTATTTATTTAGATTTTAAAAAACATTTATTCACGGTTTTATTTCCATTGCAATACAAAAGTCTATAACCTACTTACAAAAGCGCTTTGAGCTGACCAACATGAGTTCAAAATCTCCATCACTAAAAAACATTTTTTGAGACTTCATCCTGAGGTGATGCTTAATATAAGTGCACCTAGATTTATCTTTAAGGGTTAGGTTAACATCTGGAGACCTGGGGATCAGACAGCCAGCAGCTGTCATTGGTTGAGTCACACAACATTTAGCAACACGCACAAAGGATGCATTCAGGAGGTCCTGGATCCTCTAGATGGGGTCGGCCCTGCGATTCGATGCATCTACCTTTCCAGTAGGTTAGCACTATTGTTATGAAGGGCTGAACTTGAGTGGACGTGAGTAACATGGTCCGTAGTAGGGCAGTTACCTCACCTTTAATGAATAAGAAGATTAAAATGCAAACAGGGAAAAGACTAAAAGCAGATATAAAGAACAAGAACATGTGTAGAGAACAAGCTCTACCATCAGAGGGAAGGAGGGGGAATGTGCGTCCAGGCAGACGGTAGGCCACCGTGCAGAGAGACGTCATACTGTGTGCTGTCGTGCACCTCGGCAACAGTGCCGCCGTCATACAGCGGGGAGCCACCAGAGGGCGCTGCCGCGCAGTGTGAGACGTCAGCATAGTGGCCACCGGTCATTCCCCCGGTGTGGTTCGCCAGGGCCAGGGACGAGTGGTGATTGCCAGGCCACAGGCTAGGATACTGACTGCACAGACGAAAGCATTGCAAACGCCTTCTTTAGCTTCACACATAAGATCACTCTCATTTAGCTAATTGATGTATTCTTAGACAAATACAGTGCCTGAGTAGTCAATAGTCAAGTTGTTAGGATATTTCAATTACAGCCCAAAGGTCCTGGTCATGGTCATTGGTATGGCACCACTGTCCATTGCGAACTTAAATATGCTTAAATGCTGAGTTAGGTAGGCTTTGACAAATTGAACCAACCTGGAGCCGGTGGCTGAGAGGTGACCGTGGGGCATGGGCCCCATGCTGGGTTGGGGGGGGATGTGTCCACTAGGCCAGCTGTGGTCATGGACGGTCAGCATGGACACACAGGCAGCAGAGTCATCAGAATAACCGTCTGGATGGGGAGAGAGTCAGGAGGAAGAAGCATTGGGAAACGGTACTGCCCATTGCTCACCGACTGGTCTAAGGAACACTGGAGAATAGGAGTTCACGGTAACTTTTAACTTTTTCTTGAATACTTGATGCGAGTGATGGTGAAAGTGGAAACCTGTCCGTTTACAACTCTGGGAGGGAAGACGTTCACACAAAAGCTGGAGGAATGTAACCACGCCCCCCGTCGGACACTCTAGTTTGCCTTTCTGGTCTGAAGCCAGGAAGGTGGGGGTTGAAGCCAGGGAGCAGGGGGTGAGGTTGGTAAGGAGCCAGGGAGGTGGGCATGGGGGAGGCCAGGGGTAGGTGTGGTACATGGGGCAGGAGAGGTGCATGGGAGGAGGGTCAGTAGTCAGGGAGAGGGGGGTCAGTAGGGAAGTGGGTGTGGGGGCGAGGGTGGAGGTTAAGGATACCTACTTGGGGAGCCGACACGGTGGGTGTAGGGGCTGCCGTACGGCGTGGAGCGATGGTGCCTCAGGCTGGAGTAGCTCTGACAGCCAGGGAGGGTGGAGGCGGAGAGGGGAACCTTCACCCTGGTGGTGGGGGTTAGCGGCAGGAGGGCGGAGGGAGCCCGGTCCCGGGATGAACCAGCCGCTCACTAGAGGAAAACAAGAGGTGCAGGAGGATGCGTTTGATACGTTGTCTTGCAAGATTGGGTGGAGTAAGTGATGAACAGTCGTGAGGACACACTCACACTGGGAATACGATGATTGTTGACTTTCATCTTCTAGAATATCTTTGTGATCGCTTCTGGATGGAAGAGAAATACATTCAACTGAAGAATATGACATTTTATAGAAGTTACTTCGGGAAAGTCTTGTAGAGTGAAATACTAGAGCATGAAATGGGCGTACCTTTCTTTTGCATCCAAGAAGGCCTTAGCGAACGGGTTATATTTGATTTTAAGAGCAGTGATCTACAATAAGAAACATAAAATTGTCATTTTTGGAGAAACATAACTACCCAGCATGTTTTTTGCCTCAAATAAACAACAAGCAGGGCCTACAACAACAAAACAAACCATCAACAAATGTGTGTATCCCGTGCGTAAAAGACGCATAGGTTGCATAAACGGCCGAACATTTTACGCAGCCACTCTAGCAGCTACATCCTCAAATCAAGTGCGTTTAATACAATGCGTATCAATAATAGGATGATTGGCTACCTCCTCGTTCTGGTAGGCCGTCACAGCGATAAACTGGGTATCGGGAAACGAGTGACTGGTGATCATTCTCCGTGGACCTCCAACGCGCACTATGTGAAGACGTGGTTCGTACTTGTGTAAAGAATTTAGCATGATCTGAAATCGAAGAAGTCAAATCAAAGAAAATTCAACACAGTCGTATCATAAGCTTAGGTAATTCTCATTATCATAACACTTTTCCAACACACCTGCCCGCTTCCGTTGAGTTTATTGGTGAGTTTGACTTTGCTGAACGACACGGCCTCTTTCATCCAGTGCGCACCGAAGTTTGGCGAGTCTGGATGGATGGATACGCAGCTCGGGGTGGGAGGCTCAGGCTTCCCCCCCGGAACCCACTCCCCGTTCACGTATTTCCACCTGTGGTTGTCCGCAGAGACGAAGTCCAGCAGAACGGAATACATGGCGTTCGGGTCCAGTCCGGACACGTTGGCTTTAAGAACGGGAAACATGCGCCTTTATGAAAAGTAATAGAAAGAAAAATATTTAAGATTCTTGTGAACTAAACGAATGTCAACTCAGCCTGGCTATATCTATAGACCTACTAAGGGCTAATTTACATAACACCTCAATACAACTCATCACGCTGAATCAATTAGTAAAATCCAAATGAAACCACACATAAATATAAAAGGTATTAGATAAACAATGCATCGGTCGGTGTTTCAAACAAATCCACATTTTAATGTATGGCGACTATAGGCCTACCTGCCGTTCTTGGTGACTATCATTTCATTAGTGAGGTCCTTAAACCTTTTCCAGAGTTCATTATCATCCAGGGAGACGGTGAGCTTCCTCTCCGTTGGGTCGCCCTTCTCACTCCCCGCCTGGAGCTCACTCTCCACCGCACTAAGGAGATGGTCAACGCGGTGGAAGGACTTCCCGTGGCACTCAGTGGCAATGGGGGCCATTCTGTCCAGGAACTCCAGGGTTGGATCTTTGTAATCAAAGGCTTTATAAGGAATCGATTAAAAGTCCCACTCTGTTGATTAAGTCACCCAATTCACTCTCCCGATTGTTAACGAAGAATCAAGTGGGCTCCAAGGGATAGGGCTATATAGGCTGGAGTGAGGTCTCTTCACAGGAAAGGTATTTGGGAGGGAGGAGGTTGGCGGAAGTTTTCTTTGATGTTCCCCCAGCTAGTTTTCATTGGTTTAAAGTGTAAATATTCACACGCCAAGGGCGTCTCACCCGAGGCAATATCCGAATTTATTATGAGGCCTATGTAAACCCCTGATTCAGCTCGAATTAAAACACTGAAATTTGAAAAAAAAGAAGCAAAAAGTATATGAAATGCGCTACACATCCAGTAGATTAACCTCTCTCGGACGCGGGCATTCAAATAAACACTGCCCCACACGCACACACACACACACACACACACACACACACACACACACACACACACACACACACACACACACACACACACACACACACACACACACACACAAACACACACGCACGCACACACGCACACACACGCACGCACGCACGCACGCACGCACGCACACACACACACACACACACACACACACACACACACACACACACACACACACACACACACACACACACAAACACATCGGACGTCACGAAAACAATGTGACGCTTCCCTTATTTAAACATGCATCAGTATATTGAGATAGAAATTTATATTTCTTTTTCATGAATTTATGATGTAGGCCTTATATTAATAACCTAAAAGGACAATACATTGAAAATATATGAATATAAAGGAACGTTATTTGGAATACATTTTATTTATGAAATATTAACAATTTGTTGAAAATATTTATTTGTATTAAACATTAGTATACCACTTTAAATTGGGCCTATATGATAATGATGACATTGTTATACATTGACAAAAAAGTGCTATATTGTCTACTATTCCACACAAATGCGAACTGAGCAGAAGATGACAGGAAATGCATTCCTTAGACACAATAATCGTCGTCATTTGAAATGTTCAATCGGTTAATGTATATTGTAATCTTCAGTTACTGTTTCCTATATAGTTACTCCAAAGCTTCTCCACATGGTTGATTATCTACAGACAAAGGATACAAAAGATTATTTCAAAATACTTGCACATTTTAATAAAACTGAGCCCTTCATCTCGTCCCCTACCTGCACGTCTCTTTGTCGGCACACATCCTCCAAGGATAGAGGGTCCCACGTTTTAAACCTGTGTGTTCTGGTCCAAAGAACATACAGTCCAACACAGACATCAGTGCCTCACTGGAACCAACAGGACTCAACACAACAAACCATTTCTCTCTTGCACTTCATGTTCATGACTGTACCTTTGAGAGGACATTCTGCTTTTCTCTCGGGGCGAGCGGATTGGACGGCTCTGAGCGCTGGGTGAAGGTAGAGACGTGAGCAGGAACAGGCAGGGCTGGCCCGACGCCCTGCTGCGCTCAGTCTCCCCCTGAGTGGAGCCTCTGGAAGACACGCTCTGAACCTGCCGAGAGAGGTCAAGGGAACGGAGAACGCAGGTCAGTGCCTGGACGGTTAATAATGAAAGGTTTCATCTTCAAAACTTTATCCACCGTAGGAATTGATCTCGACGCAGGTGTCAGCATACGCTCAGGGATAAAAAAAAAGAAGTAAAATAAACAACACCAAGAATAAGTGAAATGTAGTAGAAAAAAAAAGAAGAAATTATAAATACAGTGTATATTTTTGTGTTTTTTTGTGGTATACAATTTTATTCAGCAAGGAGAAAGATGATTGGTGACCTGATGAGGCTATCTCCTCCAAGATAACCGTTGCCATGATACCGTAAGAAAAACAACAACAACAACACAACAGTGTGTGTAACATTCCATAGTAGCCGGGGCCCCTTCCGTGGTGCGGTGTTGGTGTTTTGTGTGACCGACCGGTTCCTGGCTGGCGGCCGCCCCCTGCCTGCCCAGAGTGTCTCTCTCCCCATCCAGCAGTCTGGAGTGAGCAGTGTTCACAGCACACGGAGAAAAACAAACTGCAGCGGTTAAAGACCTTCATACCGCCCACTCCCGTGTTTGTCTTATCGTTATTAAAATGTATCAGTCAAACGTGAAACGGAAAGATATTCGAGTGCGAATTTGGTGCGCAGAGCCGTGCTAAATTGCTAGATTATTAGTTTGAGCAAAGTCCAAACCCAGGTTGTGGGTTCCATCCCTGACTTGGCATTCTACCATATCACTGAATGTTGCTTTGGATAAAAGGGTAGGTGATAACTATGTATCATTCATCTGGTACGTGTGTGTATGTGTGTATGCGTGTGTGTTTGTGTGCACAGAACTACACATCAGTTCTACACTGTTTACGGATAAGCCCATTAAAGCATGTGCAGTGTGTCTATATAGTGTTTAAAGTGTGTCTCTATAGTGTGTATACTAGTGTGTCTATATAGTGTATACTAGTGTGTCTATATAGTGTGTACAGTGCGTCTATATAGTGTGTACAGTGTGTCTATATAATGTGTATAGTGTGTAAAGTGTGTCTATATCGTGCATACAGTGTGTCTATATAGTGTGTACAGTGTGTCTATATAGTGTATACAGTGTGTCTATATAGTGTGTACAGTGTGTCTATACAGTGTGTACAGTGTGTCTATACAGTGTGTACAGTGTGTCTATACAGTGTGTACAGTGTGTCTATACAGTGTGTACAGTGTGTCTATATAGTGTATACAGTGTGTCTATATAGTGTGTACAGTGTGTCTATACAGTGTGTACAGTGTGTCTATATAGTGTGTACAGTGTGTCTATATAGTGTATATAGTGTGTCTATACAGTGTTTACAGTGTGTCTATAGTGTATATAGTGTGTCTATACAGTGTGTACAGTGTGTCTATAGTGTGTACAGTGTGTCTATACAGTGTGTACAGTGTGTCTATACAGTGTGTACAGTGTGTCTATACAGTGTGTACAGTGTGTCTATACA
>OLKM01000335.1:234221-236721 GCA_900291075.1 Melanogrammus aeglefinus
AGGGGGTCACTTGTCATCGTATGGCCTCACTAGCCTTTTTTCAGACCTGGCCTCTAATGTCATGTTCCAACGTGTACGACCCAAGATGGCCGACCCCTCCCAACACCACGCAACCATACACCAAACCGACCCGGCCCCTATTGACTGGGGCAGACACTGTTGTGTGGTACATTCACAACATGGGAACACAAATCACACCAACAGTGTTTGGAGTTGGTCGTAGGAAATCACACATACAGGAGAAAGGGCCCCAGACTTACTGTATGGCACTGCCAAAATCAATCAACAACAACAACAACTCTAAAAATAAATGCGCGCGAGTTTCATTTAATTCTTAGAAGAAATGTGGTACTTCTCAAAAGAGCATTCATACTAACTGCAGTCAAACAATTGTTTCACAAACCTTCTGCTCTACATATGACAAACATATATCACGTGCCCGAACTGCAATAAGACTGAAAGCACAAGAATCCCTTATTATTTGTGTGTATGTGTGTGTGTGTGTGTGGTGTGTGTGTGTGTGTGTGTTTGTGTGTGTGTGTGGTGTGTGTGTGTGTGTGTGTGTGTGTGTGTGTGTGTGTGTGTGTGTGTGTGTGGTGTGTGTGTGTGTGTGTGTGTGTGTGTGTGTGTGTGTGTGTGTGTGTATGTGTGTTCTAGGCACACAGACCTCTATTTGACTGGCAGCCCATAAATCTCTCAAGAAGAAGAAGAGCAGATTGGTCCAAACACCGCAGTTCACATCTGCTCAGATTGCCGGCATGAAGCGACACCAACCGCCCAAGTGCTGACTCTCTTGTGTGGAGGACATCATTAACCCCCCCCTCCCCTGTGGATCATGTTTGTAGGCGTAGGGGGGGGGGGGGGGGGGGGCTGTGTACATATCATGGGGTCAGGCTGTGTCTGGTCCCATCGCCTGGGCCAGAACAAACAGCCTCCCTTGCACTCCACACAGGAGCTGACCAATGCTAGTGCTAAAGGCTTAGATATGGTTGGATGTCGACGCAGCGCAAGGGCGCCTCCCGACAATTGTAGCCTTGTGTCAAAGGCGACGCAGCAGCAAGGGCCGTGATCGGTCCGCTAATGTAAACCCGACGCAGAACCAAAGCAGGTTCACGACTACGTCAAAGCGGCTCCGTGGCCATTGCGTTGCGTCAACGTCCAACCGTCGCTCTACGTTAAGTCTGCAGTAAAGACAAGATCAAGCAAGCGGCTCAAGGTGAGTTCACTCCGTGAGCGTCCTCGCTGTCACCGTGGGAGGCGCCCTGTGGGCTCGTTCCTCCTTTCCTCTTTTAATCGCTCAAAACAAGGACTTACTTGTCCTATGATTTGTTCATTTATTGCATTTTTAAAGTCACATTTTATTGTTTTATTTTATTTTATTCACGTCCATGCAATCGATTCTTCATTCAAATTTTTCACACGTTTATTTTGTGTGGGATTGCATAAGAAACGAAAGAATTCCACTGCACTGTGTTGCATTTTATCAACAAACATGAGTCCTGAGTCTTGAATCCAGCTCCATTGACCCCCCCCTGGGCAAAAAGTGAGCTGTGTGTGTTGGTTATTCAACAGAAGCATCGCCTGTAGCACACTCTGTGACTAAATCCCTCCACCCTTTTCCAAAAGCAAAGGGTGCAGTTGTGCTTCAGTGCGCCGTTGACGTTAAAGGTATCTATACTAAAAAACACTCAAACTATACCTTAAGCAACACCCTCTCTCGAACCATTTCCAGGGACAGGCTGCTCTTTGGCGTTGAGCACATTATGGACCCATGCACTCGGTGAAAACTGAAAACATTGAGGAATGAAAAGCATGGATGAAACTTATCACGACCTGGGGAGGAGGGGTTGGTGCTCTGGTGTGCTCTCCCCCTCAGATCTGGGGGATCCAGGGGCCATCCACTCTGCTACTGGGTCCTCAGGGATCACTATCAACATGAGATCATTAGGAGGTCAGAGACGTTTCTGTGAGGCCCCTCATCTCATCTCAGACGAGATCTATGGAGGGGCATTGACCAGATCAGTCGTTTTAAGACTAGTAAATTTATTTACTTATATACCCCCTTCAAAGGCCTTTTTTCAGCCAAGAAACCCTTTCACCAAAGAAATTTTGTATGTTTTTTCTTTTGTAATGGGTTGGTGCAATGAATATAATTTTGTGACAAACATAGGCTTCTGCGTCACATTTTCATCAGATTTTGACATCTTTTGGACAGACGTACCAAACTTGTATATTCGTTTTCAGATTATACTTCATTTTATTAAGGTGGTATTCTGATTGTACTTCATTTTATTAAGGTGGTATTCAGATTTGACCTCGTTTTTTAAAGTTGGTATTCAGATTGTACCTAATTTTATTAAGGTGGTATTTAGATTAATCTAATTTTTATATAACCAATATTAAAACCCACTTTTATAAACGTAAACACCCCCTGTACCCCTTCAAAGTACCGCTCGATGTACATGTACCCTCATCTGAGGAACCCTGGTAGACTGGGGAC
>OLKM01000335.1:239221-358028 GCA_900291075.1 Melanogrammus aeglefinus
GGACCTGATTACCCATTGGATGTCTTTCACCAGTTTGGATCTGTGCTGTTCTGCTCGCTGCTGCATCTCAAGCCGCTGGGAGTGGACCTTCTTCTGGAGAAGGTCCATGTAACGCCGGTAGAGGGCGTCTCTGAGGCGACGCACGTTCCTGTACGACTCTAGATGGCGCTGAGCGACAAGAAAATAAACTTAAATCATGACATAAACCCATAGCAAAACAAAGTTAGTTTTGAACATGACACTAAATCAAGCGCAAATGTTTGATATGGGTAAAGAAGAAACGTTTAGTGTTCTCTGCATCAAATGAACCCCCTGTCAGTTTTTATTTGAAGCATCCATAGGCCTACAGTACAAGGCAGACTAATTAAACCCATAGCAATTGTCCAATAGGGAGTGAGGCCTACTCGCTCGCGCAGGGCCGGCCGCCTTTCGTTGGCTTCTCGGTTGAGGTCATCGTCATCTCGCACGACCTCGCTTCTGCGGCTGCGCGGGTTGTCTTCATTCTTTCCCTGTCAACAGAGAAACCCATTTAGGACGTGTTGGAACCCGATTAAGGGAACCCCGCCCACGCAACGGCTGGGCAACTCCGGTTGTTGTGTAGACGCGCCTGGGCGTGTACCGCAGATAGCTTTCTCGAAATAAAATCGTCCAAGCTATGATCATTCTCCTTTAAGCCTATCAGGGGTCTTCCTAATCCCAGTTTGGTGTAATCAGAGCGGAGTCAAAAGTGATACACAGCAGATGCCAAAGTCAGGGATTTAAAAGTTTTTCGCCTCGTGTTATTGCTCTGTGTTTGTGCACCAGGGCAAGAGAAACAATAAGGAAAAAGAAAGAAAAGAGAGACTAGGCATACAGGAGTCTATCTTCCTTTTTCATATTCAGTTGAAATAAAACAGGACTGTAGGACTGTAACTCTGCAGCTGTCTCAGAACCAAACAGTTTATCCCACCATACTCTTTAATGTCATGTTCTTTCCCGTTTGTCCGTGTCAGTTGCTTTACAGGTGTCTAGTAAATGTCCACCATTACTGGAAGGTTACAGGCCCGGTCCGTTGAGGAAGGGGGACTCTTTTGTTCGGTCCCACATAAAGACGGCTAGAGAGGAGTATTCATCACTGGTCACGTTGCTACGGTAACCCCGTAGGACGCACACATCACTGGAGACCCTGGTTGACCGGAGCCAGCGGAAGCCGTGACTGGAAAAAAGGCGAGAGACTGTCTCCACTATATAAATCAAAGACTAGTCACAAGGTGCATGGAGCGGATTTCTGCTGGATGCTGAGCAGGATGTGTGTGTGTGTGTGTGTGTGTGGGGGTGTGTGTTGTGTGTGTGTGTGGTGGTGTGGGTGGTGTGTGGGTGTGGAGGTGGTATGGTGTGGATGTCCATGCTGGAGTATAGTCCCTAATCTCTTTATCGACTTGTAGAGCATAGGGCTGACCTGTAGAACTCACGCATTGTAGTCGATACAAATGTAAGAAAGGGGGAGAGGTTGAACTGGAAGACAACTGTAAGCTAATTTCACTCTTGCTTGAACTTCTTTTTAACGTCGGCCCATTGAATCGGCTGCTTTTCCCCAAGGACTGTAATTTGAGAGCTTTGTCTGTGAATGAACCGATTGTATTCCAAAATATGACATCAGTGAATGCCAAGATAGAGGAGGAAAGAAAACGGATACTCAGGAACGATAATACCTCATTAACAAAGAGAGTGACTTAGGGCTGGCTTAGCTTCTCTACGGTATTCCAGGTCTCAGGTTTTGTTCTTGCCAAGACCCCAGTGGAAACTATACCGTATCCTTTACTGCTGCTGGGCTGTTCTCCACTGCAGTCTCATTAAGTACAAAGAACCCCCATAAACACACATGACTGTTATCCACCATCACAAAAGTAAAAGACGGCCATTCTGAATTCATCCCTTGTAGCACTACTTCATCACTTTTGTTATTTACTTCAAATGTTCGTGTCTTTTCTCATCACAAGACCAAACTAATTTAGACAGCATATCTTTGAAAAAAAGTAATGACTGCGGTGAAAACGTGCAAAACTATGCATTTATGCATTCCATTCACACATTTTTATGACGAATAGCACCCCTAATGAGAGGCTTGCACCGGATACCTTTCTGAAGCCCGCAGGTGATGCATAGGAATCCAGGATGGAGGGCAGCCATCTGGACCTGCTGGGGACCTCTCTGCCCTCAGACCTCATGGTGAAGCTTCATAGAAGAAGGCTACAGTCTTTAGGACACTGTCTCAGTACCCCCACAGGGACACCTGTTCACCACACACGTCAACCATGAAGGACCCTGTGGCATTTAGTCTTTCACTTGTAGTGGTAATTACATGATGTAATGGATAAAGGGGTGCCGTGCATGCATGTGGTAGTGTAATCACACACCACAGGTGAACGTGGAGTCAGACCAGGAGCTGTGTGTGTGCTCCGCTGGTTTCTCAGAGGACTATCATCTAGGTTTCCAAGATTAACGTCTAGAAGTTTTCTTTATACGACAGAGCAGATGTTTTAATGAGTAAGGCAGTTTTATTGTCTGCTCACCAAAGTCAGACAAATTGTCAAAAGTATCCGTCATTAGCGCGTGGCAGATTTTAATGTTGGACCCGGCTAGCTGCATCACACTTAAATCAAGAACAGGTATTTATGAATGCATAACCTGACATAAGGAGCTCTAAAATAGCTTACCGGTGATGGAGCAGTGAGGCTGTTGTCCTGAGCTAAGTGAACGTACAGGACTTACACTTGTGTGTCCTGAATCGTACAAACTCTGGTAACCAAGTAACAGGGAACAATGTAATGGGGTTATAACCTCCCCCAATTACAAAACACCACACACACACACACACACACACACACACACACACACACACACACACACACACACACCACTCTCTCTCTCTCTCTCTCTCTCTCTCTCTCATCATCTCACACATCACACACACACACACACACACACACACACACACACACACACACACACACACACACACACACACACACACACACACTCTCTCTCTCTCTCTCTCTCTCTCTCTCTCTCTCTCTCTCACACACACACAACCTCCTAAACTTTCTGATCACACTGCAAACTAAACTTTTCTATTCAGTAGTACTAGTAATAGCAAATAAGTTAATACAGCCATTATTACCCTCTGTGGCAGAAAAACATGGATGCTCAACTAAAATGCAACATCTTTGTTCATAAGATGTATAGTTGGACAATGCTGGCCACTTGAATACCCTTTTGTAGTGAATACTGCGTTCAGAAGGGGTTCATCCTCATGAGTCAGCGTCGTTGGCCAGGTGTCCATTACGCCTCTGAGTGATTACCCTGAGGGCGTAACGGACGCACCTGGCCACTGGATCCTTGCGCTTTATGGGCAAACCCTGCTTAGCAGGAAATCTAAGACGCTTAGCAAGGCTAACCCCCGCACGACCGTGCAGTTAGTGTCAAAAGATCAGAAGGGGAGTCAGGAAAGCACATTAAGGAGTAGAATCCCCATCTGAAATACGATAGGCCTGAACACACTTGAAACGAGTCATTCAAATTAGATTTTTTGTATATATTATTTTACTTCAATTGGCATAAAAGTGTCGTTTGACAAAAACAGTGGTTCAAATATTTCACAAATGTTAAATACTGTACAAAAGGTATAAAGAGAGGTGCTCCGTGTGAGAAATAACATTGTACTTCCATCAGACGGCCATCGAACCCGGTTCCCGTGGACGGCCATTGTTCTTGGGACACAAAGGAACGCGCTCCGCTCACCGCGCGTGGAGTTCCGCCGGGGTCGCGCGGGCGCGTTCCTTTACGCGGACCTTTTCCTTGCAGGTGCGCGGTTATGAACAAATAAATAAAAACCAAACCAATTGACATGTGCAAAAAAACGGAAGACAATATTAAGGTAGGCCTACTTCATTCGGCTCCCATGAAAACATTGAACGCGCGCGCGCTCCGCTCCCGCGGATACGCGCGCCGCTTCCCTTGAGTGGATCGCCGCTTTACGGGCTTACTTGGCAGCAAGTTCGTGCAAAGAGTCAAAAAGTGCGGCAGCATCAGCAGCCTTTGAGGTGAGGCAGGGTGGACAGTCTGTCCACCTTCCCGAAAGCAGCGGCACTCTCCACCCCTTTAAGCCACTCTTTGCACTTCCGGACCACCGTCTCGTCCACGTTCCCGTCCTCCTCCTCGTACTCCACATCATCGTACTTGTACTGGTCGTTGAGCAGGGAGATCTTCACGATTGCCCTGATGTCTTGCTCCGCGTCGTCAAGCCTCGCCAGCGGGGCACCGCAGCCCTTGGACCCGGTACCGGACCCCCCGTGTCCGTGCGCCTTCTTGGACGGGAAGATCCGCCGGTGCCGCAGGTCTGTGGAGGCCAGGCAGCACTTCTGTTGCTTGGCCAACATCTGCTTCTCCAGGTTCCGCTTCTGGATCACCAGGATGGCCTCGGGCGTGAGGCTGAGGCTGAACTGGATCTCCTTCTCCTCCACGGCGGCGGTATAGTCCGTGCGTCCCAGGGAGCCGCGCGAGGACTGCTTGCTGCACCCCCGCGCGGTTGTGGACTCCATGGAGCTGGAGCGTGTGACGACCCCGCACGAGTCCTGGGACTTGGACACGGGGAGCCACGAGCACTTGGTCCGCTCCTCCTGCGCCAATGCGGGTATCCGCGTGGGGCTTTTGGTCTTCTGCTGCTGGGATGATTTCCGTCCGAGGTTCCTCAGGTTGGCGGCGGGCCACGACCTGGTGAACTTGTCCTTCTCGGACTTGGGCTTCTCCTCCCCTCCGGGTTTGAGGGCGAGCGCCGAGGTCGGAAGGGGCACCGCGTTGGTTTTCTTTTTCCTGAACAGATCCCGACCAGGTGACGTGATCCTCTGGTGGAGGTTAATCGGTGGGAAAGGCATCGTTACGAACGACCAGAGTCGAGGAGTGAAGCGTAAAGTGCGGATGGAGATCGCACCGGTCTGTACAAAGCGACGAGTATCCTCCGTACGGGCATCATCCAAATCCAAATGCGCGTCGCTCCCTGCACCTGTTGTCCGCTGGAATTCAACTGGATCGCTGCTGCTGCCCGACTGCCTCTTTATAGCGTCGGTCAGGGGGCGGGGCCAGGATGTACAGGCGGCGGAACAAAGCCATAAACGCACAAGCGTACACACATGGACCAAGTGATGCCTTTAATTACCCTGACGGATGGATAAATATTTAGCGGGAATTTGGATTGATCGTTTATTCTCGATGCATTTTCTTTTCATGAACACCAATAATAATAATAATAATAATACAACTAAACACAAATTATTAAATTCATTTTTTGTTGTTAAATATATTGCTTTCGTTCAACGGTCTGACTTTCATCCGAACAATAGCGCGTGCTAAAATAGTGCAACACATTTTAATGCTACCAATTTCTATCAAGAACAGATATGTTATATACTCTATGAAGCCAATTTGATGTTCTATGAAAGAATCGAATTTATACCGATAAAGACTTCTAGGTCTAGGCTACTTCAAGAAGATCAAATAGCCTAGCAACTAATAGCGACTAATAAAATTCCACAGGCCTATTTGGCCAACACCATCTCAAAGGCCTATAGAACACCTAATTGTCTTCTTCCCGGTAATGTTTTAGGTCCGTCAAGTGGGACAAGTCAAGAAAATTGAATTAGACCTTAAGGCCTAAATATTTCTAATAACATATTCTATGGTAGGCCTAATAATAATAACCTAGTAACCTATGGTCGTTTATTTTTAATTATAGGTAGGCCACTTCCAAAAAGGGTGTAATTTCATTGACGCAACTAAAAGCAGAACCGAATAGGCTATGTCACTTAGATTAGAGCGACAGATTGCAACGGGCTAAATTAATCATCATTATCTCTATTCTCTTCATACTGTCATGCGCAGCAGAAGGTATGGCTCCCGACTAGTTGTTTTGGGAAAACAGAAAAACGAATCCCTCCCCTCTACCGCGATACATACGGAATGGTTTGATGATCCCTCCCGATTACTGCGACGCTAATATGGCGAGCTGGGGATTTGTCGGCCAGTTGAAGAAGTATCAGGGAAAAAAAGATTTTGCCCAACCTAATCCACCATCACATTATACACCCTGCTGGCGGGTTGCCTTGAGGGGCGTTTTTTGGGGGGTGGGGTGGGGGGGACTATATGATTAAGCGAGAATACAGGAGATTCCATTACAAGATTTGGTGAATGAGCCTAATCACATGTTGCCATCCTGGAGGTAGACCAGAATGAAACCCAGGGTAATACCCCAGGGCTAACACATGTGGGGGTATGTAAAGGGTCTGAAGTGAACGTGCTGAACTAAAAGATAGCTTCCTAATCTGCGGCTAGCCTGAACCATAGCGATTGGAGGTCAAGAAAGATCGTAGCCGAGACTCTTGAAGTGTGAGGCGGTCCTCTCTCTCTCTTTCTCATTAGCATAATGAAAGTGTGTCATGCGCTGGGAACACCGTTGATGGTGGGCGGAGGAGGGGGGAAGGGATGTTTCTTCCTGGAGGTTGTCATGACAACCGCATCCTCAGAGGCTGTGCGCTAATGCCGGCGCGATGCAGGGGGAAGCGGGGCTCCTTGGGTTACTGGGTCACTACCGTGTCACGTTGCTTACCAATGCAGAAATAACCGAGTTGTTCTTTCGACATATGATTGGAAAATAATATTTGATTGGAAAAATAAAGAGATTGAGGTAGAGAAAGCAATGAGTTTCACGTCTCAGGGGCTGGTGCTGGGGGGGGGGGGGAGGTGAGCTTTATTGATGTACAACACACATACAACAGTGCTCCCTAACCAAAACGTTGTGTGCCTCTGTGGCCGAGGATGGACACAAATGCATCTGCAATGATGCATTTGTGTATAAACTGCGATGCGAGGGACTGTCACCTGAAGGAAAGTTGTAGAAGATGGAATATAGGCTATCCCACTCTATCCTCTTTTAATAGTCTTATCTAATGTTGTACTCAACGACTCTTTCACATACGTTTCTATGCGTAAGTATTGGTCAAAACATGTGAATTGTTTCATCAAGTATGTACATTTTGATCCAAAAATGGACAAAAGCTTTTTCGTGAAACAAAAACGATGCCAGAAAAAGGATATCAACATTAAGAAAACTTCCCTGCACGGCAAAATGCATAAAATGCTCAAGAAAACAAGCATATAAATAATAATAAGTGTTAAAATGACTAATCTTATGCCATGATGAATACATTGGTCAGAAAGTGTTATATCATGATCTCAGGCGTGGATATATATCTCCTAATTCACTAACTTTAGGAAGAACTCACAGTAAAGTGAAGGATTTTAAGGGGAAACGATTGGCAAAAACAAAAACAAAAAACATTCTATAATACAAAGTCGACTATGTATGCTATGTATGCAGCATACAAAGTGAGGCTGTGGGTCAGTTCTCAGGACAGCAGCGTACACAGTGGACCTGCTGTCCTCAGGTCAGTCCTCAACCTCCTCCTCCGACGCGGTCCTTTAACTCAGGCAGGTCGTGAAGCACTTCATCACAGCGTCTCTGTGAAGAAGACCCAAACGGGGGAAGGAGAGTTAACGGCGAAATGAACCCCGGCTTGAAATGGCTGTTTCAAGACGCACGACACCATGCACACGTTGGCGCTGAGGCGTACGTAACCCACGGCGACACATCCAGCACCCGCTCCCCTTGTTATTGGCCGGCTTTGGGCGGGGCACGTTATGAATTACTAAGTGTGTTTTGACTGAGCTGGCGGGGGGGCGTGGGGGGCGCTAGACGCTGCATGCTTGGAGAGCAGTGGTGGCTTCCTAGGCTGGCCAGGTACTGCCTGTTGAAGGGAGGGGAGGAGAGAGGAGGGGGGGGGGGGGGGTGATGCACGGCGGTCGCCACGGCAACCAAAGGAAAAACCTCCTGGCCTACCCGGCACCAGCACCACATCGCCGGCGGCATGTTGCTATGCAGACTCTTATCTCTTCTTTTTTTTTTTTTTCTTAAATGGCTGCTGCCCTCGAATGCTGTGCGGAGGAGGGCGGGGACGACGTCAAGGTTAAGAGGGAGGAGAGGTGTGGGGGAGGGTGGTGGGAGCGACAGGGGGGGGAAAGGGGGGAGAGGGTGGGCTGGATAAGACCTCTACTCTGCCTGCACCCCTCCCCCCCCCCCCCCCCAAACCTCCGCTGTACGGCGATTGGTCTACCCCGCTCATTCATATCGTAGGCAGGCACACACACACACACGCGCTGAGACTAACACACACCCTGACACACGTGCTCACACGCTGACATACACACACACACACACACGCTGACACACACACACCCTGACACACGTGCTCACACGCTGACACACACACACACACACACACACACACACACACACACACACACACACACACACACACACACACACACACACACACACACACACACACACACACACACACACACACACACACACACACACACGTTTGCTTTCAGACCCAAATCGGATGCCTCGTTGTTCCTCCTCCGAATTAGCTGCGTGAATAAAGAACGACTCGGCGTGGGTTTCCTGTGCTGATTAAACACAGGAAGCCCCCCCATCCCCCCGCCTCCTACAGGGTACCCAGAGCAGAGAGGGGGAGACAGGGGCCCGACCGGCCCACAGAGCGGCTCCACCGAGCGGACAGCCAGGTAGCGGTCACTAACGGGTCACCTGTGAGGGGCCGGGGGGCCTGATGACCAGATAGCCGGTTGTCAGGGTGACAGGGGTCAGATAAACACCCCCGGAAATTACTAACTTCCGCCTTAAAACATGCTTAATAATCCCATCCTAAACAAAATGAAAAAATGGATTAAAGTAAAGAGGATTAGGGGGGGGCGTCAGCGGGGGGGAGGGGGGTCATTTGTTGATGGAATACCAAAACAACACATGATGTAAAACTGACCATACGTCACCGACGGGGTTTCAGAGGCAACGGGAATAACTAAATGGCACGTATTTACGGCAAAACGTTGGGTTCTGTTTTGGGCACGACATTGGCCACGAGCAAAGGGAGCGCCTTTGTTGTCTGGCCCGTGCTGTCGTCAGGTTTTTTGGGGGGGGCTGGGGTTTAAGGGGCCAGCGGTGATTAGCCGTGGGGGGTCTCAGCTGTCAGGGTGGATTATCAAGTCGCCTCAGTGGGCAATGCACTTTTCCTTGGAGAAGGTGCGGTGGTGGTGGTGGTGGTGGTGGTGGTGGTGGTGGGTGGTGGTGGTGGTGTGTGGGGGGTTACACTGGGGCCATCGGAGCAATCCAATGAGAGACAGGGAGCCCGTCCACAGCTGGAAAACAACATCACAAGCCCCTCCCCCCCACCCCCTCTCCATTTGGCACTTAGCTCTGGGGGGGGGGGGGAGGGGCGTGGTGCTGCGGCATATGGCTTTGTGGTAATAAAAAAAAAACTGAGCAATCAATGACATGAACCCAATGACATTCTGGGGGGGATTCTGAAATAACAAAATCTCCTGTTAGTATCCTATGATAGGTAGCAGACATCATCACACCATAAACTCCCCCCCCACACCCCAAGCCCGGTATTTCTTTTCAGTAAAAATACTTATTGTCCTATCACCATCACTAGCCGGTCCCTCAACGGGGGGGTCCAGTTTGTGTTGCTTGGTGGTCCATTGTGTTCCTTGGTTGTCCCATTTCTTGTCCGAGGGAACAGGGGCTTCTGTGAAGCCCCTGTTCCCTCAGACACGGTCCCACAGCGAGCACAGGGCTTCCAGCGGTGCCGTCGGGACCGCGTGGGACAACAAGCCCCCCGTTTGTGTACCACAGAGAGGAGGCGGGATTAGCGCCATATGGCGGAGACAAACAGCAGTTTTCGAGGTAAATCAAAACATGTTGTTATGCGCGGTGGTAGCGGCGTCGTCACCGCTCCGAAACATGGTGAGCAAGTAAACAAGGATGGGTGATAAGTAGTGTGTGTGTGTGTGTGTGTGTGTGTGTGTGTGTGTGTGTGTGTGTGTGTGTGTGTGTGTGTGTGTGTGTGTGTGTGTGTGTGTGTGTGTGTGTGTGTGTGTGTGTGTGTGTGAGCTTAGCCACGGAGCAGAACGTGTGGACTAATGCTGTGGGAAGATTAAAACAACCTTTGCCTTTGATGACATCACACACACAGGCGCACACACACACACACACACACACACACACACACACACACACACACACACACACACAACATAAAACAACACACGCATTTGAGACATCACACACACAGGCGCACACACACGCACACGCACACACACACACACACACTTTCCGATGGTTTCCTTACCTGGCAAAGGGAATGTATGAGATGCCATACCTGAAGAGACAAAGAGATCGATAATGAGACGTCAAGGAAATAGATTGGCTGCTTTGTAAAAAGAAAAAAAGAAATAAAGAATTCAACCAGTCAATATAACGCATATCATAGCGCGCTTTAAATTGTATACCCCCAAACACAATAACCACATTGGTTTCGAGTTGATTCCCTTTCAATGAAAATTTGTGGCATATAAATACAATAAATAAAAATTTAAATTATAAATATAGGTTATATTTCATCATCACAATTTAAGGTATCTAGAAGATCATTCGAGCAACTTTAGACCTTCCTGAACCGGGCCATGACACAGACATCTCCTAGCATCCAAACCAACCGACGCACAAACCAGGGCAAAACCAGCCAAACTCAGCTGCAACACTAACTAAATGTCTTACAGTAAATGCCCACCCCCCGTCACAGGTTCTATGAACATCCTTACTGTACCGATAGCAATATATTGTTGCACTTCTTATGACAAATTTACTTATTGTAAGTCGCTTTGGATAAAAGCGTCTGCTAAATGCCCTAAATGTAAATGTAGGTTAACAGGAGGAACTGGGTACAGAATCCGAACACTCTAAAAAATGTGAGGAATTCATGCCGGATTCAAGCCGAATGATAAGCCTGAAGGGTCTTTCTGGAAAATGATTCTAATCTCATCTGCTCTCGGCCGGCCAGGACGGACCCTCCCCGCTTCACGCCGCTCCAACTGACAAGCAGTAGAAGACCGACGGAAACGGCATTCTTGCTCTTGACCTTCTGTCCCAGGTCAGCGAATTGGCCATTGAAGGCGTGATGCACCAATGACATCCCATCAGGATTCGTTGGACTCAATCAGGAAATGACTCGTCAAGGTAGAAAAGTAATATTCCCATGTCATGTGGTCTTCTAGTTTTAGCGTTGTGTGGGGCCTACTGTTGCCCCTACTCATCCATCACATGACCGGCTGAGTTTGGCAGGGGGGGGGTTAGGCTCCTGTCCCACGGACACAAACCAAACACAATTCCTGGGTGAGTCCTGTGCAAATATACCCGGATTTAAAAAGGAACACACAAGAAGGGCTGACCCGCGAACAAAAGACGACCGAAAGGACGTTTTGGTCTCGGTGTGGTCAACGTTAACACCCCCCCCCCCCCCCCCTCCCACGGGGTCAAACCTCAGGTGGTGCTTCCTGCCGATAAGCGAGTCACACTTGTTGTGTACACCCTGATGTGATTCACCTGTGACCGTGGATTACAAAAGGCCATTCTTCACTGTGTCCTTGGTTCACCTCAAGGCCAATCTGCCAGGAAGCCTAAAGTCACAACTGACCGACCACTCTGATTGGACAGGATAAGCATGCTTGCTGTGGCTGATCGGTCAGCCGAATCAAAAGGCAAGACGCAAACCTCTGCGAATGGCTCAGATAAAATAATGAATTGTGTGCTGCATTTGTGTAAATAATTCACACATTTAAAACAAATCTACATTTTGTTTTTGATAATGTTTTGACTTCTACCTGCGCCTCAAATCACACATCCAATGCTAGCCCCCCTAAACAGTTGTCGGTTAAGTGCTGCAGGATTTGGCTCAGCAGCACGCGCCCAGGGCAGTAAATCAGCTTAGGTGGCCGTCAGCTGGCTCACGTCAACCCTTATTGACATGGAGCTCAGCGCGCCGCGGAGGCAGCTGGCCCGCAGCACTAAACCCACTCGTGTGAGAATATGCCTCTATTAGAATAGGTGTGAGAGATTACAACCGTTTGGCCAACAGTTTTATGGTGGCAGAGAGAGGTCACTGGACAAAGCTTACCATGTCATCGCCAAAAACTGCAAGATACAGAAGATGATGGCCAGTAGATTTTTTTTCCACTATATGAAAGAGAGATTGGATAGTTAGACGAGAATGTCATTTGACATTGCTTCGTGATATGGGATAGTACAACTGGTAGATGTTTGGTGTACTTACCCAAAACGCTGCACACAGTGTTAAGACAAGGCAGAGCTAGGGAAGAGAAAAGTGTCAAGGGTTAGTTCACATCGTATAATACCGATAATGATCCTGTAGGTCTTTCTATGTAACCAGATTGATTTTGTGAGATGCACAGGAGCTCGTCTCTGCAAACAAACATAATAGCATTTGGTTTATGGCCCTCAAAGTGCCGAAACAAGTAAAAATCAAACCATAAAAGTGTTTTTCATGAATAAAATATTTAGAAAAGGTTTGTGGTAATATGCAAGCTAGAATAATCACTTCGCATTTCGGTGTGTACACACCTCTAACAAACCTTCCCAGGGTATTAGGAGACTAATATTTGCCTTGTCGGATTTTAATTTATTGTGTTATTACATTTTTCTTGTCGGCCCAACGGACCATACATGCTGATCCACTCTGCAGTTAAGCCTTGCATTCCAAAATGTCTCTGTCCTGATCTCTGCTTCACTGGTCAACAGGCATCCTTTCTCGTCCTTATGGTAACCGCTAATCTCTTAAACACCGCAATTCAGTAGAATATTCCACCCCTGTGAAACACCCCCCCACCACTCAAAGAATGGCACGCCTCTGAAGTATTCCTACACAAACAGTGGAATCCATTGTCTGGTATCCAAGTGTCCATTATTTGCGCCATTGTGGATACAAACTTGAGTCGGGGTGGATTGCTGGGTTTCCATGACAACACAGAAGTGTGCAAATGGCCATGGGAGTGACATGAGGGCCCTGGAATGCAGTCGGCCCCAGATATAGGTGGACGCCACGGGGACCATGTGGTCGCCGTGCATCGGTTACCTGGCGAATGCACTTCAGATCGGTGAGGAACGTCTCAACACGCGCTTCTAACGCATCTCTGATATGGTTTCCTCTGCATTCTTTTAACGGGGTGATGATCCATTAAAAACCGGTCTGTCAGCTCATTAATACCCCGCTAGTCAGCAGCAGACTACGCTATTGGTAAGGAGTTTTGAGGAGAGTTAATGCCCGCAGCTGATCCAGCTCAATGTCTTCACTCCCGGCAAGCTGGTTTTTTACTAACGATGGCAAGTCATTCAGCCGCCATTTTACATTTTGAGGAAGAGGCCAGCCAGCACGCATCGGGAACTCTACGGCGAGTGTATAGCACCAGCTCGCTTGTTTTAGAAACAGCCAATGTTTTGGGTCAATACGTTTACCAACTGCTGAGGGCCTCAGGCTTGTAGGGCCTGGTGTTTATAATAGCATGCAAGAATAGATAAAAGAATTTACTGCGAACTGAGCGGCACTGATAAGACAAAATGAGGCCACACCCATGTAGTTGAGGGCAGGTTATTATTCAAAGCTTAACATACAGTTCAACTCAAAGCTTAAATGAAGGAACAAATAAGAAAATGTATTTACCAGCATGACAATGGTGGCAATCAGTCTTGTTGGTTCAAACATGCGTTTGAGTTGTTTGAATGGTCCCATTAGAAAACAGGTGCTTTAGGCAAAAACACATAAGGGAAAAGGTGTTTAAATTCACATGGAATAACGAATCGTTGCGTTGGCGTGGGTTTCTCCACAAACAAAACTGCGGTTACAATTAGTGCAATACCGGCCTTCCTTCAAACATCCCCACAAAACCTGGTTAACCACACACACACACACACACACACACACACACACACACACACACACACACACACACACACACACACACACACACACACACACACACACACACACACACACACACGGTCCTAACAATTTGAAAAGGCTAACAATTGTTCATCTTTAATTCCCCACACGGCGGTGACACATTCTGGGGCGCTTGACGTAACCCCCCGGGCGCCCTCTCCCTGCTGCTCCGGTCGCTCAGACCGCTGGTGGGCCCCCCTCATCCACACACACACACACACACACACACACACACACACACACACACACACACACACACAACACACACACACACACACAATGTCCTTTCACACGGACAGCGTCGGGGCCTAGCGAGAGAGCGAGTGAGCGGGGGCGAGCTCGCTGCCGATGAGTAGGCAGCGAGTGAGGGGGCTGTGTGAGTGAGTGGCGTCACTGCTGCAACAAGTGCACCCTGACAGCCTGGAGCCCCCATCCCGCCCCGGTTGCTCGGCACCCAGTGGGTGGGACGCAGCAATGCCATCCACTACCAGGATGCTGCTGTCGCCGGAACCGCCGCTGCCACCCAAGACAAAAGACTAATTTAAGACCCCGACGTCAGCACTGACATCACACCCAGCGCTTTATCACCGCAGCACCCACTGTGGGGACGCTCGAGTAAGGCTAGTTGTTAATTATGCATTTGTGTGTGCGATGTATATATACACACATACTGTACAAAACACACACACACACACACACACACACACACACACACACACACACGAACACAAGCATCAGACAAGAACACACACAACACACACACACACCACACACACGTTGTCAGAACGGATCTGACAACGAACACAGAACCAAACAACGTGAACCGTAACCCTGGGCTCTGAAAACAGACGGATGACTCACTTTGCCTCTCTCATCTCTACACATATTGACACAGGACCCCTCAAAACAAAAAGATCGCCCCCAAGAGTTGGAATCAATACCTTCGCAAAGTCGTTTTCTCGTGATAAAATTAGCAATGAGATCAAACTCATAAGGTTATGGGGCCAACATAGTGTCACTTCAAAGTGCTACCATGTGAAGAGGCTTTATTCCCTTAAGGGCTGCTGTAGTTAATTATATTTTAATCTAGATTGATCCAGTTTATCCATCCATTGTTCTATATGCATAAATAAATCATCCAAAAAAAATTGTAGTAGTAGTATAGAATGGCTAAATCCCCATAAATCATCGATAACCTTAGTCAATGGCATATGCGATGTGATGTACACATAAAATAATACATTGAAATCCAAAAGGTGACCAGAATGACATGCGCTAAACATTGCATTACTGTGAGTCCAGTCACGGGACTGGAGTAAAAGGGTCATCGGTGCAGCTTACCTGGAAAGTGCAGCGACGTTTCCTATTGTGTAGAAGACAGCAAACAGTTTAATCCCACCTGGGAGGAACAGCAATGCTGAGCCCTGACAAGGCAAAAATACAAAAACAACAGCTTTTGGTCTGCTTCCTAGTAACACATTCACAGAGGTAGGCCGGTGTATAACATGATAGCTCCTTGTCATTTTGACTAAATTAAGTTGTTACACTTACATTTAGGGCATTTAACAGACGTTTGCATCCAAAGCGAGTTAAGACCATTCGTACACACATTCACACACCGACGGCGGAGTCAACTACGCAAGGCCTGCTCGTCCGTAGATGGATTGCAGCATCTTATAGCTTAAACAGAACTACTACCCACAGGAAACGTGTCGTCGATACGGTTGCGACATCAGAGGGGAAACCGGGCGGACACACACACCATTATAAAAGACATTGACATGCAAAACATCCCCATCAACTCAAAGACGGATCCTCCCAGTTCCTCACCAATATGGAGCAGAGGACGCCGGCGGCGAAACAGATGACAAACCATTTCACCCTGGTGCTGTAGTTGAGCGTGGAGCCGTCCAGTATCTGCAGAACAACAATCAGAGGATGTTACGGGGGCAAGACGTGTAAGCCCACCAGGACCTGAGCCTTCCGTAAATAGAGGGAAGTGTGGAGCCTGTGTTTATCATGTTTCTAGTGGAAAATACCCCCCACCATACATTCATACATCACAAACTGCTGTTGAAAAACAGGAAATTATAGCGCAGAAATGTTTTGAAATGGGCGACCCATGTTCCGATGTTCAAGATAGGCATCAGGTACAACTTGGTGGTAAAATTCCCATATTTCACGTAAATCCACTGTTCTTACAAGTCGTTGTTGAATAAAACCTCTGCTGAAAGACTAAACAGGAATATTCAAACAGATATTTACAAATCAAAGGACAACGAAGTGTTATTGTCTCAAACTAAAAAATTAATTTGAATTTTTTTATTATTATTTATTATCTTTGCAAAACTGTCAATTTAAAGTAAAAAAAAAACCTTTCTCATACATTTCAAACGTTAATCCAGGAAGAATTCGACAACAACAATGAAAAGCGATAAATTCCATAAGCTCAACAGATGCTTTCAAATAAAAAATAACTAGTTTCTATTAAAAAACACAATTACTTCTCACTGTTTAGGTCAATAAAATTTACTGTTATGGTGTTACTGTTATCTCATCTACAGTGTGAATACGAAGAGGAAGCACGTGACAGCTTTGATCAGGCGTCATTGCAGATGTATGCAATGGACCGTATTGAGTACGAGCTTCGTACGAAAGTGAATGTTACGTTTCAAACCAAAAAAAACGACTGTTAACATGTAAATCATTGTCTGTATTAACGGTAACCGTCACTACACTGACATAAGATTACCTGCGTGAGCCCCGACTCCTCGTTGTCTTCGTGTCCGCTGAGCACACGACGCAGCTTGTCCATGGTCGAGACAGAGCTGGACAGTGTTGCTGTTGTGTTTTCCGCTGATCTCTATGAACTTGTCACCTAAAGCGCTTCGTTTTGTTCTAATTAACTTTGAGTAAAGTGTGTATCAGGCTCACTACAGACTGGTTTCCGGGCTGGTCCGGGCGGAAGTTTCTCGCTGACGTCAGTAGAAAGCATACGGGACGTCCCCGGGACGCGCTCTGTGCGCACGGGGCGTATTTCCACCCCGAGCGTGCCTCTGAGTAGGAGGGGTTCCTGTATCGACACATTTCATTGGTCGCAATAAGTGTTCCTCAAGTCTTTGGGGGCGGGTCGATGTTTACACTAACGCACGCCATTGGCGTTGTCAAAAAATGGGATCGGCTGCCGGAAGAAGAGCGTTATATCAAGTTTTAGTCAACGGCTTGTGTGGACTTGTGTGTGCCTATTTTATAATGCATCCATAATGCGTGCACACGAGGAGGAGACAATTGAAATGAACTTCGCTTTTTTGTTTTTATCATGGTACTAAATTAGCAGCTTATGCCTAGTAAAGTTTAGGTAAGCGATTGGATTCTTAAATAATAACTTTATTTTCCAGGGGCTGAAAATGCAAACATGTGAGGAGGAGAATCGCCGACGCCACCGACCACCGTCATCCTATTAACAGGACCCTGATTCCAGTTCAACCTCAGGCAGTCAGTCATATGACCTTCCCACGAGATGCTCCACTCGGTCACATGGTTTTACTGTTCTCTCACAGAACTTCATGATCAAGTATTGGATTATGTTATTGACGGACACTTTTGCATGTATTTTTGAACCATGCACTTTTCATTTGTATATTTTTTGAGTCTATGTTAATCGAGTGCATGACATTGGAATTATAGCCTACCAAAGCAATGCCGTGACTTGTCTCGACATTCAGAATATTCTGTCGGTGTGAGTTAGCAAGAGTGAGCTCATATAATTATAATTATTATTATTATTATTATTATTATTATTATTATTATTATACCGGTTAATGGAGTGAGTTACAAGTTGATCATCTCATGGAGTTCAATCGGAATTTCTCCATTCCTTAATGCAGGCTAAATGCAAGAAAAATAGCACCAGCCTCCAAAAGGGCCAGGTCAGGTGTAGTTTTCCGAGAGATCTGCTTACGAGTACATGATGGCTAAACTGGCTGCCACAATGTGAAGTTTGCCTCCCAAAGAGGCGTCGTCGTTGACAGACAGAATGGGTTATTTGGTACGGGCGCCATCTAGTGGTTATACAGTTATGTGTCATGTTCGGTGAGGACAAAAAAAGGTAAGGAAAACGACGGCCGAGTTTGTCACACGCTACAACAGAGACATGCATTAAATTATAATTCAATGTGAATTTTTGTAGGAAATTGATCAGCGGATTCCAAAATCTTGTCACAAAATGATTGCGCAGCTGTTTGATTTAATCACGTAGGTCTACATGTAGTTCATACGCATCTCTCCAGTGATTTTAGAGCCCAACACAGATAAATAAATGCTTACCAAGACTTATCAAACTGCTTGCCCATCGTCGGCGAAGATGTGAATGAAAGCGCATCCTATTAATTCCATTGATGTGAGAGGGAGAGCTATATGAAAGCGCTAACTTTATTTTCCATGGGCTGGGAAAGTGACAAGCATGTGAGAGGAAGCAGAATCGCCGACGCCACCGACCACCGTCATCCTTATTAAAAGGACCCTGATTCGAGTTGCAACCCTACGAAGACAGTCAGTGCATCATGACCTTACTACGAACATGCTCCACTCGGATCACATGGTCTTACTGAACTCTCACAGAACAAGATAAGATGCAGATAGAAATTGCGATTATGTTATTGACGAACACTTTTGCATGTATTATTTGAACCATGCACTTTTCAGCTGTCAAAATATTTTTTTGAGTCATATGTTGAATCGAGAGGCATGACACAGTGGAATACAGTCAGTCCTACAAAAGCAATGCCGTGACTTGTTCTCGCAACTCAGAAATACTCTGTCTGGGTCGTGTTGACTTCTAGTCAAGAGTGAGCTCATAGTAGCATAGCGGAATTATCTATTGTAATTATAATAATCTATAAGCACATTATTATGCATACTCGGGTTAATGTGACGTCAGGCACCACAAGTATGATCATCTCATGTGGATGCACACAGTGGATAACTTAATTGTATCTCATGCATCTCTGGAAACTAATAACTATATCTGGAAACCGTAAGAAACTTGAGACACGGAGTCTGAATTATTTTTATTGAATAGCCTATTCATTTCTGTTTTTCTTTAGTTTATGAATAATCGTGCTTGATGTTCAATTGTGAGCTTTTGCATTTTTTTTTAATTTATTTAACATTTACAAATGTTTGATCGAAACATTAACAACGTAAAGTGTGATTATTCAACCATTTGCATCGCACTTTCAGGATACACACACCCTGTCGCACAAACACGCGCACACACACACACGCACACACACACACACGCACGCACGCACGCACGCACACACACACACACGCACGCACGCCCACAGACACACCCACACAGCCACAGTTGACACCTTGGGTGGAGACAGCTGTGTTATTTTAATCACGTGTCTGTTCATCACTTGTAGTTCACTACGCATCTTCCAGTGATGTGTAGAGCCAAACACAGATTACAGTTGTAAATAGATTACCAAGACTTATCCAGCACCAAAATGGCTGCGCCATCGCTCGAACCTACAAACGATCGAGAAAAGCATCCTTAATCCATTGGACGGGTACACACGAGCGCGGTAGAAATAAACTTACAGATCAGAACGTTAGGCGTTATATGAGTATATCTGCTTGGAACTGCAGGAAGTGAACCCTGACGGAAGAAGTCATGCAAGAGCGTGACATCTTCCTATAACTATAAAGATCTTGAACCAAACTAATAACAAAGCCTTCCATAAACATCCGTACATAACAAGATAAGATGCAGGATAGAAATCGCACCGTTGCAAACTTGCTTTTCAAAGGCTTCATTTATTTCTGAATGATGATGACAGCTGTCAAGATATTTTCTATTGCAGATACATCTTGAGGCTAGAGGATACACAGTAAAATACAGTCATTCTCCTCAGGGATATGGTATTGGCATTGTTGTTCTCCAACTAGACAATCCTGTCTGGGGCGTTTGGACCTTCTATTTTCAACAGAAACAAAGTCAGCATAGCGAGAATAGTCTATTGTAACATCTAAATAATCTAAAGCACCCTTGAATGCACACGTACGGGCACATGTGCGCACGCACATAAACACACACACACCGTGGATGCACACAGTGGATAACTTAATTGTATCTCATGCATCTCTGGAAACTAATAACTATATCTGGAAACCGTAAGAAACTTGAGACACGGAGTCTGAATTATTTTTATTGAATATTCATTTCTGTTTTTCTTTAGTTTATGAATAATCGTGCTTGATGTTCATATGTGAGCTTTTGCATTTTTTTTTAATTTATTTAAAACATTTACAAAATGTTTGATCGAGAAACATTAACACAACGTAAAGTGTGATTATTCAACCATTTGCATCGCACCTTTCAGGATACACACACACCCCTGCTCGACACAAACACGCGCACCACACACACACGCACAACACACAACACACGCACGCACGCACGCACGCACACAACACACACACGCACGCACGCCCACAGACACACCCACACAGCCACAGTTGACACCTTGGGTGGAGACATGCGGTGTTGTTTTTAAATCGTGTCTCTTCCATCAGCTTGTGAGACCAACTGTCGACAAAAATGTTTTCCAGTGGTGTAGGAATACAGGATTACAGTTGTAAATAGATTCAAATATACGGCAACAAAATGGCTGGGATTGCCTCAAAACTACAACACGATCGAGAAAGATCCCAAGGCATTGGCGGGTACACACGGGCGGTGAACTATTACAACCAGGACTTGTGAGGCGCTGAAGAGCAGAGACTGCTTGGAACGCAGGAGGAGGCTGTTTTGAGGACGAGTCATTCGAGGCTGTGACATCTTCCTTAGGTTTTAAAGATCTTGGACCAAATTCATACAAAGTCCGTGGGGTCAAATGGCAGAGACCGAAGGTTGGTAGATTAATATGTAATAAATGACCTTTCTGAATATGTTAAACTTCCTTCTCTTAGTCTTATGTGATGATATGCACAGTGATTTCGAGTAGGACAAATTGATTATGATAGAATTATGTTAAACCCAGCCTGTTCTCCAACCTATACAAAATAAAATGCTGTTTGTCAATGTGACCCAAAGCGCATTCAGCATCCGTAACTCAAACCACAAGCGTAGAAGCAAATAATCAACAATCTGTGGTCCAATGTAAGACTGGCAGAATCATTAATGTTTGTGATGTCAATAGTAATGGTTCTCAAGTAGTCCAATGATTGAATTGACGAGTTGTTGTTTGATCACTTATGCCAGGATATATGCAGAAATCCGAAATTCATACTGAAAGATGCTACGAGAACTGACATTTGTCAGGGAGCACTTGGTAAGACACACACACACACACACACACACACACACACACACACACACACACACACACACACACACACACACACACACACACACACACACACACACACACACACACACACACACACACACACACCCTATACCAAAACATATGTCATAACCTAACTGGGTTTAGGATCGGTATACTTTGCAAATGCTGTTATAATAATAATACAATCTGATACATTGGTGTTTGGTGCTTTTCAGAATATTTTGCATCAAAAAAATATACACAGTAAATATCTCTAATTTTAGATAATCCTTGAATTTAAATGGTGTCACAAAATAGAAGGCATATCACATGTTTGAAACAAAACGCATACAAATAATCTTATGTCATTAAAGCTAGTTGTCCTAATGTGTTGTTGCGTGATTCGTGCATGCATGGCATTAGACTGAACAAGTGAGGAGTGCTGACTGCTACATATATATCATATGTAGACTGCTAGATATATCTCATAGCACTTCCTCTACCACTTGCATCTAAAACGAGCCATGGCAAAACAAGTCGACCTCGTCCCATAAACCGGTGCTGTGGTAACGTCTCATCGTTGAAAAACGTTTCACGCCCTTGAACATACCTATATGCTGAGTCCGCTGACACCTCATAGCCGAGGCAGTTACAAGGCTGTCTTACACGATTCCCCGGTTCACCTTTTCAGTCTGCTTCCCGGACAGGTGGAGCAGCACCTGTAGCACCTGTATGTTTAGAAAGAAGCTAATTCCTTTGGCTTTCCTGGCTTAAGGACAATGGACGTGTGAGACAAAAAACGAGACTATAAAGACAAAAAAGTCAATTCAACAGGTCCAACCATTGTGTAGACCTATGTGTTCAATGTTACATCCCCTGGCCTCATTTGTACATTTACATTCAGGGCGTTTAACAGACGCCTTTATCCAAAGCAACTTACAATAAGTACATTTGTCAAAAGAAAGAAAAAGAACAACATATCCCTGTAGGTACAGTAAGGATGTTCATCAAACCAAGTGCCAACCACTAACAATTGTTGAGTTAACTTATTCCCTGTATACAACAAAAATTGCTAGGATAAGACGATACACGATGCTAAGTACATATTTTTTTAGTGACAGGACGTACAGCATTCAATAAGTGCGTTCATTAAGTGCCATTTTTGACCTAACTTGTTACCTGTGTGTGTCCAGGCGACTGCTGGCTCCTAGCAGCCATCGCGTCCTTGACCCTCAACAAGCAGGTTCTGTCTCACGTCGTCCCTCCCAGCCAGAGCTTCGAGCACAACTACGCTGGAATCTTCCACTTCCAGGTTCACGGTCAAACACACACGCATGCACACTCTTGGCTATTTGTGTTTTTTTTTAAGCAGAGATGTTATAAAAGAGAAGTATTTTCTCTACTGTATTGACCTGGTTTACTCTTTTCAAATCATTCCCAGCTTTGGCCAGCTGGTCTGCCAGGTAATTTTGCCACTGAATTGCAAAATGTGATCTGATTTACTGACTTACAAAATGTGGTGTAAGAATAATGCCAAAAAAATTGGACTGAACATTTTGATGAAAAGTGATGGAACTCCCAGCAAATTCCCCCAATTTTGACAAGATCTAATTTTGTGGTACTGTTGGGAGTGAGGCACAGCTCATCGTGTGCCCTCTGCTCTGCATGCGTCCTCAGTTCTGGCAGTTTGGGAAGTGGGTGGACGTGGTGGTGGACGACCGCCTGCCAACCAAGGACGGCGAGCTGCTGTTTGTCCACTCTGCTGACAGCTCAGAGTTCTGGAGCGCCCTGCTGGAGAAGGCCTACGCTAAGTACTAGGCTTATGCTAATTATTATATTATGAATACGAATACTATTAGCTAGATCCTATATAGTATAGGACGTATAGAAGTATGGAGAGCCTTTGCTAAATATGGAAGGTCTAAACAAGGTATTGAAGGCCTAAGATAAGTAAAGTAGGCCTTTGCTAAGTATTTAATGTCTGTGCTTAGTACTGAAGGCCTACACTAAGTAAAGGAGGCATGGGCTAAGTATTGAATGCCTAAGATAGGTTTCGGAGGTCGGTGCGGAGTATAGAAGACCTTTTCCAAGTATTGTAGGGTTACACACAGTATGGCTGGAAGGTCTGCCAGGAGCTAAAGATATCTTCTAGTGTTGCCCTGGTAAATGTGTTAGTGTGTTAGACGACAGCTAAGGTCTGTTTTCCTCTATAGGCTCAATGGCTGCTACGAGGCGTTGTCAGGTGGCAGTACGATTGAAGGCTTTGAGGACTTCACCGGGGGAATCGCTGAGAAACACGATCTTTTGAAGGCCGGACCCCCCCTTTTCAAGATCATCAGAAAGGCCCTGGACAGAGGCTCTCTCCTGGGCTGCAGCATCAACGTGTGTGGGGATATCTCAGATTAACTCCCCTGTAAGCAGAACACCTCATTCTAAATCATTGTGGTATTAACAGCTTGATCTCCGCTCTGCCTTAGATCACCAGTGCGGCCGATTCCGAAGCGGATCACGTCTCGTAAGCTGGTCAAGGGCCACGCCTACTCAGTGACAGGAGCAGAGCAGGTGAGGTGCGCCCACAGTTTCCGGGCAAAGATGCAGTGAGTCATATTGCTCCCACAGAGGAAGAAGGTTCCTGGGGAAAAACCCAACAGGGGAGATGTGACGATTGTGCGTTTTGTTGACAAAATCGAATATAAAATCCTCCCTCATCAGATTTTTGTTTTGTCCCCTTGATATCCTGCTGTGATTGGTATCCGGTCGCACACAGTAAATAAAGCCAGATATTCATGACTGACGCGGTGTCTCTCTCGTGTGGCCACCAGGTGGCATACAGAGGAGATCAGGTTCAGCTGATCCGCGTGAGGAACCCATGGGGGGAGGTGGAGTGGACCGGAAGGTGGAGTGACAAGTGAGTACTCAGATGGTCATGTGATCCGGTTGGCTCTGGTTTTCTTGTATAGACATGTTTCACCAAACCGAGCTTAGTCTGTGGACAGCCGTGTTGGGTTTTGACAGGGACCGATCCACACTCTACCCTAGATGCATAAGTGGGTCAAAAATGACCCGGTGAGGTTGTTTTCTTGAAATATCTTCGTAATGAAAAATTGTTATCATTTCATGTTCCAGGTATTCCTCAAAAAACATGTTTTTGATATAATGCCATTAACATTTTTAACTTACCCTCTATACATTTTAAGAAATTGTAGTTTTTTGTTTACTACCCCAAGCTTCCATAAGTGGGTCAAAATTACCACCCATGCATTTTCTATGGAATCCAATGGGGAACCTTGATTCTTATCAACTCGTGGCTGTCAGGAATAAATAAACACTGTGGACCACACAGACTAATATCAGAAAGTGCCACCCCTCAGGAAGATTATTTTACACAGACAAGAGCTGATACGTGTAAGTATTATCTTCATATAATATGTGTGTGTGTCTTTCATGACTGCTATTATTATTTATTATATTATTATAACAAATTAGCCTACTTTATAACTAACACTAGCTAGCTAACTAAGATAGCTAACATTACTATATGTATTGTGTGTGTGCGACGCGTGTGTGTGTCATTCATGATTGTTGTGTGGAAGAGTATGTTATTATTTATCAACAAATTAGCCTACTTTATAACTAGCTAACACTAGCTAGCTAACTAAGTTAGCTAACATTACTATATGTAGCGTCTGTGTGTGTGTGTGTGTGTGTGTGTGTGTGTGTGTGTGTGTGTGTGTGTGTGTGTGTGTGTGTGTGTGTGTGTGTGTGTGTGTGTGTGTGTGTGTGTGTGTGTGTGTGTGTGTGTGTGTGTGTGTGTGTATTTATTTATTTATATAGCTACATATTGATCTATTGAAAACATTACTCTTATATTTCCTCATCCAAGGTGTCATGATGGATGATTGAGAGGCGGTAACGGGGTTGGACTCAGAGTCTGAAATTTCGGATGATGAGGATCCAGACTATTGTCCAGGTGGCAGTGGCAGTCGTCCACCTGGAAATCCAACTGAACAGGATCAATCTGACTCAGAAGATTCCTCTTCTGTGTCCTCTGAAGAAGAAATTGTCCAAATCATGTCCAACAGAATGAGTCGGAAGGGCTCTTACTGGAGCGAGTTACCTCCCCCCCAGGGCAGAACACAGAGCCCCAATATCCTAAGAAGTCGGCCAGGGCCAGCACAAGGGCTTAGCACAGTGTCTCACCAAGAGATGCATGGGAGCTCTTTATCACTGATGATATAACACAAGAGGTGATGAAGTGCACAAACTTGGAAGGACGGAGAGTAGCAACAGCTAGAGGAAAAGAATGGAAGAATGTCACCAAAGATGAATTCATGGCCTTCATTGGATTGACCCTGCTTGCAGGAAGTGAGAAGAACTGGGATGTATCAGTCCGTGAGCTGTTTGGGAGTCCTCTAAATAATCCCATGTACAAGGCCACTATGGCTGTTGGAAGATTTGAAGACATTCGCCGTACCTTGCGCTTCGATGATAAGAGGACCAGAGCCTTCCGACCTGGAAAACAGACACCATAATGGCAGGCATTCTTTTTTTTGTCCTCAGGATGTCCTTTTCGGATTTCCTCTGCAGGACAGCGGATCTGCATCACCCAGTCGATTATGCCACGGGTGGAAGAACAGCTTGTGCCATTCAGGGGTAGGGTGCAAGTTTCCTACAGTACATGCCAAGCAAGCCCGCCAAGTACGGCATAAAGATCTTCTGGGTTTGTGATGCACGCATCCCCTATGCAATAGATGGTATATTTTACACGGGGAGACAACCAGGGGAAGAAGTTCAGAAGAATCTGGGGGAAAACATTGTCCAGCAGTTGTGTAGTAGATTTAGAAACACAGGTCGCAACATCACCATGGATAACTTTTTCACCAGTGTGCCTCTTGCGCAGCATCTCCTGGAGAAGGATCTCACTATTGTGGGGACTCTACGTCAGAACAAGCCAGACATCCCTCCTCTGATGAAGCCTTCAAAGTCCAGGGAGGTTCACAGCACAGAGTTTGGATTCAACGACAGCCTTACCATGGTCAGCTATGTCAGAAAGAAAGGAAAAGCTGTTCTGCTCCTGAGCACGATGCACCACAACAAAGTAGTGGATGAAAATAGCAGAAAGAAAAAAACAATAATCACATTTTACAACAAGACGAAAGGAGGTGTAGACACCACTGACCAGATGGTTGGCACCTACACCTGCAAGCGCCAAACACAGAGGTGGCCCATGGTGCTGTGGTACAACATAATTGACATTGCCACCCTGAATGCCTACACCTTTTTCTCGGCTCAGCGCCCAGATTTCAAGAGCGGCATCACCAATGCACGACGGCTCTTCCTCAAAGAGCTGTCAAAGCAGCTTGTCACACCAAACATGAGAAAGTCGAACTGGAAGGATGCCCCAACTGCAAACCCGATTATTGAAGCAATGGAAAGTGTGTGGGGTGACAAAAGAGCCACCACTACCCAGCCACAGGAGAAGAAGCAGACAGGGCCAACCAAAGAGAAAGATGGGTGTCAGATCTGCCCAAGTAACAAACATCGCAAGGTAAACAATAGGTGTGGGAAATGCAATGTACCTGTGTGCAATGATCACAGCCAGAAACAGGTAGTTTGTCTGAACTGCATACAGTGATGAGACAAGAAGGCAAAACAGGGAAAAGAGAGAGGAACTGTCAATGGACAGTTACAGACAGACAGACGGACAGACAGACAGACAGACGGACGGACGGACGGACAGACAGACAGACAGTGGATGTTCACATTTTTCTATTGCTGTTCTGGGTAATTTTATTTTTCAAAAATGTTAAAAAGTGAAAAATAAAGATATTTCAAACATGAAATAATTCTTGTGTGGTCCTAAATATAATACTAAATATTATACAAGTGATTATTCATGACAAAAATGGCATAAAAACACATTGATTCTAATATGGGTCATTTTTGCACATTATGGATGATGAAGACGAATACACATTAGCTAGATCCTCTATAGTATAGGACGTCATGAAGTGTGGAGAGCACTTTGCTAAATATGGAAGTCTAAACAAGCGTATGGAAGGCCTAGGATCAGTACAGTCGTGCATCTAATGTAATCATGTGTAGTGACCACATACACACACGTGGCCTGTAGGCTTAGTTTCTGATCAATAGACATAAGTGTGTGTATGTCCCGGCCACCCGTGGCTGTTTGGTGGACCTCCTTACAGAACCTCATGCTATGATTGTATTCAGTTAAATTTCCATACTGACAGCATGACTTTCTGTCAGGCCAAGTAGAACCAGCCCGGTACTCAACTTGAATTCAAACATATGACATGAGATGTAAGTGGAGTAAGCTACTATTGGTCAATCAATATTTCTTCCCCATGGCTGAAGCGCGCAGCAGGAATGTTGTTTCGGCAGTAGATGCAAATGTAAACAGCACCGTTGGTATTGAAAAGACATCCAGTCGTTTGCATTGAATTGCCTATTGATCTGCATACCGTACTCTGCAGTTCTATGGAGTGGCGCTATGTGGGGGACGCGGATCGAGACAGACTGAAGAAGAGCTCTGAAGACGGAGAGTTTTGGTAACGTTTCTGCCTAAAGCTCACTTTCATTTGCATTCTTTGTCCATGTTAAGCAAGTCCATAAACCAAATAAAAAACGTCTTTCTTTGCATTAAATTGTTACAATTCCTTTGCTGTGCCAACGGGTTGAATAAAACATTTCCTATCACTCTATTGAAGTTATATTAATGCAGACACTAGCCAAAGCCTTTCTTCAAGGAATCGGAGACATAGCTGGCCGTTAGAAGCTGTTGAGACAGAGATATTTGTGCAACCGTCCTTCTGGACCCCCAGCTATATAACTAGGGAATGTATGGCTGTTTTGAGCCGCTAAACAACTGTTTAACTACTCCAACACTCTGTAAGTAATTATGTCATGGCATTCTTTTTTTGGTCCTCAGGATGTCCTTTTCGGATTTCCTCTGTCAGTATTCCATGCTGGAGATCTGCAACCTCACACCAGACGCGCTCACAGACACCGGGGTGAAGAAGTGGGCCCTGTCTGAGTTTGAGGAGGGCTGGAGACGGGGCTCTACGGCTGGAGGCTGCAGGAACTTCACGGGTACGGTCCCTCATAACGACATTGCAACAAGGCTTTAACAATTGGGGCTCAAACAACTGAACATGAATTGACCCTGCAACATTAGTATAATCTTGGCCTGCTTTCTCAAGATTAAGGATGGCATATGCTCTGCAACCCACTCAAAATGCTGATTTAAGTGTCAAGGTGCAGCCGAAGGGTTGGTGGTTTGAAACCTGAGGGCTACAGTCTATCTGTAGGGGAAGGTTAACTCCTAAAACCCCTTACCTACTCCTTAATGACACCAGTCTTTGCGGAAGTGCCTGCTAAAAGACTAAATAGGCAATCGTATTGTGACCAAACACCTAAATAACGCTGGTTTAACCGTGGGGGTGGTGCCAGACACTTTCTGGAAGAACCCCCAGTTCGTCATAAAGCTGGAGGAGTTGGATGACGACCCAGGTGAGGGGGAGAAGGGGTGCACGGTCATCGTGGGTCTGATGCAGAAGTACAAGCGGCGCATGAGGAAGATGGGAGACGACCTGGAGTTCATGGGCTTCGCCATTTACGAGGTACGGCACGCTGTTTAGGTCAGGGGTACAGTGCTCGGGAGCCCCCCATTCTGTTATTCAATGAAAACGACAACCAATACATCTGTGTTTTTTTCCTTCTTTTTTTCAGATGCCTAAAGAGGTATGTATGAAAAAGGCGTTAGTTTTGGATAGCTTGTTTTTACAAATGATAACACTTATGTATCGTAGGTGAAGATTAAAGGGGACATATTATACCACCAGGTGTGAGTGTGATTAGCCTTACAAGCCGTTTCGAAAATCGGCCCCATATGACAACACCAGTGGGCGTGTCCACCTAGATCTGTGTTGGATAGATGAGCAATGTTTACTTCAGTCCACTGGGTAGGCTGGTAGACTGAACTATCCAGCACAGGTCTAGGTGGACACGCACACTAGCGATGTCATATGGGGCAGATTTTTGAAATGGCTTGTAAGGCTAATCACACTCACACCTGGTGGTATAATATGCCCCCCTTAAACCGGTATGGTTGAACGCATGACAAGTTAAACTTGGGGTGCTTGCTTTAGTTTTCTGGGAGCAGGCAAGTGCACATGAAGAAGAGGTTCTTCCAGACCAAGTGTTCTCAGGCTCGCTCCGAGACCTTCACCAACATGCGAGAAGTTTGCAACCGCTTCTGCCTTCCTCCCGGGGAGTACCTGATCATCCCGTCCACCTACGAACCCAACCACAACGCAGACTTCTACCTGCGCGTCTTCACAGAGAAACAAGCCGATTTCCAGTAAGTCTTTTCTTCATACGGAACCAAAAAGATACCATTGAACTTTTCAAAAATGATTATATAACCAAGTGACTTTTGTCCCTTTTTTCCAGAGAGATCGATGATCCGATTAAATGCGACATTGAACAGGTGCCACCACAGCTCAACCTTCCGCCAAACACACAAAATCAATCAATCAAAACTCAAAAGCTGTACTTTTCCATTGACTCCTCTGCAGATTGAGGTGGATGAAGATGATATAGATGACAGGTTTAAGAGTCTGTTTGGAAAACTCTGTGGAAAGGTATGTTATTGATGCATCAATTTAAATATAAAAAGAATAGCTGTATTAACCACAGCATCTTATGGTAAAATATGTTTTAAAAAAATAGGTTATTATGTTGGATTAAAATGATATGATTTCTATACACACCTTAGGATTCAGAAATGTCCATGTTTGAACTGCAGAAGGTTCTCAACAAAGTGGTGATGAAGAGTAAGCAAGGTTTTTTTCTTCTCTTTGGGACGTCCTTGCTCAATGTTAAAGCAACACATAATTAATTACCTTTTTGGCCTTTTCTATCCACAGGGACTGATGTCAAGACCTCTGGGTTTAGCTTAACTACATGTCGCAACATGATCACTCTACTGGATGTATCCTTCATAGCTTAAATAACCCTTGCATTTCTTCAATAAGTGCTTTTAAAGGGTAATTACATAGTCGAAGTACAAATAAAACGTACAACAAAGCATCACATTCTGAGGCAGTTACATCACGTGTTCCTTGACACCATTATGAATAGAAAGATGGAACCAGAAAACTTGGCCTTCTGGAGTTTAAGATCCTGTGGACTAAGATTGAGAAACTGCTGGTGGGGCTTGGTTGTATTAGTGTAAATAATAAATGCTATTGCAGCAAAGCACCTGAATGTTGTGTCACTAATGGTGGACGCGATGTGGCCTCTTGGACAGGTTTTGTACAAGGGGAAAGACGCAGACGGCAACGGCTTCATGAGCACGACTGAAATGCGCTTAGCTGTCGAGGAGGCTGGTGAGAATTTGTGAATGTCTTTTGCTTATGCGTGAAAGATCCAGATATGGGATGATCACATCCTGTTGGGGTTCCCAATTTCCAATGCCATTTCTGCTTGCATTTTTCCTAAACTTTATGTAATTTGCTTGAATATATATTTTGTGGGTAGGGTTTTCCCTCAGGCAGCCCCCTGCAATCAAATTCATCGTGGCTCGCTACAGCGAGCCAGACCTCACCATTGACTTTGACAACTTTGTCTGCTGTGTGATTCGTCTGGAGATTCTCTTCTGTGAGTTGGTCTGTTTGATTACAACTGTTGTCTCATTATGCTGCTAGCTAGCTTTGTCTCATTTTGCTGCTAGCATCTAGTGCTGTGGCAATTTATTTGAGATATTGCGTCTAGGACAGATGAGACTTCTAAATGCAAAGAAACCCACAATAGTTGTAGACAATTTACCTTTTTTAACGTATGCGTACACTAGTCTCCTCTCTAGCAGAGTGAGCCCAGAATACAGCTGCACAGAGCTATTTAAACAAATTCCACCCCCTCCCCACAATCATCATACAATTGTCAATGATCAAATCAGGGACATGTTTACCAAAGGCCAGAGTCACTTGTGGTCTCATCAAACAGGGGAAAGCATAAGGGGATCCCTGCCCCCTTGTGAACGGTTCACCCAAGGCACAAAGGTTAACCCCGGATAACACTAGGAGGAACAGATAGGATGGCTAGATATCAGAAGAAATAGAAAACAAATCCAAAATGATAAAAACTTAAAACCACATACAGATTTTCTCTAGCTATGTCTCATTATGTGTCCAGACATCCAGTCCACGGCTATCACAATGCAAAGAACCACACAGAGACCCTAACATTCCCTCTCGCTTTGCCACAGTAACCTTCAAGGCCCTGGACAAAGACCATGATGGCAAGGATAGAGCTGAAGCCTATGGAGGTAAGCCAGCCCCTGCAGGAGACGATATCGCCGCAAATGTGGCGGCAGACGGTGTGATGAACAACACTGTGACTTAACGTGCCATCTTTATCTTTTATTCACAGTGGCTGCAGTTGTCCATGGTTTTGTAGTCAAGCCATGGCAGTCCCCCCAGCGATGACCGTAGTCCGAATGAATCCCATATTGAACGTCTTCAAATACACTATATAAATCATCATATCATGCACATCATATGTATCATAAATCAAACATGCATGTAGGCCTATATCATATATCGTCACGTCATATGTTTGTACATCTTTCTCGCCTCTCGCATGAATCACTTGATAATTATTTGCTTGGGTCCATGAGTGTTTTTCATTGTGTCAATAATGGTTGCACACATCTCTGGCTAAGTGTTGTTCAGTGGGGGAGGTCTTGTGTGTAAACGCAGAGCCCAAAGTACCCTACCAGTGATTCATAATCACATGTCTTTTTCTCTCTAGAAACTTGAATCTAGCCTCTAGTCTTGAGGTGGGGAAAGCCAAAGTAGGCCTGTGTTCTCCCAACACAGACATTGAATACTTTCATAAATAAGACTTGATAAGATACCACACAGCAGGAAAGTCCTTAACAATGAACTCAACTGCATCAGAGGGTGAAGAAATGCCTCTTTATGAATCTGATTTATGAAGGCGTTCTCCACTCCGCTTAGCATGATTTAACTGGTTGAGGCCTAAGCAATGCTGAGGAATTTTCCTTGGTTCCTACTCAACACACAACACCATCTGCTGCTGTGACTGTCCATATGCAGCACCCTATAACTGGTTTTAGAGTCAAGACGGCTTATTAAGCTTTGACACTTCACTAATTACCCTTTTCCATTTCCTACTCATATCCATTGGCAAAGTTCCTGGTGTCGCCTTCAAATGAGTCTCCAAATCCTCATCAAAACATGTCATATTTGACATGTAATTGCCCTTCTTCATCAGTAGCATCCATAAGCTCCACATCATGTGATTTTATAGCGTGAAAAACAATGAGGGCGTTCCCCTATACTTTTCTCATCTAAACACACAATATGCCTGCACCAGAGATAAGGCATGCTGTTTAATTACGCGTGAAAAACAATGAGGGCGTTCCCCTATACTTTTCTCATCTAAACACACAATATGCCTGCACCAGAGATAAGGCATGCTGTTTAATTACGGCAGCTTCAAGTTGTGTTTGGGACCAGAGACAACGCCTTGCGGCCAAAAGGCCTTCTCAGACATGTCCCCCTTTACCATATTAGGCTATAAAAACGCACCACGTTGCAAAAGGTTGGAAATATGTGAAGAGGAGTGTTGCCCATATAAGGGAGTTCCTCGCAGCTTACCGCCTCTTCCTGGGTTCCTGCACACCTGCTGAGTTGCTGAACCGGAAGCTCCTACTTAATTAGTTCTAAGATTTAAACAGTTGCGGGTTGGGAACGCTAATAAATACGCACCGTGACACAAAAGTGCCAAACCATGACCCCCTCCAGAATCATTGTTTGATAGGATCATTGTCTAAACGTAGCCTAAAACAGCCGGTCGGAGCTCACCTGAGGGCGGGAGGTTAAGGTGTGCGCAGTCTGCTTGCCTCCACCCATTCGGATCTGCGCCTCTCCTTCTAGCAGACCTCTGTCGCTGCGGACTACATCTCTTGTCTTTGCCCTACTCCACACACGTTGAAATGGTAAGTAGCTTTCCCCAAGTTAGTGTTAAATATCTACGGTTTTGTTGGTTAGTACCACTTGCGTCTTTTAAACTCTATGTGAAGTTAATTTCAGCGCCGTTTACCTCTTTTACTCTCCCACACGCTGTCAATTAAGATTTAAAAAAAAATAAAAAAAAAAATTGTATCGTTCTTTGTAGGCCTAAGCTTCTGCGTTGGCGACGCTAGTTTATCCATAAAGATGTTTTTTTTGTTTTACCAGAGGCGAGTCAGTTTGCGATTGGTGTTAGGTCGACTGGGTTCTGTTGGTGTATGGCTCTGCTGTACTCCTAACTGGTTTCAGCAGATCGCCTGCAGGCGCTCCCGCTGCCTGTGGGAACTTGTTGCCCGTGTGGAGGAATGCAGCAGTCAGCCCTGAACATCATTCAGCTGGAATGCTGCTGCCAAGCCCTATTATGTGGGTTTAGTTTTATGTCTCGCTTAGTAGGCCTAATTCATCGATTTATATTTTTTTTATTACTGATAGGCCTACTTATTTATATATTTCCTACTCGTTATAATAACTTTCAGTTTCTTTCTGCAAACTGAATGATTAAATATTTCCCTACGTCCACCAAGCACTAATCGTTAATTTTTGAAGGATACGTTGGTAATGAAAAGGCAAATGTTTTTCCATGGCCTTTTCTCACAGACGTCGGGAGTCCAAGTCAGTGGTGAGGCAGTGGATTGCATCGAAAGCATCAAAATCCGCCTCAACAAAGGGGATCCCAGGGACCGGTTCAAGGCCTTGTTTTTCACGGTCGACGAGGACATTGGAGAGATCGGTGTGGACCAAAAGCTCCGGATAAGAGACGTCGATGGCGAGGGCCAAGACGCCTTCAAGGCACTGAAAGTAAAGCTGCAGGAGTACAAGGCTTGCTATGTTGTCTACGACTGCTGCTATGAAACCAAAGAAACTGAGAAAAACGAATTGATTTTCATCATGTGGTAAGCTATTCTGGACTTTTCTAGGGCATATAGCTTTATGTAAGTTTCAAGAACGTTTACAGTGATTCCATGTATGTATTGTGATCAGGAAATTAATTGCTTTTACACTGGCCAGCTGTTTGCCTAAACCATTTTCAATTTGGTTGCAAAATCATTCAATCACTTTGTTTCCCCTTGTCCCAGGATCCCTGATTCAACCAAGGTTAAAATTAAGATGTTGTACGCCAGTTCTAAAGACTCCCTCAAACGCGTAGTCGGAGGTAATTTTTATTTTGCATCTTTCAGATGTTAGTAAAACATTTCCCATACTTGTGGGGCTTCAGTTTTGCTACAAAATCTTGGTGCCAGTAATGACGCCAGTGATTTATTCTCTTTTCTTTCATTGTTTTATAGATGGTATATATATATATATTATATATATATATATATATATATATATATATATATAATATATATATATATATATATATATATATATATATATATATATATATATATATATATATATATATATATATATATATATATATATATATAATATATACCTAATTTGTACATGTGGCTATAAATTAACTTTTGCATTTGTTTGACCACAGCTTGCGGGATCAAACATGACTGGCAGATAAACGACACTTCAGACCTCATGGACCAGTCCTCATTTCTGAGCAAGCTTGGAAAGGGAATTGTCAAAGCTGGAGGGGAAGGGTGTAAACGAACTAGTAGCACCATTGGCCAGAGCTATCCATGTTTGCTGTTTTTGATGTAGATCAAATAAAAAATGTGTTTGACATGACAATTGAGATTAAAACACAAGTGTTAAAAAAAACAACAAAGGCACAATTACATGAATTGCCGGGCGTGGGTCCAGCGGTTACTCAATCTGTATTCTTTACCACTTCGTAAAGGCGCCATGAATAATGTTCTTGGTTAAAAATGTTCATTCTTCAAATGTAGACCTACGTTCGAGCTTTAGTGATGCAGTATCCTTGTTGACCGTTTTAATTTACATTTCATGCTTGAGGCATTTTTATGAACATGCCTCTTGTTTCAAATGCACACCAAGCTCATACCAAAGGGCAAGGTGCCCTAATTAAAAATGAAGCATCTTTCTCTTAATGCCAGCTGTTGTGATTTTTGAAGCTCTCATTGTGGGGAGTAACTAGATAGATCCGGGCTTGAGACGTATTACACCACCAGGTGTGAGTGACAAGCAGTTTCGAAAATCTGCCCCATATGACATCACTAGTGGGCGTGTCCACCTATATCTGTGCTGGATAGATCAGCCTACCCATTGGACTGAAGTAAACGTTGCTCATCTATCCAGCACAGATCTAGGTGGACATGGCCACTAGTGATGTCATGGAGCAGATTTTCAAAATGGCTTGTAAGGCTAATCACTGACCTGGTGGCATGTCTCCTTTTAAGCTAGTGTAAATGTTGCCCGTTGCAAGAGTTTGAACATTAAGAAAGATGAGAGCATGTTTGACCTGGGTTTGGCTAGTCACCATGTCATTAAATTTACATTGTCAACTAGTGTTGTCAAAGGAGAACAGTGCGTTTGGCCGCGTCTCTACGCATGCGTTGACCAGGCGTAGCCGGTCTTGAATATTATATTCATTGTGATTTGGTGGACGTAAAAGGCAAAAATAGCAGTGGCATTCGATTTGCCAACGTGTTTTACTAGCAAGTGAGCGGAAGAGGCAACCCGGTTCAACAGCAGATGCAAACTGGTGTCCCGATGAGTCAATACCAATTAAAGGTGACCCGAATAAACGCCATATTGCAACGATAAACTAATACCTTTATAACAATTCACTTTCGACAAACTATTCAGACTTCAGTGTAACCAAACTGATCATAGTAAGCTACTGGTATTAATTGCGATCAAGTGTATCCAGCTGGTTATTTGGCAACTACACTATCCATAGGAGAGACCACCAACTTATTAATCTTGTTCAGCTTTATTTCAGTTATACAAATTCATACACAATTTATTGGCAGCTGTACCATGAAGAATGTTCCCAGTTTAATCACATACAAAAATACATACAAAGAAATTGCACAGATGGACGTACAAGTTGACATACAATCCATTTCCCTTTTAACACTTGAGCTATGGGGCAATATTATAAAGGCAGGGGGAATAATAACTTCTGACACAGCCAGAGTCTCCTTTGGAATGGGGGTTACGATGGACTTCTGCAGCATTCCTAGCATGATCCTACACTGAAATGTTCTGGATATCCACCACTGGAATCTTAAAAAATTGTGATGAACTACACAGTACAAGAAAAGCAAAAATATATATTTCTCTATATTTGGAGATTGCACGACTATGGTAATCATAAAGGCATTTTTTGGCAGTTTTTTGTGTAGTGTCTTCTGGTCGGGGTCTGGGACCCTCAGACGGGATGTTCCTTCCTTCAGTTCCCCATATTGGCCCTTAAAAAAAAAAAAATTTAATATACACAATTACAAAAAGGTGTCGGGTCAGGAACCGACACAATGCGCTGAGGGGAGACCCACCTACCGGTCGTGGCCCCCTAGTGGGCTAAAACAGAAACAACGTGATCCCATGCTCAAGAGCAAGACCCCACCAACCCCAAGCAGTGCCCAGTGAGCATGCCCCCCCCCCCCCCCCCACGGTCTCACCTTGCTGTCCAGGTGCTCCTGCAGGGTCCTCACGGCATCCTGCTCTTTGGTCAGCTGTTCCTGGGTCACCTTGAGGAGGGACTGGAGCTTGGTGGCCGCCTGGCCCAGGTCCTTGGACAGCTTCTTCTCCTTCTCCAGACGCTCCTGCACACCACATGCACACGCATCAATTCATTTGGTCTGAAAAGGGAGAAAACTCAGACCAAGACAAGGGGGGGGGGCTTGTCCACATCGGTGGACGTGGGGGGGTTCGTCAGGGCACCTTGAGCTGACCCACGTCCTCAGTCTCCGCCTGCTGTTGACCTGCGTCGGCTTTCAAGAGGTCCAGCTGTACCTGGAGCTCTGCCACGGTCACCTGAGCCTGAAACACGGCATCGGGACGTCAGGGCAACTGGGACGGCGCACAAAACTGTAATATTCACGGGGTGATTTATTGTGGCGGCGCCGTCTTGAGTTTGACCACCCGGTTTACCTGCTGGAAGTCCTCCGAAAGCTGCTGATTCGAGCTCTCCTCCCCGTGAAGCTTCTCAGTTTTCACACTCAACTCACTCTGGACCTGTTTACCGACACACACACACACACACACACACAGACACACACACACACAAAAATATAAACATATGCAGTGTCACAGAATGAGTGTGTGTGTGTAAACAAAGAGCAAAGCTTCAGCCCTTCCCAGACACACAAAAAGCTGCATAACCTGTGTCTAGTGGATGTTCATTGCAGGCAGCACAAGATGAAAAATGATTAATTTATATTAGAGAATATAGATAAAGTTAAAAATTGAAACACCCTACTCCTGCCAAATAACAATTGAGAGGAGAAGGTTAGCATGCTAAAAAGTATAAGCATGAAAGGGAAGGAATGCTGTGGTTAGGTGGGATTTGTAGAGCATGGTGCGCATACGGTTAGAACAAACAGTGTGGCACTGAGACAGCGGCGTGGTCCGGGTAGCACTGGACAAACTGGAAAGGCTGCATTTGCTACAGCGACGAGGGTGCGAACCCAATATTCGTGGGACGCACGTACACCCATCCTGTCATCTCCCACAAATCCACAACCAGTCTAATGTTCGCCGCATAGGCCCCGAAAACACAAAGAGACCCAGATCAGGCAGCCGAGCACTGCTGATCAACTATAGATCCGTGTTTCCCCGACTAGGCCTGACTGACATCGCCGCTGTCCAGTACCCCCCACCACCCCAGCAGGTAGCAGGCGCCCTCCCGAGCCGTGCACCCTGACCTGACTGGGCGCGGCCTCAGAAGGCCCGTTGTGTTCGGGTTGCGTGGCGGAGTTGCTCAGCTGCTCTCTGACCTGAAAGGGGGGGAAGGCCAGAGCTCGTCACCCCTCCTTTTCTCCTCGGTTTCTCTCTTTGACGAATTCAGAGACTCCTCCACATCCAGCCCCACGTGTCAAGACGGTTTCCCCCCCCCCGAGGCTTGGGTGACATTTAGCAGAGTTCCACAGGCTACGGCCGATTTTGAGGTCTCGGGCTCTTTGTGTTTCTTTCCATTCCACTTTGAATGGCCGCGTGTTCAGTGCGGCCAAGTGTGTGTCAGCAGCACTGCACCTCCTGTAGAGAGGGGGGGGGTCTAACAGGCCGGGGTCATGCGTCTACCTGTGCGAGCTCCTCCCGGTGGGCCTGGGCTTCCTTCTGGGCGGAGTCCCGCTGGCTCTGACTGGCTGTCAGCTGTAGTCTCAGCTGCCGCACACATAAGCATCACTTTAGAACGAATGGCAATGCGATTAACGTATAAACAAAAAAAATCGATAAACAAGAATGTATGTAGTATGCCTTCTCCTTGATCGATGGTGTGGTGCTTACCTCTGTGATCTCTTGGGCGTATAGGGTAGACTCTGCCTGCTTCTCCAGCTGGGCTTCCAGGAGCATCATTTGACCTTTTAGCTGCACGTCATGGATGGAAATATTTTAAATATTAGCAGATTATTATTTTTTATTTATTTATTAATTTATGTCAGTCGTTATCTTATCAAACATTTCTTGACCCACCTTCTCTACTGACTCAGTCTCTGCCTTTGAGCTTTCCACGGCAGCCTCCAGACTTTGTGTCTTCTCTTGAGCCTAGCAAAACAAGAGGTTGGCTACAGTAAGAGCTTGGCAATGCTAGCCCTGAGACACCCTCCAGATATTAGAGCTGGGGTTTCACACTGAATATCAGTCTGGCCTTGCTCTGCAGCAATTTATTCCACCTGCACTTAGCTTAAGGTTTTTTGAAACAATTGACGCAGATCTGACTAAACAAGTAAATGTCACTCTTGCTCCCTTTGCCCTTGTCGAAATTCAGTCGAGGCAATATATTGTTATTGCTTTGGGTGTCGCAATTTTTAGGGAATTCTGACTGCGGAAACTCTTTGCTCGTCATGAACTTAAACTCCCCAAGCCATAGCGCTGATTGGTTTTAACTATTGATCATTAACTATTTTTGGGAGAGCCTTTCAACAGGCTTGAAGCCAGACTGACCTGAAGAGAGGAAGTGTTAACTCACTAGAACATTGATTTCCTACAAGGTTTAACATTTTCTTATCTAAGATAAGCATAAAGGGATAGATTGAAAAAATGTAATTTAATAAAAAGAATAAATACAATAATAATTTAAAACTAATAATAATAATTAAAAAAAAATCGAAATACCAAGAGTAACAAGGACCCCCAAAACAAACGCCCAAAGGCGACGACCATGAACGTACTATCCTGAACTGCTCCTCCGACTCCGCCATCTTGGCCTTCCACACCAGCTCTTCCTCCTCCACGCTGTTCTGCAGGTCCTTCAGCATCCCTTCCTGAAAAGACATAAAAAAAAAAAAAAGGCAGGAAGTCAGCCCCGCGGCGGTCATCCTGCCGGGCTCGGCGAGCGCGTTCCCGGGGGGGGGGGGGGGGTCGAGGGCCTCACCGTCTCCGCGAGGACGGTCCGGTATTGCTCGCACTCCGCCTGCAGTGAGCTCTGGCTTTCCTCCGCCTCCTTCAGCTTCTCGAGCAAATGCTAGAAAAAAACCAAAGAAATAAAAGACATAAATAACACAATTAAATCCAACAAACAGAAAAAGAAATGTGACTTTCGTTATGGGCTGCTTTAGTCTGTTCCACATTTGACGACCAGAGGTCACTGCAGGCGCCACAGAGAAGAACAACACACTGGTGAGAGCCCACACAGTGGCTTATTCTGGCAGCTCTGTGCTCGACTGAGTCCCCTGGGTCTCCTGGCTCTGTTCGACGTGAGCGAGTGCCTCCTGGGCCTTCTGTATGTAAACCTGGGACCAGTTGTCCTACAGAGGGGGGGGGGCAAGACAACCCATGTTATCGAAGAAGAGTTCATCTAGAGATGTACTCAGGAGGCCAGCGGTTGTCGTGAGTGGCGCCCCTACCTCCTCCGTCTCCAACGCAATCTGTGGGAAGATGGCCTGGAGGGTGGCTTTGGTTTCAGCTTGAAGCGAGTCGAGCTGTGCGGCCAAATCCTGTGAAAGACAAAAAACAAAAAGAAATCTTAAAAAAAAAAAAAGGTACAACTTAAGAGGCACATTGTTATAGCGGGACAAAAAAACGACAGCAAACAACAAAACTTGAAACGACACGATTTAAATTGACTCATACATTGTTGGCGGCCGTTGATTTGTCCTTCTCGTGCTGCAGCTCTCCTTGTAGTGATGCAAGCTGGCCATCTCTCTCCCCGAGACTGGGCAGAGAAAGAACCAAAACAAGCAGTGTTAGACAAAACAAAAAGACAATGAAGGCGGCGATAATGGGAGTGGACAATTGGATTGTGTGCGAGCCGTATCCCCTTACCTTGACTGTAGTTGTGTCAGCTCTGCTGAATTGTCAGGTCGCTAGCAAGGAACAACAAAGCACTCGTTACTTCAACCCAAGTACTTCATGAAAAAGGATCAACATTTAGGGGGAATGGAACAAATGTGATATCAAAAACTGGGAGTCATATTTTACAGATTACAGCACAAACAAATACACAAACAAAAATTTAAATCTTACAGGTGTGTTCTTCAATTGCTCCAGTTCTTCATTGAGGGCTTTAAGTTCACCTTCGAGTGTTGCTACACGGCTGCTGTCTTCGCTAAAAGAGACAAGACAGAATTTGAATGACAGTCGATAGAAAGTCGAGAACAAACTAAAGCGGATTGGTCTGGACTCAGCGTGTGGCTCTTTGGAGAGCCCGTACCTCTTCTGCTGCTCTGCATCTGCACACGACTTCTCCTGCTGAGAGAATGAAAACAGGATGTTGTCATTATACGGCGCATCTGCCAAAACACCTCAACTATTTACGTTGCGCAAGCTCAGGAGGTAGAGCAGTTGAACTAGCAACCTAAAAAGGTTGCTAGATGCCCTAAATGTAAATGTAAAAAAAAAATCTGCTGCTAAATGCCCTAAATGTAAATGTAAAAAAAAAAATCTTTAAAGTACACAAAAAACACGTACAGCAGCCTCCTTCATTTTAAGCTGCTTCAGTTCCTCGTGGAGAGAGCCCAGCTCGCTGTCACGCTCCTGCAGACTGGGAAGGGGAACACAATGTCAGCACAAGGTGGCCATTCCTCACCGATCTTCTCAAGTAGGAGGAGGACTTCCAGACACTCACCTGAGCTTCAGCTGTTCTACCTCGGCAGCATCCACCTGAAAAAAAAGAAGTGAAAATACAATTAAAGTCTTCTCTAGTGCTCACAGAATACCATTCTTCTTGTATAAAACACGTGGACTCCTTTGAGCTGGTTGGGTAAATCAGATGCAGCGAATGTGGACTCTGAGCAAGCCAGCTCTCAACCCCTCTGCACTGAACAGACTCATTCTCCCTCCCCCCCCCCTTGTTACCCAAGCGGCCCTGGTTCCTGGCTTTGAAACAATGGCTTAAGACGCCAATCTTAGGCATGTCTTAATCACGATCATTGTTATGTGTCTGACTTTTACGTAATTGTGGAAATTATTGGAAATATTGATGTTTAATTTGCTGCTACATGCCCTCTTCACCTGCGCCACGGGGACCACAATGGAAACAAGCCTTTGGGCTTTATTGTGTCCTCCCTAACTATTTATGTATTTTTTATGTATGACACAGGGTCATACATAAGGGTTTATAAAATAAAAAAATAAATAAAAATACAAAATCACTCAAGCAAACCTGTGGTGCGGCGCTCTCTGCCTCCTTCCCCTCGCTGGCCTCCAGGAGGGACGTGATGGAGGCTACCTGCTGCTCCAGCTGGCTCTTCTCCCCCACCGTCTGCTCCAGCTGGGCGGTCAGGCCGCTCACATGACCGGACCGCTGCTCCAGCTCCGCCTCCAGGCCGGCCAGGCGCTCCTGGAGCTCTGTGGCCATAGGACATGAGGTCAGTTGGGTCACTGTGCCAAGTACATTTTGGGGTGTGCATTAAACCTGCCCCCTTTTTCCAAGTTTCCCCATTTTCAATCTAGCGGCATGCGTTGTAGTTACAGTTCTGGCCACATCATTTTCAGAAGACACACGTCGTCGAAGCGTTGCAAGGGGCGGCTCGACTCGCGTCTTATTGAGAAACACTCGTTACACTAGTTCTGACGTTTCTCGATGGAGTAAAAAGCTGCAGCGGAAAAAAGGTACACGGTGCAGGTTGCACGTAACCAAACCGGAAAGAATAATGTTGGGCATCTCCCGGGCCTCTTACCGGATAGACCGCTGCTCTCCTGAGAGGCCTTCTGCATGCTGCCCTGCGTGGCCCTCAGCTCCTCACACACCTCCTCCAGCTTCCTCTGCAGGGCCTGCTCGCGCTCGGCATGGCTGACCTGGTGGGAGACGATTAGCACGCAGCACGCAGGTCAGCTGTGTGGGCCGCAGTCGCCACAACCGCACAGCAGGGGGCAGCAGAAGCTTCACATACTTGGTTGGTCAAAGCACTTTTTTGTTTATTCTCTTCCCTTGACTGGCGTAACAATTATGACTCCATGTAGATAATAAAGTTGCCCTCGGATCCGGTTCAGGTTTCGTTTGTGACGTGCACGCCATTGTTTTCTCCCTAGGGTGACGCAGGTGCGGTTAACAACGCCAACCGTACACGGCTATTTGAAGACATGGAAGACGTTGACTCAAGAAAATGCCATCAGCCTTTCCTCGGCTGAGGCTGTGGGGATGGCGATCACCGCAGAGGGCTAGCCAGACGATGTTAGCTTCTACCCCCCAAACTCAAAAGCACTGGTACACCAGCCATCACTCAGATGCCATGGCCGGGGACCCAGTCCACGATTGCCTCACGGCAGGGTTTACGCCCGGGGGGGGGGGGGGGGGAGAAGCTGAGCAAACAGTTGAGACGGTGCACACTTGAGATCTCGTCGACACGCTGTCGTGCACAGGGCACAAAGCAACATTCCTCTCGTGTTTCATCGTCTCCGCAAGGAGGAGGAAGGTGGAAGGTGTTGTTGGCAACGGGCGGTTCACACTGAATGAATAAGGTTATAAAAACGGATACCGCAAACATGGGATGGGGGGGGGGGGAGGGGGTTCACTTGGCTGCAGGGGCACGTACGCATTCCAGCTGCTCCCCCCGTTCATAGGCACCCTCCCGGCAGCCCCCAGTGGGTGCATTCCAGCACCGCCAGGGCCCTGTCATTAAGAGGCAATCCAAGCTCTCACAACTCCGCCAATAAGGGCCCCCGGGGCCGAGGTGGACCCCGCTGGATAATACGACTGACCGCTACCCAGACTAACTACCAGTCTCCTTTTAGGTCTACCCGCTGGGCGTCTGGCAGGAATAGTAACGTTGAGGCAGGAATAAGTCTTTCTGCAGCTGAAGTAGTCAATAAAAAAAAAGGCCCAGCGCCGCGAGCTGGATATAGTGCGTTGACGTGGGTAGCGGGCCGAATGATTTGGTGACTGAATGAGGGAGGAGAGCGCAGATGAGGCCTGGGCTCACCTGCAGCGCCATGAGCTGGTTCTCGGCGGCGGACACCTTGCCCTCCAGGCCCCTCTTGGCCTGCTCGTCGGCCTGCAGCAGCTCCGACTTCTCCCCCAGGTCCTTGGTCAGCTTCATACAGTCCTGACGCAGCTTGGCCAACTCTGCGTTCTGCCTGAAGAGACACACACACACACACACACACACACACACACACACACACGAATTACGATCCGCGCTGCCAATGAAAGTAACTCTACACGAAAGTCAAACAAAAGTTGGGATTTTAGGGTTCAGATCGTCAGTGGAGCCGTGTGGCCTCCTTCTCCCCATGCAGGGATCAGCCCGGTCAGATGGTGGGTGAGTGAGTGAGACTCACTTGCTCTCGGCCTGGCTGGTGGCCTGGTTCAGGGCGTCCCGGAGGATGGAGTTCTCCTGCTGCAGGCGGGTGAGCTGGGCACTGGGGCCCTTGTCCAGCTGCTCCTGAAGAGCGACCACCTGGTGGAGCATCGCAACATAGATCAGAGGCGTCTCAATGGGCGCCTCTACGACTGGCCTTGAATACTTAGCCATATTATTACAATTAACTTTGGACTTCTGATTCTGGGACAAAAAAATAGACTAGAGTTAACATCACCCGATTAAAAAAAGGGCCTGAAGATCTGGGTTACATTGCGAACTAAAAAAAAACGGCAATGATATGATGGGATCACTGAAATATGGGATACAGGCATTGACGCAGGCTTATATCAACCCCAACGCGGTCTTTATGGAGCCTATGAGGGGCACCTTGGCGTTGAGCTTCTGGGTCTGGGCCACGTGGTCCTGGTAGCTGGCCTGCATGCGTGCCTGCAGGGCGATCATCTCCTGCTCCCGCTTGCTGAGCTGGGAGCTCAGTCGGGTCTCCACACTGGCCACCTTGGACTTCTCCGTCGACAGCTCCTGGTAGACAGCGAGGACGTAGTCGTTTCAATTTATGTCGGACTCTACGTGACATATAACGGCCGACACGGGCTATGGTGGTACATCTCTGTCGAAGATGTTTGAACGTGGTTTTTCCATTCGTTCTGACACAGGATACCAGTGTGTGTCGTTTCATGAGCTGAACCAGAAAGCTGTAGCAAAGTTCAACCTTTGTCATCTCTCTCAGTCGGCTCTTGGCTGCGACCGCGTCGTCTTGCTCGGCTGCCAGCTGTTTCTCCTTCTCGTCGAGCTGCTTCTTCAGCATGGCCACTGGATCTCCCTTCTGGGAGGCCTGGGGAGAGGAGAGACGGGAAGGAGAGAGAGGGAGAGAGGGGGAGGGGAGAGAGAGAGGGAGAGGGAGAGAGGGAGAGGGGAGGGACGGAGAGGAGTGGCCAGAGAGGGGCCGAGAACAAGACACAAAAATAAAAAGTTGAGTATTTGGCCACCAGTCTGCCAGAGACCTGTATTCCCAACAGACCCCTCTCGTGTGGTCAGTACCGAGTCCTACCGGGAGGCAGGAGAGTAACGTCACCCACTGCCGCAGTTAATCTACCGTGATGCAGACCCGCATTACCAACAGTCTATATTTATATTGTATACACAGACAAACTCGTAGAAACATTCCTCTTCAGATTACATTTCGTCCAGTGAAGTGGTGTGATATAATCTCTTGTTTGCCTCCACTTGGAAGCTGGGATTCAGATTTGTATATATTATCTTAATACTCTTTCAATATCATGTCCTTCCCCATCCTTCTCCCTTCCCTTGCGCAGAGAATCGTTTCGTATCACCGCTTCAGGCCTGAGAATTCCTCCCCCCCCCCCCCCCCTCCCCCCCATCACCAGCATACCGTGTGCCAAGCGTCCTGGATGATGCCGGCCTTCTCCGTCAGGATCTCGATGAGGCGATGGGCCTCGGCCTCGCTGAACACCATGCTGCGCACCGTGGACACCAGGGCCTTGTAGGGCAGGTAGAGCGGGGCGTCCACGAGGTCCTCGGCTGTCACGTGGGGAACCCCCCGCAGGGAGAGAGACATTGTGAATGCATTCTGCGGAACGGACGCGCGAACACGCTAGTGCGCTGACGGTGTCGTTGTACGTGCGGCATTCCCACCCGTGGTCCTGTGCTACATGACGTGCCCCCGCTTATCAACCCATCTCCCTTCAGTGGCCATAAAAATATATAAATTCATACGTTTATTTTTTTTTACAGCATGATTCTCCCCTCCCACGCACTTGAGAACGGACTACTTGGACTTGTTTCCCGGGAGAGTGGAGAAGGAATCTCTGGTTAACGCAGTCGAGTGGAGTTGTGGCACCAGGCGCAGACGGCCCTACTCAAGCAGAAGAGAAGCCCGGCTATTGTTGGAGGGAGGGTAGGGGGGGGGGGGGGTGCATTGAGGGAGCCTTTGTCAGCTCTCCCAACAGGCCAGTGGTGTGTTTAGACCAGCCAACACTAGCTCTCCCTTCTCCTCCAGCATGGAGTGCCAGATGTTTCCCCACCTCCTCCCAGCGAAACAATTTCCCACGAATACACAGCTAAAAGCTCATCGCTGCCCAGTACCCCAAAGGCATCAGTGCCACTGCTACCACCAGTAGAGGGACCCCCCCACCCACGCAAGACCTGGCGTCTTCCGGTCTGGGTACCACGAGGTCATGGCTAATACCCGCGAAGCAACACCGACTTACCAGGCTCCGGCTTCTTCTTGGGGGCCTTCTTCTTGGGCTCCTGGGCTTTGGCCGGGGCCACAGGGGGCACTGCCATCACCGGGACCTCCTTGGTCGATGCCTCCAGGGTGGGGGCAGCCTTGGCCGACTTGGCGGATTGGGTCGGGGCAGACTTGTTAGGGACGGCCGCTGGCTTAGGTGGAGCAGAGGCCGGGGACGATTTGGCCGGGGCGGACTTGGCCGGAGCGGAGGTGGACTTTGCTGCGGGGGCGGCGGTAGTAGTAGATTTGGCCTCCGCTGGGGCAGACTTGGCCTGCGGGGGAGCAGATTTGGTCTGGCGCCGGGGTAGAGATTTGGCCTCCGCTGGGGCAGACTTGGCCTGCGGGGGAGCAGACTTGGCCTGGATGGGGACGGGCTTGGTGGGTTCGGGGGCAGCGGCCGCCTGGATGGGGGCGGGCTCCACTTTGCCTCCCTTTTTCTTCTTCTTGTCCTTAGGCAAGGGCTCAGCCGGGGCGGGGGCCTTGGGCTGGGACTTCGTCAGGGGCCTGGGCGGGGGCTTCTGGTTCGGGGGCAGGAGCGGCAGCCACAACAGGGACGGCGACCGGCTCTGGCATCAGGTCGGTCTCGGGGGCCTCCGTTTCCTCCTGTGGCTCTGGGATCTTCCCGTTGGGTTTTTCGTCCTTTTTCTTTGTTTTGGTTTTCTTCTCAGAGGCCTTGTCCTTCTTCTTCTTGTCGCTGCGAGAGGGCTGAATCTTGCCCTGTTTACTCCGCTGCTTGGCCAATGCCTCCTCGTAGGAGGTCTCCTTCATGGAGAAGGTGGAGACCAGTACTATGCCTATGGCCGAGATCACCATGAATCCACCAAACACAAGGATGCCCAGGGTTTGCGGGTCGTAGATATCCATGATTCAAATGTAATTAACCTGTCAACAGAAACCAACTGTTAAAATGACGTTAAACGTTGCAACATTGATAAGTAACAACACCCTAAACTTCATGGTCAAAGAACGTGAAATATCGACAACAGAACGTGAACACAGGTTTCAAGGAAGTAAGTTACTGTAAATAGAAGATCATCCAGGAAGGAAATATATTCGGCTACCGAGCTGAAACGAAACCAAGTGAGCAATGAAAACGACGAGCAGTTGATAGCACATGATTACACCATACAGGGAAAAAAAAGTTTGGCACGATTGTTGGACAAAGAGTAATTCAGCTTACTAGCCTCAAGAGGCTGCTGTTAAGCTTATACCATGAGTAAAGAACACGTATGGGAACAGAGAATCCCTTCCCACCATTGAAGGATCATGTACTTTTCTTCTGTACTTTCTGGGTACAGGAGACATTCGGTTATACGCATGAACACATCAGCCTCGTCTTAGGGGACTTGTCACTCATATTCAAATAAACTACAACATGAATGAAAGCATTGCAGTATGTCATTTTTTATTCAGCAATGTAAAGGTGAAAAATCCCAGTTAATGTTGAAGATACTTGTATTTCTATACAAGTCAACGATTCTAGCACGCCTCCATCGTTTTTTGGATGAACAAATCTTTATGAAATCTTTTTCACTAAACCATACGTTTGACAGGCTTGTAATGAATAAGCTGTTATTAGTCCAACTGAAAAAAAAACAAGGCTTCTTCTTCCACAAAGTCCGAGTGGATTCAGTAAAAGTCTGGACCTCCAGGGGGTGTAAAATGGCTGAGCCTACGTTTGTTACATAATGGTCAATATATGTCTGCCCATTCATATGTACATGCTCAAGTTAATCCCTGTATCCATAGGGAACCCATTCGTTATCATGTTCTGTTTCAAAGTTCATGTTGATTTAGCGATGAATTAAAGCTCATTAGAACCATCCAGTCAATTTTTTCTCCCTCTCATCTTCTCTGATTTGGCAATACACACTCCACACACTGAATTATAACACAATGGCATACAATCGAACAGGTAAAACAAACAAACGACAACCCAATGACAGGGAGGTGGTTCTTAAAGACATGTAGATAGATATGCTTATCAAGCCCGTATCTGAGCATCAAGTCTCAGAGGCCAACAGCAACTTGTATCAATGAACTTGGTCGTCATCATGCTCACAATGGGACACAATGCTGGCTGCACAACGCCTCGCTAAACCCATTATACTGTCAAACAGTGGCATCTCAAATACATCTATTACTAACTTTTTTGCCTTTTAATAAGCTTGGGAATCAGTAGGAGATGGCTTGGAAAGCTAGCTTTTTGTTAGCTAACACTTTAAAAAAAAATCCTAATTTCAAAACTTACCTCTCGGAGGAAGCAGCTGGGAGTTTAGCTTTGGAATGAATGAAAAGGGGACAGAAAGTCCTGGTTTTTCTTTTACAGTTGTGGCGTTTCGCTGACTATTTATCTCGCTAACTTGCCTTTTTCCTGTCCTCTGCTTCAGTCCAGTTGGGAATCTGTGCACTGTGAAGTCGTGGCACTTTGAGCTGGCTAGACGTGTTGGCCCCGTGCCCTACATAGCTACCGTCATGCCACAAAGCCTCCCATTGGCTGGCAGAGACGCCGTCACTAACCGGGGCTGCTGGGAGATGTAGTCCTAACGCCGGTCGATCTCAATCTGAAAATGAGCGACTTGTAGCTGCCAGCTGGTATAGGTGGATACATGGGGAAAGAGGTCATGCATTCAAGTTATCAAACTCAGCCACACCTTAGCCCAAATAAAGTGTCAAATCACCTGCAGCTAAAAGATAAGGCTGGTAGCAGAAGGCTTCGTCACCTCAAACATAATTAAAGTGTGTCCCTTCTTAATTTTGAACCTCCTCAGCATACATGTTGCTATTAAACCTCCTTTATGCATTTTAATTTAAAAAAATTCACAATCGAAATACATTTCAATTTGTATTCATATTTTCTAACCAATGGTGCATCATGGTTCGACTGACGCCCTCAATATTATATATGAACTGGTTCATTACACTTCCAATATCCCTAAAATTAGCGGTTATATTTGTATATGGAAAATACTTTGAATAATAGGATTTTTTTTATAGAAGGAAGCACTGAAAACAATAAAATTGCATGTTTCAAGAAAGAAACAACTAATTAAACTCAAACCTGCGGTTATGGAATGGTGGAAATAAAAACAGTGAAATACAATATAGTTTCCTTATAGCTCATTTAAAGAAGCCAACATATGGTGTGTGTAGCCCTACGCGGTGGCATGTGTGATGTGGCGCACTGTGTGTGTGTGCCTGTGTGTAGCGTGTGTGTGCGTGTGTGTGCATTGTGTGTGTGTATGTGTGTGTAGCCCTACGCGGTGGCATGTGTGATGTGGCGCACTCTCGTTGGTTTAACATCTGGGAAGGTCAATGTGACAGTACACAGGAGATGTCAATATTGACAAACCCCTTAAACGTGTATTTGCATGCGTATCTCTGTAGACTTTCTACCTACTACGTCACATCCTTCCCAGATAGCTGATCCAACCCGTTTGTGGCTATAGTTTGATCTTTTAATTCAATGCAGACACTTTTTTTTAGGATTGTTTCCTGAGGGCTGCTAACTTATGCGTGTATGAATATGTTGGATTCATTGTGGTGGTAGATTCCCAAGAGCATTTTGGTATTTCCTCCAAGCCTACGGTGTAGTAAACCAGATTGTCTGACTCTCATTCCTGGAAACTCCAAATTGGTCTAACATTTGTCGGACTGAAGCATAAACATACATAAAATGTCACACGATGTACAGAACAAATAAATTGCGCTGTATTTGTATTAGGAGTTGAAGCGCCACCTTGTGGTGTGCAGTTAATGTACCATTTCTACTTTCCAGATAAAATGAAATGTTACGACAATTTACGCATGCACGACAACTTAATTTGCTTTACGTCCCAGTGTAGTCACATTATGCACACCAACAAGCCAAGACAAAATACAGATTAGGACAGAGCAAATATGGGAAAAGTAGTAGTTTATTTAAAGCCATAATTACAAATAAGAAAATGGCCTATATAAGTCATCATCGCTGCTGGAATCCATTAGAAATACATTATCAAAATTCATCCAAAACCCTTTGAACACATGGTGATTTGTAGATTGTTGTACACACACACACACACACACACACACACACACACACACACACACACACACACACACACACACACACACACACACACACACACACACACACACACACACACACACACACACACACACACACTTTTTAATAATCACATTTTATCCAAATATATTGTTATGAAAAGAACTAACTCTTGCCCATAAGATGAAACTTTTGTGGACTCTAGAAAAATAAAGACTTGTGTCAAAAAAGGATAAAACGACATGGTCTATGTATAATAGGATATCATGGCAGAAATTAAGTGCATAAGTACTCACTCAAGAGCGAAGTTGCTGGTAAATGCAGATTAAACATAGGGAAATAAACCAACAAAATAAAGTTTGTTCGCTCTGAGGGATGTTCAGAGAAATATAAATGAAAAGAATAAGGGACTTCCTCGTGGTTGGAGGCTTTCACAGACCTACTCACTACTTTCAACTAGTGTGCATAGCAGTTGTCCTTGCTCTTATGCATATTGCTGCTGCGCTGCAGTAAACCCCATCCACTAGCACAGAATGGGTTTAGACTGATCCTAGATGTGCAGTAGATCAGTCCAGCTCTTCTGGTATTGTTGCATTATGTGGCATCTGGCCTGGGTGATGATGACTGGGAGGAATGCAAGGACAAACCCCAAGTGTCCATTGCTGAGGCACATTGCAGCTATTCTAGAACACGAGAGGATCGCTGGTTATCTTGCAAATCCAGAGGAGAGAACTTCACTTGTGGTTGAGATAATCTGCCTCATCGCACACCATCTCAAAGTTCAACAATGAAGAAAACTAGGACATTTTTTTCAAACCCAGCCGCGCGTTTCCCTCCTGCCACACGTAGTATGTTCAGAAGTGAACCATGTGTGACACAGGTTGATTAAAAAAAAAAAAGGCCTGAGCTCAAAAGGTAAAAAAAATAACAAAGTATGGCCGGGACTCAAAAAGAAAACATCGTTATCTTTAAGCCTTTTTTCTCTCATTCAAGGGTATTTCTGAAGGATGAGTCTTCAAACTACACTACTTTGCCTAAGTGTGTTCAAGGAAGGATAGGAAAGGGTTAGCATCTAGTGCCGTCGGTAGGCAAGAAATTATCAAAAAGCTAGGCGAAATGAACACCATCGGCATAAACAAGAATTTATATTATTAAAAGAAACTGACCAAAACAACCCTCTCCACCCTAGACATACCACTCTGGAAGACCACATAGAAAGACCATAAGGAAGCCCATAAAGGAAAATATGAATACCATAAGAAAGACCATAGGGACATAGCAAAACCATAAGGAAGACCATCGCCAAACCATATAGGCAATCACACAAATTGTGAATTCCACGGACTGTGCCAGGAATAGGATTAGGGAACATTATATGTAAACATGGAGACATACTGCGAACAAGAAATTTGTGCATTGGTGCAGGTTTACATACTGCATCCAGCATCCAACCCCGCGGGGGGAAAGGACCTAGGGATGTCATGATTCCCTTCTCCTAGTCCTTGTGTGTGGTGAGACGGGAATTCCGGCTCACTAGTGTGTCTTCATCAGGTCGATACATCCCTGCAACAGAGCCACGTTGTTCTGCGGACGAAGGGGGAAAAAAAGCTATGCAATGCTGTACTCTTTTATTTTCTGGTCCTTTACAAGTGGAACAAATCTCCATCGCCATTTACCATCTCATGGAAAACGTCGGCTTGGCGACCACGTTTAAAGCTAATTTCATAAGCATTATCAAATAGACATCTGTGTACCATTACCTTTGCGTGCTTAATCTCAAGCTCAGCCATCTCGATGAGGTTCTTCCTGAAGGCCACAACACGCCTGCCCTTAAAACTGGTGAGCTCTGTAACCACAAGTCAGCTAGTGAGACACGTACATGCAACGGCCCAATACCGTCAGATGGGTTACAAGTGTACAAAAGTACAAAGTACGTACACACACACACACACACACACACACACACACACACACACACACACACACACACACACACACACACACACACACACACACACACACACACACACACACACACACACACACACACACACACACCTCTCTTGCCAGACTCTGAGAGCTTGTCAAACTTCTGCAGGCATTGCTGCTGCTGCTCCTCAGCCTGGGGTATATCTCTGCTCTTTAACCTGGCTTTATCCAAAGCCTTGTTGGAGTTCTCATAGTCCGCGAGGGCCCGTGCGCGCCTGTACAAAAGGTCCTGAAGGGCACGCAGATTAACTTGATTAATGTACTCATCGGCATGGACAAGTTACACTTCATCCTTGCTATGCACCAAACATGAAACTTAGCTTGAAGCTCATCATGAATTCATTGTGATTTCACCTTGGCGGCCTGGATGTCTCTCATGTAGTATCGGAGGAGCTCTGTGAGCTTCAGCTCCTGGTCGGAGGCCACCCGACCCTCCACTTTCTGTGGAAAACGACACCGACACAGGGCCCGTGTTAAATGGAGGAGCTCTGACTGGGCTGGAGCCCATAAACCGGAAATGTCACATTTTGACTGCAGCCATGAATTATCATTAGATGGTAGCCGTGTTCTTTATCTTTTTTTTACCCTCAGCTTCTCAAAAAGGTCTGCCAACTTCTCAAAGTGCCTGCGGAAAATATAAAAAAAAAAAGGTTTAATTAGCGCTTATTAAAAGTGACATGAAAAACCCATACATAGCTTCAAGTCAAACATTATATAATCAAAATTTGCCATCAAAAAGCCCAAATGTCTTCCAGTAGGCTCTTTGCAGAAAATGGATGGCTTTCATTCCGTATATACAAGGTTTCATTTGACTAAAGGTTACCAAGACGTTGGAGGGGAGATTTAGGCGATAATACAATCCCATCTGTTCTGTGTTTGCTCATGCCAGAAGATCTCTTTTCCTTAAGCAGTTAGAAGTGTATGTCAGTTTCATGCAAGTCTAAAATTTACCAATACAATGTATTTGATGATGATCAATAGAACATAAGTCATCTCCTTTGATCATTATTAATGATGGTCAACCGTTGAGAACTATAGTAGTGTAGTCTCGGCTACAGAGTGGTGAGTCAACAGTGTCTGACTGATGGTTGTGCTTTGTCCAAATAGCTGCCTCAATCCAGAGCCTAATGCCATCTGTACATGAGCTACACAAAAGTAATGAAGCAGCTTCTCATTACAAATGCAGCATTGGAAGGCTGTGACTAACTAGATGTTCTAAATAGATAAAAACACATTTCTGCAGCACAGCGATAGGTCAAAGATACAAGATTGTTTTGCTCTTAGGCCAGCTATTTAACGGAAGGAGTGTTTTTCATAAACATGCGTTTGTAAGGTAGTAGAGCAAAGGCCATCTCAAGGGGCGTGGCAGTGCTAGTAAAATAGTTATATCACAGGAGGACACGGACTGTGTTCCACATAGATATTATTTCCTACATGGTAACCAAGCCATTCTCTTTTCAAAACATCCCAGACCCTGCCCTGTCAACCAGACACCAGGAGGAGTGCTGGACCAAGGGACAGGTCTGCAGTCATTCAGTCAAGAGCATTGCTGAGCACTTCAAGCACTCCCTTGCACTAGTCACTTCACCGTTTGCCTTTTTACTTAAGTGAAAACTTGGCTCAGTTTTCCCAGGACAAGTTCCCATCCAGCCACCCAAGACTTTCAGATAAACATCTGCCTATCTAGATATGTGCAAGCTGGTAGTGTTGTAGTCAAGACCACCTAACCCGAGACCAAGACAAGGCCGAGACTTTCAGGGGCCGAGACCAAGACAAGACCAAGACCGTGGAGGGGCGAGACCAAGTCCAAGACCGAGACCAAACAGAAGAATTATAGTCTATTTGTCATATTGAAAAATAAATGTATTTCAAACTGTTGGTAAAGCCAACCAGCCTGCAGAAGTAGCCTACTTAACCCTTTTTACATGGTGCTTTCAAAAGCAGCAATGATGCTGTTACAACCAATGTATGAAGAACAACACTTGAAATGTGATTCTCTGATGAAAAAACATGTGTTTAGCTACAGCTTAAATTAACTGGGAAGAAAAGACGCTCCGCCGAGTGTAACATAAAGTTACATTCGCCGGCGGCTGGGGCGACGTCAAACTTTTACCGTCACCTGGAACGAAAACATAGGCTAGATAAATGTGGGTTGAAAATTGAATGATTGATGACTTTGACGGCATCTCTGCCGCAGCCGGTGCCTTCCTTCTCCTCTTTTTCCTCTCTGACACGTAGGTGGCAGCGTAAACACTTTCAAAATTAAATACCGTATTGTTACATTTAATTCGGGAAGTTCTTGCGTTAAAAAAAAAAATCACAGCAGCTGTGGTCTCGGCTGGTCTTGACAAAAAATCCCGAGACCAGCTCGACCGAGACCGAGACAAGACCGAGTAAAATTGCAGTCGAGACCGAGACGAGACCAAGACCTTGAAAATGCGGTCTTGAGACCGGTCTCGAGACCAAGACCATTCTCGAGTACTAGATATAGTACAAGCTGGTCTGATGTGCAATATTTCCCCAAGAGCCATTTGTAAAAACGAGCGAGCTGCACCAAGAAGACGATTTACAATTGTTTTGTGTTGGCATGACAACCACGTATTGAAGCGTCACACACAACAGTATGCATCACTTACTTCTTAATGGCTGTGCTATCGTCAGCAGATACATGCTGCTAAGGGTGGCCGAGATGTGAATGTAATCATCAGCCACATCTAGTGGGAGAAGAACATAAAATCATTCCAATGACATCAGTGTTCCCACATGGTAACAAAGCCATTCTCTTTTCATAAATCATCTCAGACCCTGCCCTGATCAACCAGACACCAGGAGGAGTGCTGGACCAAGGGACAGGTCTGCAGTCATTCAGTCAAGAGCATTGCTGAGCACTGCAAGCACTCCTTGCACTAGTCTCTGCAGCGAGTGCCTTTTTCTGCTTTGATAGTGGAGTCTTTAATCTTGCTATAATAATCCAGCAAGAACGTCTTCTCCTGCTCAAAGAAATCATCCACTTCCTGCAAAAAGAAAACTCCAAACAAAAGAAAATAAATTAAGAAAAAAAGGGATACTGTGAAAATGAGAAATGCGCGCAGGCAGTGTTGCTGGGGCGTGCTCGTGGCTCCGCGGCCCCACCTTTATCCCGGAGATGATGACCTCATCCGCAGTCTTCACCATGTTCTTGAAAAAACCTCCAAACATTTCCTTGGCATTCTTCCTTCGCACAGTCAGCTATAACGAAAAAAAAAGGAATTTTTATAACCATGAAGTTGAATCTAAAAAAACAACAACCTTGGATCACGTCTGGATCATTGCACGCATAACTAGTATCCGTGGATACGTCACATTGTATATTTTCCCCACACAACATGTATGACATTGGCTGTGCTGTTGTGTGTAATGCGGTTGCAAGCACTGAAGGCGCTGTTCCACGCTGGCATGTGTAGACCTTGACACTGAATCGAACCAGAAAAGGCGTTAATGCTGATCTCAGCAGGATGTAGGCCATGTATCACATGTCTTCTCCGTTTCCCTGCTTCCTCCCCCTCTCAACGAACAGCGACGGCATGATTGCATACTCACGTCCTGGTCGTATTCCAAGAAAATATGGAAGTTGCGATCCTTGCTCAGAATAGGGTGAGACGACAGTCTTTGTAGGAAGACTTCGTGGACCTGGACAGTCTTTTTAAACACGGCTAGGTATTCACTGAAAGAATGGGGAATTAAACAGGGGACAGTCAATATCAGACTAATATGAACTCGATAGTGAGCCGCTGATGTGGGGGGTGACCACGAGAAGAACTCACGCCTCCAATTCCTGCTTCATCTTGGTGTACTCCTCCTTCGTCATCGTGGCTTCACCTTCCCCTAATTTGTGCATTTTCTCTCTTGGGCTCTCAAAGTCCGGTTTGGGTGGGGCTGGGGGGATCTGATGAGGTGGAGATTAAAAAAAAAATTAAAAAAAGAAGGACATTTCCATCATGTCCACGATATGTTAATGTGTGTCTAGAGACTCACGATGAGCCCAGCATATTCTTCCGTCTCCACCAAAGTGTCATGGAGCCAGATGAAGTCCTCATGTTGTCTGGGTACTGAAAAATCGGGCTTCTGGAAAGAGCTTAACGTCGTCTGGGAAGAGAGAGTTGCTTTTCGTTCAACGACATCTCTCACACATAATGTAAAGATAAAGACATGAAGAAATGGTGTTTGTTTGGGTCAAAGTTTTACCTTAGTGTGGACGGTAAACTTGACTTTGTCCCTTTCGCAAAGAGCATCAGGAATGTCAATAGTAAGAGCGGTGTCATTGTTGAGGTCCACTGACACAGATCGTGTCTAAGAAGAGGATAGGAGAAAAAAATAGAGGAACGGTTATTTTCAATGGTAGCAAACTGTTCCATATCCAGATATAGGTATATATCATCATAAAATGTACAGTAAAATACCGGTTAATATAATTATGGGGCTGTTAGATTGTGTACATTACCATTTAGGCATATTTTAAACAATGCAAATCACTGGTATTTTTTTCTTATCCACAGGAAGAAGTGAAATGTTGGCAAAGCATTGGGAAAGGTTGGTGGATAAAACAATAACAAGGTTGTTGTTATTGTTGTGGATTTTAATTCATTATGGATTTTTGCTTGCTTTTTGAACTGTTAAATGCAAGTTGAATTAGTGAAAGTGTGATAGTGAAGTAGACTACAAAAAAAGGAAGTCGATTAAGAAAGTGTTCAATTATACACACGCAAAACTGCACGATTCACTCCCATGCCAAACCGCCTCACTTCCTCTCTATCAGATTCTTCCCATTTCAACCAAAACACATTTTAGTATAGACATGGTAGGCCTATACGCAAAGTATTCGTGTCATTTAAATGCAACAGGCCAAACCCGAGGAACTGAAGTGTGGGGACGGTTTGAATTTGCGTCCCGTTTAGTATGCAGTCGGTTGAATCATACAGAAAAGTACAATGCAGTGTACATTTAGCTATAGGGCATGAAACTTAGTGTTCGGAAACATTGTAGTAACGTTATATTACAATACTCTTTTTACTATTTTTTTATTAACATCTTCACTCCATCTTTAAGGGTCTGTCAGCCCACCAGTGAACACACAGGATATGCAGTGTTTGATTCTTCCAATTGCAATCCTTTGTAGTTTAACTGGTTTTAAGAGTGTCTGGGTCACTTTCGGTATCTCTACATAAAACGTGTCCATGCTAGTCAGCTGCTAACCAGCATAACTCTGACGGCTGAAGAAGACTCGTGCAAAAGTATTGCAACAACCTAAAAAAAACCACACGCAACCACCAAGCGATGCCTTTGCAAAAACTACTAACAAAGAGTCACCAAACTGAAGGGATTGATCGACGTTTGTATCTGCTAACGTCCACTAGCCAGACACATACACCTCTGCTAGGGATCGTAACCGTGCCAGACAAGAGACCCACCTTTGTGGGTTAATAACCTTACCTTATCTTTGTCGCTCTCCCCCAGGGCAGTGGTCATGATGAAGGGGCTCACGGTCTGAGGCGCCGACAACCGCTCTGTGGTTCCAAGTGGGGAGGCAAAAAAAAGTCTTGAGTACGAAACAATGACGGACTAGGAGGTGATTTAGCTAGCAAGGCAGGCAGTTTGCTAGCTAGCTGACAGGCTGTCAGATGTTTTTTTTTTTTCCTGATGACAGCGTAAATCCCGCCCAAGAATATCTGCCAAAAGGAAACTGTTATTGGTTTAGAGACCGGAGACGCCGCGTTGGCCTTGGATCGCACGTCAACGTCGCCGCCATATTGGAGAGGTAAAGACTGCCCTGTAAACAAATACAAGTGATCAGAGGAGCTCCGTTTTTTGTGAGTTAAGGAAATATACCTTTTACATCTCTTAATCCACTAGAGTGAGTTATTTTATCTACTTAAATAGGATTTATGAACTACGCGGGGTTAAAAATATATATAAAGCTAAAAGTATATGTTTTATATATAATAAGTAAATAATAGGATTTATTATGAATATCCAAACGATTGATTGAAATTGGTTGAGAAATGTCAACGTTATAGCGCTTTCTATCCAGAAGATCCGCTTGCTTTAATTTGTTTGCAGACCAATCTTGACCTCTAAAATATGGCGGCGGCGTTGACGTACTGCAGCAACCCATAGCAGCAACGGGTCGAGGAAGTCAATGCGCCGTTCATGCATATTTGTTCAATGGTTTAGTTTACAGTTTCACTCACACCACTTTAAGTCTGTGCGTCGCGGGGCGCTATGTGCATACTACTTAAATAAATATAATGCCTTTGAACATTATAATATATTTTACAGATAGTTCGTGGCTTATGTTGAGATATATTTGATTGATCATTGTTGTTGTGCTTTATCGGTAAAGTAGCCTATGCACTGAACACCTATACCACACGAGAGCATTTAAATGTAACAGGGCGATTTGCATTATGGGTAAATAAAGAAATGTAGTTTTCTCTCGAAAAATCCACTGCTGGCTTTCTATTCTCGCATGTCAATGTAATAACTACATTACCCAGCTCGCAAATGACAGCAATTTAAATCGCGCTTCGTTTAGGAAATGTATTGGTAACGTGGAGCCCTGTCTCCCATACAAAATGTTACTTGTCCAACAGTTCCGTTCCAACTAGTGTGAAATATAGACTCAAACCGCAGAAATGTACGGTTACCAATTACTGCGATTTGGTAAGCATTTGATCTCTACTGGGTTCGCGTCTAGACGAATCCCTCAATGTGTTTACCATTCTCAGAACTTCTCCACTTTCAATTTCAGCTTGTCTGCCAAAAGAAATAGCCCGTACAGCTCAGTGGACAGTGAGCGATATTCTTCTCTTATAAAGTCTGTTGTCAAATCAAGGGTGAGTTCCCAAACCCCAGAGTCACTTGATGTTGAAAATGATCACATATACGGACCCGTTGTGAAGTCGCAAACACAAGTTCAGAGACATGAGTCCAGAGAGCCTAAAGTGATTTGGCCATTGATAAACTGTGAGAGAGCTGATACTTTTGACGGGGACGTTGGACCTCTAACCCGGATCCCACTGGAGCGGGGTCCAAGACGGTCTCTGGTCCCAAGCGTTACCCGCATTCTCCAGAGGACACTATCACCCGAGCAATTGTTCTATTTGGAGAGATGGAAGAAGAGGATGATTGCAGACCTGGGAGAGGAAGGGTTTAAAGAATATAGTGCATGTAAGTGTATTTCTAGGAGGCTTACTTCTAAAAAATATAGTTTTTAAATGTGTAGGATCCTAAACATTTGTTAACTTAACGATTTAAAAACACATTTCTTTATGCTACTTCTCTTTTTTAAGGTTTGTTTAGAAATGGCCACCTTTTCCATAATGCTGTGGAGGATATTCTCACTGCAGAGAAAAAGGACACAGACCCTTCAGATGCATTTGGATCTCCGGAAGTGGAAGGATTTGTTGATAGCGTCTCTCATATGCTACAAGACGTCAGCGGAGTGAGGACAATCGAAAGCACAGTACAGCATGGGTCCCTGAACTATCTGGGCATTGTGGATTGTGTGGCACGCTACAGGTAGCCCTACATTTTATATTTCAATGACTCCTGAATGTAATTGCATATGCCCTAATATATGCAGACCTGTTTTCTATGTGTTTGTTTTGTTTAATCTTTAGGGGTGTACTGTGTGTGATTGAATGGAAGACATCAGAGAGACCAAAGCCATATCTCAGCAACACGTATGATAACCCTCTTCAGGTGGCAGCTTATGTTGGGGCTTTGAATAACGATGACAACTACAATTACCAGGTATTTGCATTTCAGTAATGTGTAACAATAAATAATAAAAATGCTAAAATATGTTCATTTCCTAAACTGGCCATGTTGTCTTTCTCCTAAAACAGGTTGAAAATGGACTCATTGTTGTGGCCTACAAGGATGGCTCACCTGCACATGTGCATCAGCTGGGCTCGGAACTGCTTTTGGAATTCTGGCAAAAGTGGTTGCTTCGCTTGGAGGACTTTGTAGAACACAAATGAGTGAGGTCAACATTTTAGATTGGACTTGTCGGACAACATGGCTGAGAGATGGTTGTCTTTTATTCAAGAGTATATTTTTATACATATTTGTCAATATTAAAAGTTTATAAAATCCAATATTTTCAATGTCTGAGGTCTTTAATGCTGATTTAATTTCAAAACTGGAATATTTCCATGTTAATTTCATGTCAGTGAATGACATTTTATTTATAGTATACAAGGAGCATTGTCAATCCCTGTCATGGAGTTAAAAAGTGGAGTGCGTCTTCCCCTCCAGATCCTCTTGATGGCCTTCAAGTTCCAACTACTGATTTAATCAACATTTTACTTCCAACTTAATATACGTAGGTCTGCTGTTAAGGAGCGGTCTCTTGAGGAACTGACAATGTATGACGCATTTCACATGATCAGTGGTTAACAGATACCAGTCAAACAACAATGTACAGCGTGGTGGATTCCAGAGCTGGTTGGAAATTTACAGCAGCCTTTACAATCTGACCTTGATAAAGGCTTGTGAAATGTGAACCCATTGATGGCCGTTTCAGAAACCCAACTTAATCTTTACATGATGTGATTGAGGTGATTCAAGTAGAGCAATGATTAAATACAGAAAAAAAATGTTGCATCCTCAGAAGTTGCATTCCCACCAGGCAGCCCTGTATGATGGATCTTCCACAAAGCCCAGGTTCTTGAAGAGCTTGTAGGACACTGCGTTCTCCTCCTCCACAAAGCAGTACACTGGAAAGCCCTGGGCATGGAGTTTCCGGGCCATGCTGCTCACCAGGACTTTGGCGTAGCCCTTTCCTCTGTGTGCTGGTAGCGTGTGAAGCACGCCCATGGCACAGTAATGATACAGTAGAATCCAGGAAACGGGTTGTCCATGGTCATCGACGATGCAACATGAGGGAAAGTTGCCAATCATCTTTTTGATGCGTCTGCCTCCATCCTCATCCCCTCCGAACTTCCAAGTTGTGTTGACTAACTCAACATGGGATTCATTCAATGAGGAGATCCTAAAGTGATCCTCACTGTCAAATTTGAAGAAGAGCATGAAAACGTTATCCATACAATAACTTTTTATTATTTTTGTCCACTATTTTGGTGACTTATTAATCAGAAAAATAAACTGCTAGTTCTAAACTGAAGTGGAGTGACTTTTCTCTCAATGGTTTTGGTACAGATAAACAAAGCCTACCTGTGTTCTGTTGCGAGCAGGGAATCAAAATCTGTCAAATGTAATAGATGCACATGCGATAGGCTCCGGAAGCTGCTGCCTCTTTGAGAGGATATTTCTTTGAACAATTGATTGTAGGACGTATCTATTCCTGTAGGAGAAATAAAGCTTAAATTTAAGCTAAAGAAAACTTTAAAGAAATATCTTTATCTATGTAGACATTTTTTAATTGTCTCACCTGCAAGCATGCAATAGCCACTCCAGTCAATGATCTCATCTTCTTTTAACATATTAGATAGAATCTGCTCATCAGTGCAGAACAATGAAACCCATTTCCTGTTTTCTGGAACATTCTTGTTCTAGAAATGAGAAACCCAGTAAACAGTATGCATATAATAATAAGTGTTGACTGACGATTACTACAACTGGAAAATAACCACTAAAACCACTCCAGTGGAACAGCCTTGGTTCTTATCCACTTTCTCTAGCTGTGTTGGAGACACGGTTAGTCTAATAAATGTCACATATCATTGACTATTACGCTTTATTATCAAATCAACTTTTTATACAATGCAATGCAAATGTACCTCGGTTTGGGGACGGCAGACTATAAGGTTAAACTCTGGCCAGGCGTCCACACAGATCTCCACGGTATGCCTACTCCCTTGGGTTCTGTTCAGAGCGAACAGAAGTCCACATACCTTGCATAAACCCAGAACAGAATCTCTTTGAAATTCCAACATGGCAATTCAAGTTCTGCAATTTCAAAATCACGATTTCAAATGAGAAAAACCAGCGTTTACTGACTCAGATACAAAAATTCAAGTTCAAGTTGCAGATATTAGTAATGCAGTGTTAATTAGCCTACTCATATTGAAGTAGCCTACCTATTCGAAATACGGACCCCAAAATTCATGCAACAAAATTGAAAGCTGAAGCCAAGGACATGCCTAAGCGATCGAGACGGAATGAGTTTTCTTTGATCACGTCACAGGTCAATCATTAATAGAGCAGAAGTCGATTGGATTTCACTCAGTCTCGATTGCTTAGGCCTCTGTTTGCAATGCCCTGATGCTGCAGTTCTAAGTTTTTATTGCTTGGATTTTGTGGTCCGTATTAAAAAAAAACCTTGAATAGCCTACGAGTACTGAATATCGTATTCCGAATGTCTGCAACTTAGAATGTCGTTTCTTAATTGGTGAACGTTGACATTCTATTATTTGGAATCGAGTTTTTGAAATGGTGGACCTTGAAATACCATGGTTGAATTTCAAGAGGTGAACTCAAAACGATTACATTCAGATTAGCTTGTTTTCAAAGTATAATAGTTCCATGTTATGAATTCAATTGTGTTTACATTTCCAAAAAACTAAATTCAATGACTTTTGGCATTCAAAATATTATGAAAGGTGATTTGCTTCCATAAATCAACAGACCCAAAACATTCGCGGAAGCAGCATAGCCTATACATGACATATTGCGATAAATATATGTATATACATATATTGATCATATGTATATAGCTAACTGAATGCATGTAGATTACCTTTAAACTTTTTGGTATATGCTTTTGAAGCAGTCGATCGGCGATCCGTATTTCATGGTTGTTTAGGATCTTCATTTTAGTTACACTGTGGATACTTTTGTTTTCCTATAACGCAGCAATTTATGTCTATAGGCCTAACACACACACACACACACACACACACACACACACACACACACACACACACACACACACACACACACACACACACACACACACACACACACACACACACACACACACACACACACACACACACACACACCACACACACACACACACACACACACACACACACACACACACACACACCACACACCACTGGACTTTAGTACATTGCTGTGTTCTGGGAATGCCCTCTGCTGGGGGATCTTTTTACTACACATTTTTACACCCGTTGTATTATATAGTTCCTAATATATCTTACAACACAGAAAAGCTATAAGAGCTAACAAGAAGTGCTCAAATATGTTCAATTTGATAAACCGGCCAAATTGTCTTTCTCCTCAAGCAGTTTAACAATGGAATTAGTGGCCTGTTGTGACCTACGGGTATAGCCTACTACCGTATGGCTCAGCACGCTCATCAGCTGGGCTCAAAACAGCTTTTGAAATTCTGGTGAAAGTGTTTGTTGAGCCTAGGAGAGCAGGAATGAGTGAAGGTCAACATTTTAGATTGGACATTCCTAACCAAATGGATATTTGTGGGTACAGGAAATTGATCATGATGAGATTACTGACATCTGAGACATGTAGTTGTCTTTTATTCATGAGAAGATTTTTTTTAATATAAAGGCCAATGTCTTCATCAATATTAAACGTTTATTTAGCCAAATGTTTTCAATGCCTGATTTTTTATTTTTATTATTTCAAATTTGAAACTGAAATATTTCATGTCAGTGAATGCCATTTTATTCAAGCTTTGGTATTTTATGTATACAAGGAGCAATGTCAGTCTCTGACATGCCGTTATAAAGTGTGTCTTCCTCTACAGACCCCCTCGATAAATGCTATTCTTTGTCAAATGTAAACCCATTGATTGCTGTATCTGAAACCCAACTTAATCTATATATGAAATAATTGAAAGGATTCAAAGCAATTCTAGAATACAAAAAAAAAAAAAAGCAGAAAATTGAAATCCTCAGAAGTTGCAATCCCACCAGGCAGCCCTGTATGATGGATCTTCCACAAAGCCCAGGTTCTTGAAGAGCTTGTAGGACACTGCGTTCTCCTCCTCCACAAAGCAGTACACTGGAAAGCCCCTGGCATGGAGTTTCCGGGCCATGCTGCTCACCAGGGCTTTGGCGTAGCCCTTTCCTCTGTGTGCTGGTAGCGTGTGAAGCACGCCCATGGCACAGTAATGATACAGTAGAATCCAGGAAACGGGTTGTCCATGGTCATCGACGATGCAACATGAGGGAAAGTTGCCAATCATCTTTTTGATGTCTCTGCCTGCATCCTCATCCCCTCCGAACTTCCAAGTTGTGTTGACTAACTCAACATGGGATTCATTCAAAGAGGAGATCCTAAAGTGATCCTCACTGTCAATATTTGAAGAAGGACAGAAAACGTTTGCAATACAATTACTATTTTGTCCACTTTTTTAGGTGACCAATTTAATCAGAAAAATATACAGCTAGTCAAGTCTTAACTGAAATGGCGTAACTTTTCTATACAGTACATTGTTACATAAACAAAGCCTACCTGTGTTCTGTTGAGAGCAGGGAATCAAAATCTGTCAAATGTAATAGATGCAAATGACATAGGATCCTGAAGCTGCTGCCTCTTTGAGAGGATATGTCTTTCAACAGTGGAGAATAATAGTTGTCTATTCCTGGAGGAGATAGAAAGCCGAAGATTGACATTGACTGTGACCTGAGTGGTTTTAAGATTGGATCTGGAATCTAAAGTCCAGAGATGGAAAATGTTTACAAAGGGTATATGCATTCCTTAGATTAACAGATTCAGCCTACATCTTTATTTACTTTAAATAATAGTTGTTTTGACTATCAAAAGTAATTAACTTGTTTTAGCGGGAGCATCTATTAGATGCGGTGTCAAAATATAACAGTTTATTCTGTAATTTAGCTACTGTTGTAGGCTTATCTAGTACGATTTTTATATTAATCGACATGTTTATTGCTTTAAGTTTAAAGAAATATATTTTTGCCGATTTAGATATTTTTCAATTGTCTCACCTGCAAAACTGAGAGAAGCAGTCCAGTCAACGACGTCATCTTCCTTTAAAATAGTCGATAAAATCTGCTCATCCATGCAGAAAAATGAAACCCATTCCTCTGGAGCATTCTTGTTCTAGAAATGAGGAACCCAGTAAATAATCTTAGTCTGTCAACTGCCCATGGTCCCTGACATGGACCATTGATTACTACCACTAGGAGAGGTCTTCTGAGTCACTACCCCGGACCACAAGCTTCAGCGAAGTTGGAAAATAACCAAGAAGGCCACTCAACTGGAGTAGTGGTTATTTTTCCACTTCGCTTATCCACCTTCTCTAGCTGCGTAGGAGACGCTGGAGGTCGAATATATGTCACATCATATCATTGACTGTTACGCATTATTATCGAATCACCTTTTTATTCAATGCAATGCAAATTAAGTCCACATACATAAACCCAGAACAGGAACTACTATGGAAGCTAATCACTGCCAACATTTTTTTAATTCTAAAATAAATTGAATTTTGTATATCGAAATGTTAAAACAATTGTATTCGTAAGATTGAAATATTAACCATTGGAAACTAGGTCATAACATAATACTAACTATCCAAGCCATATCGATTTGATAAGGGGTAGGACTCAAGCATGTAAAAAGTGTGTCTGTTTTTTATTTTACTTTTTATTTTTTTTAATATTTATTCATCTATTAATATTTAATCTTGTTTTGCTTGCATGTTCGAAATAAAGACAATCAATCAATCAATCAATCAATCAATCAATCAATCAATTTAAACGTTTTGAAATTCATCTCTTTGAAATTGCAAATAGACCTATGTAATTTCAAGTTCTGCCATTTCAAACATTTCTGCTGCAGATATTAGTAATACGGTGTTCATTAGATTACTTGTATTGAAGTGCTCGGAATACGGACCAGAGAATTCATGTAACAAAATTGAAAGCTGAAGCCAAGGAAAGGCCTAATAATAACATCTGATCACATATGGCAGTAGATTGGATTTCGTTCAGTCTCGATTGCTTAGGCCTGCCTTTCGAATATATAGGCGTGTTCACACGGGCAGTGTGAGCTGCCCGGTGCGGGTGGATGTTTTACATTATATTCCTATGGTACAGAGTGTTTTTGTAAAAACATCCTGGGTGCTTTTAAAAACACCGCAGCCAGCGGGGTTTTTTCACCGCTCTGGGTGGTTTTCAAGTTGAGAAAAGTTCAACTCGCCAAGAAAAAGCACCCGACGTCAGGCAGTTTTTTGACAGCTGACCAATGAACGAGCACTTAACGTCACTAGGAAAGAAGAGAATGGCGACCCAAACCAAAAAGTCTTTTCCGACGGAGCAACTGGTTGTCCTTGTAGGTGAACATGTCGAGCTATACGACATGACCAACAAGTTGTACCACAACAACATATATCAGAAGAAGTGTATCTGGAGAACGATCGGTGGGATTTTGGGGCATACGTCTACTATGATATGCCCCGTACTGCTGCCGTCCCCGGTTTATATCATGCACCCACAAAACGGGAATGTTCGTCGTTATCGTCGTTGGCATCTAACGCCAAGAACAAGGGCATAATTTTCTCAATCCTCGACATCATGTGATACTGATTCAAGTAGTGTAGCCAAACCACTTTGATACGCTAACCAAACAGTGCTCCGACAGTTTAACCGATTTGGAATGTGCTCTAGAAAAAACCACCCTGTCAGTTTTTTAGTTGGTAAAAAACCGCTCGGGTCAGGTGTTTTTTAATATAAAAAAAACTGCCCGTGTGAACACGCCCAGTAGTTCCAGCTTTAACGGCTTGAATTTTCTGGTCCGTATTTTGGAGAAGCATCTCGCTGCGGCCTGCGGGAAGGCGGGGCGTGACATCACGCCCCGCCCACATCACGGGCGAGTGCATTCTGGGATTGCGTCAGAACAAGAAAAAACGTTTTTTCTTGTTCTGACGAGAGATGCTTCTCGAAAAACCGGTCTTTCTGGAAACTTCTATTCGATGGCGGTATGTTTCATGCACCGATATGTTTATTATCTATTATTTATCATTAAAATAAATAATATCGGATTATTTGACTAATAGGTTATTATATAATATGTTTATTATATAAATATAATATATATATATATATATATATAATATATATATATATATATATATATATATAATATAATGATTAATTGACTAACACACGTTAGTGTCTAGCCTTCTCTGCTCTTGTTAAGACCCTGAACACATTAAATCGGATAAATATGACTGCGCATAGCTGCTATAATCTGTGTTTCATAATTGGTACTTTTTGGTTGATTTAAAGCACAAACATTGAATTCATTCGGTGGTAAACATTTGGTACATTTTGGTACATTTTATATTGTAATAAAGTAATAGAAAGATCTAGATAAGAACACGTATTAGTCATATCTTAAGACTTGTATAGTGTACACATTAGAGGGGAAGAAGTGAAACTATTAATAGTTAGTTGGGTTAGTTAAATAACACAGGTGTGCCCCATTGGTACAAAGGTAAGGGTTAGGGGTGCTACACCAGATTGTGCTTAAATTCAAAATGGTTCTTGTTTTATTACTGTAATTATGGATTCTTGTTAGCAGAGGGTCTAATCTTGTCTTTATTCCTCAGCATCCTACACATTTTGATGGTCCCCCGGACCCAGGATCATTACTAGAGGGTGGATCCTATAAATGCCCCTGCTGCATGTACACTAGCGATAAATTGTATCAGATGCAGCTCCACATGGAAAACCACACAAAGCTTGCGGTGCAGCATAAAGGTAGGGTTTAATGGGATGGACAATAAGTGTGTGGCATGCATGGAAGCAGGGTGCGATTTCCTTGATTCACACACTTCAGAATGCAGCCAAAGCTTTATAATAAACAAGCACAAGTGGCTTTTCACTGGAGAAACTAGTGAAACTAGTAAAATAAAACAAAGAATCTTCATATTTTTAGAACCTCCAAAATCCGATTAAGAATTGAAGATGTAGGCTAACTACTAGGCTAATGGCTTAGGATGAAGGACAAAGGAAAGTGAATACCTCGGTAGTAGGCATAATAAAAGCAGGCTAATAGGCCAACTTCTCCCTGAGATATAAAAGCACCTTTTGCGTTTATGCAACTACTAACAACTGGATAATCTTTTTTTGTTTACAGGACTTTTCATCTGCAAATGCAGTCTAGCTTGTAGGAAGTCCTCCCATTTTCATTGTGTTCATTGCAACACCACCATAATTAGAAAGGATCAATTTACTCAACATTTAAATAGTCACCAGTCTCCTGCCTCCGCACCCTCCTCGCAGCCTCCATCCTCCACTGCTGCCCCCTCCTCGCAGCCTCCATCCTCCACTGCTGCTATGCCCTTCTCGCAGCCTCCATCCTCCACTGCTGCCCCCTCCTCGCAGCCTCCATCCTCCACTGCTGCCCCCTCCTCGCAGCCTCCATCCTCCACTGCTGCCCCCTCCTCGCAGCCTCCATCCTCCACTGCTGCTATGCCCTTCTCGCAGCCTCCACCTTCCACCGATTAGGCGCAAGGTTAGAGAGACAGTGGTGTGCCCACAATGTGGACTGACGTTAAATAGACGGAACTTGCGAGTACACATCCTGAGACGCCATACGGTCATAAAAACCGATATTACAGCTCAACACCATCTAAAGTCAGAATGTATTGATTTTGAAAACTGTATTTTTGCAGTTGCAAAATCATTTGCATCCCCCAGCACACCATTGCACGTCATCAAACGGACTCGGGGGCACAACCAGAAGACATGCTGCGAGAGTGATGAGTGCAATCGAAACATGGACTGTGCTGAGCGTTCAAATTTGAAAACTTTTGAATGTCCACACATTCAATCACTCTCCTACTGTCCTCCAGCAAAGCAGTTGCAGTCTCCTCTTTCAGAGGAAGTGCTTCAGAAGATGGTAGAGGAGAAATGGTTTGGACAGAACAAAAAAGAAATGTGTCTGGCACGGCAGAGGGATGCTGTTGCGGCTGGGACTCCCCTCTCATGTTTAGTTAACGTCTCTGGTCCTCCTTCAAAAAGATACCTTTCTGTTTTTGAGCCAACGGTCGCTTATAATAGCAGGCTTGGTCGTGTCATGGTCAGTTTTGACTGTAAAAAAATAATATATAATATATATATAATATATATATATAAATTAATATATTGATTTAACGATCTATATATATATTATATATTAAAATATTATTAATATATTCGGGCGCAAACAATCCCAGAATGCACTCGCCCGTGATGTGTCCCAGAATGCACTCGCCCGTGATGTGGGCGGGGCGTGATGTCACGCCCCGCCTTCCCGCAGGCCGCAGCGAGACGTACTTGGTATTTTGACCACTTGAAAACGAGTGATGAATATCTTACTTCGAATAATTAATGTCAACATTGTTTTTATAAAAAAAAATCTTGTTTTTTAGATGGTTGACCTTGAAGTAGCATGTTTGAATTACAAAGAGGTGAACTCAAAACGAATAAATTCTAATTACCTTATTTTCAAAATATAGGCAGCAGTTCAATGTTACGAATTCCATGGTGTTCACATTTCCATACGTAGCATCAGCATCGCCTACTAGAGACTATATGTATAATATAAACATAATTATATGTGTAGGCCTATATATAGATCATTATGTAGTCGTTCGGCGATCCGTATTTCATGGTTGTTTAGACTCTTCATGTTACTTTCACCGAGGAGGTTATTCCATTAACGCAGCATTTTTTGATGGACTTGATCACTTGCTGTGTTCTGGGAATGCCCTCGGCTGGGGGCTCTGCAGCCCTGCTACACATTTAGGAAACCCATTTAATAGTCAGAATGCAGCAGGCTATGTCGACTGGTCTCTGAAACGGATCACTGGTTACCACCAGTGCATGAATTCTCTGGTCCGTATTCCGAGCACTTCAATATAAGTAATCTAATGAACACCGTATAAATATCTGCAACAGAAATGTTTGAAATGGCAGAACTTGAAATTAGATATTTGCAATTTCAAAGAGATGAATTTCAAAACGTTTAAATTGATTGATTGATTGTCTTTATTTCTAACATGCAAGCAAAACAAGATTAAATATTAATAGATGAATACATATTTTTTTTTAAAAAATGGCGCTGAAGTGGTCTGCGTAGCGCAGGTTTTCTTTCAACAGATATACAACAAACAAGTTGTAATAGCCTACCCTTTCCCTCCGTACGACCAATAACAACAAAAGTAAATAGTCTACGATTATTTGATCAGATAGGCCGACACTTAATATTAGTAGGCTACAGGTAATCAATAAAGGGTAGGCCTATAATTTAAATACATTTCCCGACATAATCAGGATAGTGAAATATGGATCCTGAGTCGATACGAATCCATTACGTAGGCCTATAACATCTTCCCAGTCAGTCATGCTGGTTTCGAGGAAGAATGTAGCCCAACTTAAGTGCCAAATTCTCGTGCAGATACCGCACAAGCTGCAACTCGTGTTGTTTACTTTTAGGCCAAACATATGCTTTGGTTTTCAATGTTGGGACATTTATATGTGGAGAGTCCTAAAGTCTAGAATACCTTCAACACATCAAAAACTACATTAGCTAATCTTATATGTGGTAAGCGGTGTGAAAAAGTATTTTGTTGCTTTCTGGAATGGAATTTACACCCAATTATTATTTTAGTCATGATCCGCGTACACATTTACGTTTCTCATCTGCCTTTGCTGGCGACGCGGTTTGTTAAAGTCTGTCCAATCCTTGTCATATCGCTTGTTATCACATTATTCACATTTTCTCTTTAATAGGCTATAATGCACTTTGCCTACCTCGGTTTGGGTACGGCAGACGATGACGTTGAGCTCCAGCCAGGCGTCACTGAGATCACCGAAGGAGGTCTACTCCCTTCGGTTCTGTTCAGAGCGAACAGAAATCCATATACCTAACATAGCCTAACCCAGAACCGGGTTTAGTTTGGTCCGTAAAGAATACGATCATCATCAGCAGCAGCAGCATACTTACTTATATTAAACCGTGTAAAACTGAATGCGTGCGGATTACCTTTAAACTTTTTGGTATATGTTTTACCAGCAGTTGTTCGGCAATCCGCATTTCATGGCTGTTAAGAATCTTCATTTTAAGTCGACAGTGACTATTCCCATACCGTGACAATCGTTGTCAAATAAATGACACACCCTTGAATTAGTCTTGGAAGGCATTGTTGGGTTGGGCACAAATAATGCACCCTGTTTTTACCCCAGTTATATTTAAAATATTTTTAACGACACAGTATGCCAAAAAAAAAGTATGCAAAGAACTGCTAAAATCATTTTATTGTGTACAGGGCATAAGATTACAATCAAATTGTATTGCATAATTGAGAGGGTAACAATTCAATAGAGTTTAAAAACAATTTAGACACAAAGAGGATGTCATGGAAGCCTATTATTGCAAATAATTGTTAGTTGCCCTTGTCAAGCCCACACATTGTGAACATATACTGCAAGCAAAACCAAGAAGGTCCGTGAGCATCATTAGACGGAGGGGCAGGTTTGGGAGGTCAGACTGACGGTGCCGCTCCAGTGTTTGTACACCACAAAGGTGCACCGATAAAGCTGTGGGGCGGAGATAGGAGAGAAGACGGTCTCAGATTTGCACGCACACACAAAAAAAATTCTACTCTACGATGCAAACATCTCGATAAACCGTCTGATAACGTACAAATATGTAAATATTCATGACTGTAATACTTTTAAGAGGTTTCTTTACCTGAGCAGCCACTTGGTCCCCGTGAACCGGGCAGTTTGATTCAACACCAGTCTTTCTGCAAGCCGTCTTGCCCATTTCCACGACGAACTTGTAGTTCATGCCACTCACCAACTGTGGAATGAATGAATAATAAACAGTTTGAGGGACCAACGACCAAGTAAGGCATTTCATTGTATTTTATCTATTATAAGTGCAAGCAATAGGAACTGACATCTGGCAGACATTTGTAATTCTAATAGGAATGCTTCTAAAATAAATAACCAGTGGGAGTGGGTAGTAGGACTATATATGTAAATTGTCATATGTGCATAAAGGTTGTAAGTAACTATTGAATCATTTTTTGAGTTGCACTTTGCAGAAGTACAAGTATAGCCCTACTTGCACAATTTCCCTTCTCTGCTTCTGCAATTATGCCTGCAGTGTATCGTTTTAATATAGGTTCCTTTAGACGCACATTTGAGTTTTTCTCGATTCCTCATTAAAAACGTGATCTGTTGAATAATCCTGGTCCATCAATGTTTATACTTTCCTTGATCATCAAAAACTAACCAAGTCTGAATCACGCCCTCTTCCGACGGGACACAATGCTGCTGGTTGGTCTGATGTTTACGTGTACGGCAATGACCATGGCCTAAGACGGCTAAGTCATATGATTACTAAGCCCCCCAAGGCCCACTACAGAGTAAACACCAACAACCACAGCCTAGATGTAGAAATCCCAGACCTGTTTCTGGACCGAGATTACTCGGGCGACTTGGCGGAGGTACACGTCGTTGGTCCCCTCGTTGTGCTTCACCACGGCGTACCGCAGGGCGTCTTGAACTCCTGCATCTGTGATCGCCGCATCGGAATACCCCCCCACCATCTTCAACGCCAATACGGCAACATCAGTGGCCACGGCGAAAACCGCCACGATCAATAATGTCTTCCAAATCATGGTCTTTTGTTGGTGTATGGAAACGTCGACGCTGGTCAGGATTTTCTAAACAACACTGCAATGTGAAGCTGCGATCGTGTTATATAAACACACTGACGTCATTTCTGGTCATTTCCGGGTGTCGTCCGACCCAAAAGCGGACAGCCTATCACTGCAATAAAGCTGTGGGCGACTTGATATGCAAAGAGAATTAGGCTATAGACTTCTCAGGGGTCTGAAATCAGACCCAACTACCGTTGGTGGAAGAAACTTTGGATCAGTGTAAAAGTGAATGCGGAAATAACCACATGTATTTATTTAACTAAATAATGATGAGAATATAAGCATAGGCCTACTATATAATAAATAAACAAAAATAAAAATAGCAAACGCCAAAGGGTTGCTGCTGCCTATACTATTTTCTGGACTCTCGACGATTTCCAAGGTTGGACTTAACAAAAATGTAGACACAACTACTACTTTCATATTTGAGGTTGGTTCTATATTAGTCTTGTTTGTTTTTGTTTTTTTCGACCTTTATGCAGCTAAACTCTCCCTTAAATACTCCCTGAAAGCACATCAAGTGTGCCAGCCCCAGCATGAAAAGGCCATTGTGATCAAGAAAGCAGGTGTAAAAATGGTATGGCCATGTTGCTGGGCTATTCTCTCAATGATAGTATGTCTAGGATTCTCCAAGTTCCACCTGCAGGGTTGTGGCTCTATAACCACATCTGAAGCAGTTTACTAGCATTCATCATGGGAATGCAATCATTGAGAAACAGGGTAAGTACATGCAGTGTTCAACACTCCACCAGCAAAACAAATATTACAGGAAGGTCTTGAAGAGTGGATTTTAGTTATATCTATTTATTTTTCATAGGCAATGCAACTTTATTTATATAGCACTTTTCATAAACAAGGCAGACTCCAAGTGTTTCACATATAAACATTGTCATACAATAAAAAATAGATAAGTAAAAGAAAACATATGCAAAGAAATGAGTAAAATAGAAAATGCAATGTATTTAAGATCAGATCAATAGTGTCTCTGGTACCCACGTTGGAACTCTAACCCGACCTAAATTAATTTGGTACCCACGTCGGGACTCCAACCCGACCTAAAGGAACTTGGTCCTTTCTCAACCCGGATTCTAAGCAAATTCTATTCTAGGACTCTAACCCAGATTCATAGAGAAATGTATTACTGGCAAAAGTTTTTAAAAGAAAAATGGCCATGTCTAATAATTCAACATTTGCTTCTTGTTGATCTGTTGCAGTAGATCAAGTTATTTAACAATCACCTGCTGACTTGATATATATATATATATATATATATATAAAAAAAAAGCAATCGCACCAATGTTTGGATAGCACCCAGCAATGTTAAATACACAGAAATGCCGCGTTTCCACTGCAGGGTGCGGTACGGTTCGGTTCGTTGGGGTACTGAGACGCCTGGAAGGGTGCCGGAAAATTCGAGCTACACACCCCCTCTGTTGATTGGTCGACAGAATCGTCACTTCCGTGCGACATGGGGATAAAAACAAACAAACAGTAGCCTCAAGGTATTATTCTTTACAATGGACATGTTGCGTTAAACGCTTGCTTGGGCGAACAAGGAGGTGGAGACGTTCCTCTGCATTCTTGAGGAGGAAGACGTGCAGAGGGAGTCTGATGGAGCAGTGAGGAACGAGGCGTTCAACTTTTCCATTGAGCAGGCTACACTGTGTCGCGCTGCTATGATGTCACGATGTTTACCGCCCCCCCCCCTACCGGACTGAGGCGAACCGAACCGTACCGCACCCTGCAGTGGAAACGCGGCATAATCTTCAACTTTATTTTAAGGCAGGCAAAGCAAAAGGCAACCCCATCTTTTTTGTTAAAATAATAATCATCCATGATTCTTTACAATTCATACTGTTCTGAAGATTGGAATGACACCCAATCCGGTTAAAATGAAGTCATAAACATCTATTCCCAGAGGGAATCTGTAATCATCCCATTATTTGCTGAATCCCTTGATGGCGACAGGGGCCTGAAACCATACATAGTCATCCCAATTGGACTCCTCTTTCTGGGGACTGCTACAGATACCTGCGTCGGTTGACAATGCAATAATCTGCCGATTTACCCTTGTGGGCACCTTAAAGTCCAATTTAGGCCGGAACCATCCCACTTCACAATCCCTGTGAGCCAGAACCAGGACCGTCGTGGCTGTCAGGCGGACTGGCCGGGCATCGGACAAAAGATCGGAAACAAAAATAGTGCGAAAGAGCTGCCTCAAACAGGACGAGACGCGCAGGCTCCGGTCTCCAGCGGCCAACACCAGCCCTTCCATGTTGACCTCGTACAGCTCTTGGGGCAAGACAGGGGAACCGCCCAATAGAAGCAGAACCCGGGGAACCAAACTGAGGGAGAACAACAGCGCCAAGTGCTGCAACAGTACCTCAAGATCCTCGACTGTGCGTTGACACTTTCTCCTGTTAAAGTCTGTTGGCCTCGAGTTCACCACCTCCTTTTTCTGGAAGGTAAAGGAAGCACCACGTCAGGTTATATTACAGTTTCTGTCATGTGCATTTTATGTTTTTATATTGTTAAGAGTGGGTGATGGGCGATGCATCTGGATTTGAGTAAAGTAGACTCACCTGAATTGGAGCGTTTTCTTTCTTCTGGGTAAACACAAGTTGGTCATAGGTCATGGGCAACTGCTGTCTCTGGTAGAGGATGCACTTGAGGATTTCACTGACGAAACGACCGCAGCCCTCCTGAGTCACACTGCCAGGCAGGACTACCTCTATCCGGCCTTGTTCGTGCGCTCTTCTCACGATCTCAGCGTCACTTAGCCCTTTGTTGTCAGGTTCACTTACATGACAAGAAGATACAGCCTCATCTATAGCATCATCTTTGGAAAAAGGCACATGGATCAGACAATCATCTCACAATATAAAACAAATTATATTCGGAGTCGGAGGAACTGACATCTCAAGGCATATGAATCGATTACTTACCCGACTCGATGAGTCTGGTAGATACCAAGTTGTTTTCCTTGTCGTTCACATTATGCGTTTGTGGATCCAGTGCGTCCACCGACAGGACAGAGTCTACTTGGCTTGCCCTCGTAGTCTTTTCCAAGCCTCCGTGTATGTCCCTATGAGTTAAGCAGTGCGGTTGTTCTCCTTTTTGAAGCTCGGCTCGTTGTGTGTGAGGCGGTGCATGTTTCTACGATAGGAACTCCGCCATTCATATTCGACTCGTTCACCAAACTGCTCTCCTTTTGTAATAACGAGCACCCGTCATCTTTGCGTGTGGTTGTAAGCATGTGTGTTTTATTGTCATCTTCTAAATCTCCTTTAGAAAGTTGTATAATCGACCCCTCGGCCATCGTTTTGAATATCCCCGGGGCCACTACAAATTGTTTCTCGCATAGGAATCAGTTGTCCTATGGAGATGAACCGGAAGTGTTTGGAGGAAAGGCGGTTCGAATGCTAAAAATAATTAGGAAAGGCGCCTCAATGCTTCCTTAAACGCTGCTTTAGGTTAGGTTACTCCTGAGAAACCTTTGCGAAAGTAAAGGAGACAGTGGTATGGTATCCAATAATCCTATATACGGCGGCAATATTTAAAGCAACATGCCTCCGAGTTGGTTCCGTGAGCCGCGGTGCATCATGGGAAGCATTGACGTCATTATCAGTGAAATATATACAATCGAGCTCCAAGCATTTTATTGACTCTAGTAGTGTCAACTTTATACCGTATCAGGGACAAGCTTCACTAGAAATCATTTGATTATAAAATAATTATATTTAATTTAATGCCAAAAAAGGCAGCGCCACCAAACGCCTCGCTTTATTTGCTATTGAGGCGGAGTCGGGCGGGAGGCGTTGTGATTTCAAACTTCTTTAGGCCAGGGATGGTAGAAATACATTGAAACTACTAAAACTAATCTACTAAGTAGGCCTACAGTGTCCTCAGAATACTCAGAGTAAGGGTAAGAATGTCTGTAGGCCTACTGTCGTGTGATTCTTTAATAGACAGGGTTAGTCCTTCATTTCTCATCAATGAGTCATTTTGTTGGGTTGGATTCTTCTTGTGTTTCTTCCTTCTTATCTTGTTACACCCTTTACATGCAGGTATTAGATTAAAATAATATAAAGTGTGGTTTTTAGAAGCACGCAATAGTCCCACAAAATGATGCAATGTGACAAAGTAAATATAAAGACTGTTGCAGTGATACATTACAGTAAAAATATCACCAAAAAATGCCGCGTTTTTCTGGAGGGACTGACTAGTTTATCGGTTTATTTAGTGGAAAGTGTAGCCCTATATCAGAGGTCTTCAACAGGGGGTCCGCGACCCCTAGGGGGTCCGCGGGGATTTTATATTCCCCCTGCAATTTTTTCCACAAATTGAAATGTCTTTAAATACACATTAACATGAATCCAACAGACTAGCCGTGTTTATATGGACCCTTATTATCCGATTTCTAATCGGAATAGATCTATTCCTTCATGCGACACGAATGGCATTTACAAAAGTGGTAATTCGTATGTCTCTCGCACACAACTGACACATCAGGACTGGCTGCGACATTTTTATGCATTTGATTTTAATGAAAGCACAGCAGGCAGGAGAGAGCTTCTCTCTGTCTGCTCCTTCGATTAAGAAGAACACCACAGCGACTGGTCCGGTCTTTATATCTACCCCCTCCTCTGCCGTAGACAATACGTATTTGGATGAGAGTGCGCAGCCAAGACTGTTGGGAGAGAGAGAGTGCTGTTATGTAAGGGATAATGTACAGAATGCCGGCCATTATCGGGAAAATAAGTGATCAGCTGAGAAATAGTCCACCAAAGACGTTGACGTCGCTTAGCAACTGGACACGCTGGGGTTGATAAGTTACCGGTATTGCGGAGTGATAAGGAAGACACTAACAAACATCACTAATTTTCGTTTCCACATTTATGTTTTAAAAAAGTCTATTTGAAAAGCTTTTATTCATGATTACATGCAATTGACAGACATTGTTGATCTTGGCAGGTATCAGTTTATTATGTCATTTTATGTTTATGAATGGCAGTGGCATGGGCCCCCTACTCACTGTACCTTGCACATGTTTAAAATAAAAACATTAAAGTATGAACCTGTGTATTATTTGAAAATCTTAGAATTGAATGCCAAATAACAAGGTACATTTATACATGGCACTATAGGACCAGTTTAATATAAACCACAATTTTATACAATATATAAGTAGGGGGTCCCCGCTCCTTCCCTCCATCAGTTTGGGGGTCCTTGGCCTGGAAAACGTTGAAGACCCCTGCCCTATATTCTACATTTAATTTCTATGTAAGGCATAGTTCGTTTTTTTCTTCACTGTTGATCTCGGCTACGTTTTCACACGTTCTGACAGAAAACAACCTTTCTCATGCTACGATACCCTGCTACAACATAGGAGAATGAGCTCCACTGAACCACAAGTTATCTCTCCCACACATTTGTGTTTAATATTGTGCGTTTAAAAATTAACAAATAAACACATTTTACTAAAGTTTTAGATGAGATTCTATATTCATTTATTTATGTCTGTATTTTTGCGGTACCTAATGTAGGCAGATGATCTTCTATACACATTTGTCTGGCCCCCCGAGTCCAAATGAGACTCTAGGCAGGGCCTAGAATGCCATATGCATAGACCCAGGGCCTGAGTGCAGACCATGCCAGACGCAGCTCAGCACTGTTCCTAAATGGCAAATAACGCAAGTCGATGCTATGTTTCTTCAGCGCAGATTCATTTTAACTTGATGCTGAAGTCTCCAAGGAAATATTTGGGTTGGTTCAATATCACATACTGCTGTAGTCTGAATTCATGTGCAAAGGGCTCACAATGCACGCCGGTTGTGCAATGTCATAGTTGCGCCATGAATTATAGGGGAATAATAGCGGATCTGACTGTGCATGCCACTCCCAATTTGTTACCCCACCCTAAAGGCTTGTTCATGGTCCTGGGGATGACGAGACGCCCCATCAGTGATGACGCTCATGTGCGCTGCGTTCGGAATCTAAAAGTTCTTCACGTCAGGGTTTTTTTTAGAAGAACTAAACCAAACTTGGTATGATTAGTTTCAGGTTTGCACGCCTTTATTTCCTTGTAGCCTATCACCTACTATCCTTTTGCTTTTATTTATGAGAAGCACATTGTATTGCTGGTTTACTTACCAGTACACAACGTTTAACACTGAGCAAAGTCGATGCCAACAGACAGTTTGTCAATCAATAGTGAAGTATGTGATATGATGGTTGATTATTTTTATATTGAATACAAATTTCATGTTCTGTCATATTCATGCACGTCACTAATAAACGATCCGTCACCAACTGGGCAACTCTGTTAACAAAATCTGGCCCCAGTCGCCGAACGGAACTAGAATCTTAGGAGCGTCATGAGGTATCGTTCATTAGAACTTAACGACTTCGCAAATTTTTTTTCCCCATAATTCCCAGTGATGTGAACGCACTATAAAACAGGGTACACTGCATGCCACGCCCCATTTGTTCCCCAAAACAAGGGGATGGAAATACAAGGGTTTGATTGATTTGTTCTCCCCTATCCCCAGGTCGCCCCGCTTAACTCTTGTGCTTCAGTGGTGGAGGAGAGGTTGCAACAGAGTGAGGCGAAAGTGAGTCAAGAGTGTGCGGAACACTGCTGGGTCAACCGCCTCACTGTTTGCTGTGTGTCTGCTCGTGACCTTTGACTCCCTTGTGTCAGTTTCTGGAACTTACAAAGGAGTGGACTCACAAGTCATGGGAGTCAGAGCATATTCTCAAGGTGGTGTGAAGTACAGAAATATGTTAACATTATGCGTGGCTGTTTAAACAGATACAGATGACGTTATTGATTCTTAAGGAAATATTTGTTGCTGTTGCTCAGCTCAAGCCAGAAACCGCACCTTAAAATACATGGAATAAATACCAACAGCAATATATCACAAACAGCATAAATTATCTAGTTAAAGATAAAATATGCATATCTACCCAACAGCAGAGTGTAAACAAAATAAAAGTGTCTACGTTGCCAAGTTGAGTAAGTGACTAATGTATAGTTTCTCAGGTATATTGCAGACATATTGCATAGCAATAAATAAGTATAAATTTGCATAAATAAGCGAAAGTCTTGGCTCAAAGTAACTAACTTAAATTGACTTTTCAGGAGTGACTCACTCACTTCTGTTAGGGAGAGGTGTTAAAGAGTCTAATGGCTGATGGAATTAAGGATTTACCGTGGATCTTCTCGCAGCCAGGAGACAGTGAATGATAGACTGCTCTGTGCAGTCTGCGCTCTCCGGAGTAGGTGAAGGTGTTGCACCAGCATCATTCCACCACAAGGGTTTATTTCCCGTTCCACACACAATTTCGCTTTCAGGTATAATTTGTGCTTTCAGGTAATAGTGGTCATTTTTTAATGAATGGAGCCTAAATATACAATGGCTGCCATTAAGTCCTGCTTTGACCTCTGCCACGTGCACTTCTGGCGTCTGACCAGTGGGTGTCACTGCAGCTCTTTGGAACTCTCTTGGAGTCTGCTGCAGAGACTGTGAAAATGGCAAAAAAAAAGAAAAGGAGAGGGAGAGAGTCAGACTTGGCACAGGTCTCAAAATAGGTGTCATATTTTGATTTTTGAGATTTGTGAAGCACTGTACAGTCATCGGAAGAGGGATGATCCTAAGGGTCCTGAAGTCATGGGACTGTGGGAGAATGACGAGACAGAGGCAGAATAAATGTACCCCCATCCCCTATATGATTCATGTAAAGGTTGGCATTGAATCCTCTAGGTGCCTCTTCTTGTGTGTCAGTGGCATGTGTACGATCAACCCTTTTACCCGAGACCTGGTTAAAATGTGTTTTAAATAAACACAGCATGAAACAAAAGGCATCTGTTTTGAGGGGAACCTAGTTTGTCAGATTACCTGCTGTGGCATTATGCATTTAATGTCTCATGTGAATCATGTGCATCATGACATCATGTCTGCGATGTATGGCGCATAAGCTTCTAATTCCCTGTAATTGTATGGGTAAATAGAATGAAGGAAGGAACATGAGGTGGCACATTGCACGGATTTCCCCCAATAGGACATCTTCTGCTTCAAAAAAATTGCATTTATGTGGCATTTAAGGGCCTGGCAGCTTGTGAAGTTAATTCCTAGCATGGTAATGGAACAAATTAGCAGCCTTCACCGCCACTAATTAAGGAGTCTTGATTATTGACATATGGCACTTTTGTTGCCCACTGTCCTGCATGTTAATTAAAGTGTCAGCGTTATTAATCGCCGCCTCAGAGTTGAAATGGAGATACCGCCACGGTCCAGCGCCGAAGCACCAGGCAATATTCCAGTTGGCCGCGACGATGAGTCATGACTTGATGCAACGCGTAAAGTCCCCCTCCTTTTTTTTCCCCCCATCTTCGTATATTTTTTTCTAATAGCTGCCTGGCACTCGGATATTGCCATAACTGATATAGCCATAAGTGCTTGATGAATTGGTTTATGGATTTGACATTTGTCCTGCTGCACATTTGCATTCTGTCTGGATACAAGATGACAATGGGGGGCTCGCTCGCTCGGATGCTGGTTGCTTCTTCTGGGTGGTCCGTCTGGCCCAGGGAGGAAACGCCCCACTGTCCGTATGTCTGGCAGCCTGACAACACAGCACCACCTTCTGGTCAGGATCACCCGCAGAATCCCACTCCTCAAGGATGTACCACTGCCCCGCAAAGCATTTATTTATTAGAATGGTGATGACCTAACAGTCCCCGATGTTCACAGCCTACCTGTCGGCGTCAATAAGCAGAAAGCCTAATCCCTACCTGCTCCTTAATTAGCCGTCACTGGATTCACTGTGAGGTGCTCTAGATGAAAGCCTCGTCCAAATACTGTATTCTTGGCAGCCTTGCCGCATGACCTGTGCGCCGCCTATAGGTGGCGTCGTGTTCAGCACAGGTTTTAGTTTTTTCTTTTTCATGAGGCCGGAGCAGGTGGCGGCACAGTAAATAATTAGGAGGTGTCATCCACCTGGGGTTCGGATCTCCTCTTTTTCAAAGTACCTCTCCCCTCTTTAAAGGGCTACGTCGAGATATCTGTGAATCTGTTAAAGGCTGTCTTTCCCAGATTCAGAGTTTGCTGGGTAAGCATGTGCTTTTCCGTTAGCCGTTCCCAGTGCCTTGCACAGAGTTAGGTAGCATAGCTCCTGTACATGTGAGGGTAATATGCTTTTAATTACTTTCCGAAGATTTTCAGTGTGTTCAGAATAGTCGCCTATTCAAAGCGAGGGTTGTAGCCGCGCAGATAAATTGCGCAATTTGTCAGTGGTGTGTTTATTGGTCTCCCTGGGATGCGTCGTTGGCGTGGTCACATCGTCAACCGCTTCAGGCTGGGTAGGTGACACGAAGGGTAACTACTCACACGAATTACAATCTTGGGTAACACTTTATAATAAGGTGCCATAATAAATAGCAAACTAGTCATTACCTAACCCTTTGTTAATATTTGTTAATTGTTACTAAAATATCTATTTGGCACAAGTTAATAGTTCTTTTTCACTGACCACAGAGTGTCGCTGGTTAGGGTTAGGGTTAGGGTTAGGTGCACGATAAGAGTGTCGCTGGTTAGGGTTAGGTGCCGTGTGTTAGGGTTAGGGTTAGGGTTAGGGTTAGGGTTAGGGCTAGGGTTAGGGTTAGGTGCCGTGTGTTAGGGTTAGGGTTAGGGTTAGGGCCGTTTGTTAGGGTTAGGGTTTGGGTCATGTGTTGGGGTTGAGTTAGGGTTATGCAAACAACTAATATTTAATTAAAAATGAAAAAAGGGTGAGCTTGTGCCAAATAGATATTTTAGTAACAATTAACAATTATTAACAAAGGGTTAGGTAATCACTAGTTTGGTATTATTATGGCACCTTATTATAAAGTGTTATCCCCAATCTTGTTTTGTTTTGCTAACGGCACAGCAAGACATGGAAAGTAATTGGAAGTGTATTACCCTCACATGAACAGGACCTAGGCTACGGTAACTTTGCAAGTCAATGGAAACTTAGGTGGGGGTTTGGGGGCGCAGGGCCAACACGCCTACTCGCACTGAACTGTGTACCGCTGATGTAGGAGAAGGCTGGCTTGCGCGCCGCACCTCCAGCTATCATTTCTCATTCCTTCACAACCCAGTGCTGTGGGTGGAACTCTGTTAAGCTAGTTAGGAAAACACAGTTTGTCTTTTGATCTGCAGCATATTTGTATTCATATCAAAGGAACTGCTTGACACGTTTTGACTTGATACTGAGACTCTAGGCAAAAAATATATAAAATGAATAAAGTAAACTTAGGACTTAAAAAGCCCAAAATGCTTGTGGACGTATAGGCCCAGCTTCGCCAATTATGTTAGGTTGAGAGTTAGAGAACCGCCAACCACAACAGTAGAAACAAGGAAACATCTGTGAATGGCGGAAAGCTTTAGCAGTGGTAATGGTGTCTGCTTAATGGCTATAAACGCAGTGCTATGAAAGAGCTAAAACAAACTGACATTAAATGACAATATTACATTTCCTTGTGCTGAAATGAAGAGCTCATCGCTCCATCTCTAGCTATCTTTGTGGTTTTGCTATACGCTTATGGCCTGGCTACAGAGGATGCATGCAGTGTCCCAACATGTTGTCCTTTTCTCACAGGAAGCCCTGCGAGAAATCATTTAAAACGTAAACCCCACCACAAGAAGATGGGTTCAATACAAGCTTAAATGCCGGCAGAGCCAGAAGGTTGGTCCAGGCCAGTTAATTATGATCGCCAGCTGCCTCCTTCTCAGGGAACAGAGAAGGAGGTAAAAATGTGAACCACATACAGATACTGCCTGTGTGTGTGTGTATGTGTGGACTTGCTGGGAGGGCTCTTGTCTGTCGGCGGTGTCTGAGGGAGGTGACGCCATGCATTAATCTGCCATACCGCCTCACCCCTGATGAAGTCTGTGAAGGATCCCTTTTAATTAAGTACAGGCCGGGGTCGATGCCTCTCCCTCTTCATTAGAAAATAAAAAAAAATCCACCCTCCCTGGTCTGCCGATAAGATGGGTGGCAGCGGTGTAGGTGAACACTTCACGCTCCAAATCCATACGGAGGACAGGCGAAGGTCAATATGGAGGATCACTAGACGTGGCCAAGGGCCGAGCAACCATTTTTTTTCCATAAGCAACACATTTGAATGTTTTTCCTACTGAGGATGGCACTTATGGTAATGAAGAGGCATTGTGAAGCATCAGCCCACCTGCTTTCAGCCGGCACAGTGCTGAAAGGAGGGGAAGAAAGAAGTGAGTGAACCGGTGGTGGGTAGGCGGTAAAGGTCCTTATTTGTCCTTGTTTTAGCCTTTTAAGTTCGGGATGGAAGGAACAACGCACGCACGCACGCACGCACGCACGCACGCACGCACGCACGCACGCACGCACGCACGCACGCACGCACGCACGCACGCACGCACGCACACACGCACGCACGACACACACACGCACACACGCACGCACACACACACGCACGCACACACACACGCACGCACGCACACACACACACCTCTCTCTACCCTTCTTAGGCGATTTACCATATATATTTAGACATACCAGTGTTCTGTGAGGAATAATTGGGCTTTTATGGGCCACTAAGTGCACATATTTTCTTTTTGATGGACACCTCGGCTGGGCGCCCATACCTTCTTTTCTGGGGGGCGACAGCACGGCCAGTGTTTGGAACCAATCTAAGGCATAACCATCGTCTACTTCTGAAATGGCTTTTACGGATTGAATCAATTCCTCTACTTATCATCCCACGGTAGAGAGGTGGCGAGGTGCCGTTATATGCATATTTAGCAGGAATATCTGGACAGGGAAAATGAATTTTCCCATGGACATTGATTTCTCGTCTGACTTTTTGGGTTGGTATGTAGAATGTAGACGTGGTATGGGGTGTAATGGGAATGGGACTTCCATAGGTCGGCATAAATCAATGTATCTGGTGTGAAATATGGGCCTGGGTGTGTATATTTCTTCCCTGGCATGCAGGATATTGGATTTGCATGCAAGAATTCTAAAGCTGATTTTAGGATGCGCCATCATGGTGTGATATTGTCGTATTGAATAAATAGTTTTTAGTTTTTTTCATGGTTTTTTATAGTGCAGACTGTCAGACTGTTTTCCAGACACCATAGTGGTTTATATCCAAACTATCTATCTCGTAATCTGTAATTGCTCCATGTACTGAGGTAAATGGTGTTAAATAAACAAACTTTTTGACGTTTTTCTGTTTCATTTACTCATGTGACCAAAATTGATTAAAAATAATAATTTTAAACCTTTTGATTAAAAATACGTTCCTAAATGAGATTCATTACTCCAATATGCACATGTATCGGCTAGACACTCAACTCTAGAAGGGAATCTTGTGCAGCTCTCCCCAGTATTTTACTAGACTTCACTCTTTACAATGCAGTATCATGGCATACTCCACAACAACGGCATCAACTCGTGTTAGCGTCTGTCATGTAAAGGCCAGAGCAGGACACTTCCTCCAGTCTGGAGGACCGAAAAGAGGGAATATTTACACCACTCCACCACTAAAACAAATGACATCGCTCCCTGTGTCCCTTTCCTCGTGAACACCATTTACACTTTGTCTTCGGCCAACATTGTCTGAATGATTCATGGACACTTTCCCTGCAATAGGCTACACGGCTGCGTCATGGCAACAACGGTTTGCTGGAGCGCGGCCATTATTCTGCCTGGCCTTCGGGCGAGGAAGAGACCTCATGAAGAATTCAGTTTGATGCCATTTAGAGTCTGTCAGCATCTTTTCCCTTTTTTCATGTTTTATGGTGTGCAGCTCTCCTGTAGATGCTACTACTACTACTAGCTTCTGCTGTTGCTTTTACTACAACTACTAGCTGCTGGTGCTACTACTAATTCTACTAGTAGCTGCTGCTGCTGCTGCTTTTACTACAACTACTAGTTGCTGCTGCTGCTGCTGCTACTACAACTACTAGCTGCTGCTGCTACTACAACAGCTACTAGTAGTTGCTGGTGCTACTACAAACTACTAGTAGCTGCTGGTGCTGCTTCTACTACAACTACTAGTCGCTGCTGGTGCTACTACTTCTTCTACAACTACTAGTAGCTGCTGGTGCTACTACTACTTCTACAAATTCTAGTAGCTGCTGGTGCTGCTACTAAAACCACTAGTAGCTACTAGTGCTACTACTACAACTTCTAGTAGCTGCTGCTGCTTCTTTTACTACAACTACTAGAAGCTGATGCTGCTAGAACTACTGATGGTGGATGTTGCTCCTGCTGCTAGCAATACTTCTACCTGCTGCTGTTGCCCCGCGAGGTGGCTGCAAGGTTGTGTACCCAACATATGAGGAGATTCTGGCCCCTCAGGGAAGAGGCTCCCAGCTGCCTCACTTGATCGGCATCGAGAAGGACCTGCTCAGGACCTACCACCTCAAAGTGAACGCGATCGCCTTATTCGACTCGTTCGCGGCTGGGATGTAAAGCAACACGCTTCCTATTCAGGAACCACAGTGAGGAAGAGGCTGTGACAATAGCCAACATATTACCGGTATTCGTTGATCTGTGCCGTCTGTTATTGTAATTTCGTCGGGCGGTTGATCGCTTTGGTTGTGCCTTTTGATTGCTGCTTAGGAGGGCAGGACTCCGGACTCAGGATATCGCTGAGTTCAGAGCAGTTCCTTTCTCCTTCCTCCCTTTCCTTCACAGCTGCTCCTTTGCCTCTGCTGCGGCATATTTGATGGCGAAGCGTCATCTGTCTTCCGTTTGTGTTCCGCCCCCAGCGCTCCTGGGGCCGGTGTCGCGGCGGGGCGAGCGCTTCGTGGTCGAGAACCGCGGCCGGGCGGTGAGCCTCATCCCTCACGGGGGCAGACGCCTGGTGTTTGGTCAGCGGGGCGGAGGTGACCCAGCCTTGCCCGCTGAATCAAGGTAAGGTCGCTGAGGGGTCGACACCGGGCCCCGTAGAGTCCAAATGGAAACGTAATGGAAAGGCGGCCTCGCGCAGATCCCATTCCCTGATCAAACGGGTCACTCTGCAGGGTTTACGTCTTGTGTTTTTCTAATTTAGATCATATAAGATAATTGCCTTTTTCTTTCACCGCAAGGTATCAACCGTTTGTCTACGGCTCGCGTGGATGATGGCAAACGGCGAAAACGATGCAGACGCTTTCCTCTCCCTGAGAGATATCAAAGGGAGAGACCCCTGGATAAAGATCCGGACAAGGCTCCGGGGCCCTTCATATTAATGGCAGATGGAGCCGGTAGGGCCAACAGGTTAGAGGGCCCCTTGGCATTAACCTTTCGACGGGAGGAGCTCAAAACTTGGGGCCCCAAGAGGAGTGCCCGGGGAAGGCTTTCATCGCTCGCCTCCGCGGTCCCCCCTGCCCAGCCCCGTTCAGAATTGTTTGTCGTGATGGAGATAAAAAATAATGCACATGGAACCGAAACCCGCCCGGCAACAGCCGGGTCCACTCTTTTTTTCGTTATTTCTTTCTATACACTTCAATTTACCCAATATCCCCTGCAGAAAGCCTGGCATCCGAGGCTATTTCGTTGAACAAATGATAGTCATTTTCGGTCCAACAGAGGCAGGAATCTGTCACAGCCTGCCCTTTCAGGTCCTTTTGTCACTCGTCAGAAGTCATTAATGGCAGCAAGATTAGTATTTGCCCCGTTTCAATGGGAGGCGAGATCCCGGGGAAAATCTGTGGACGTGGCTTATAGGAGCTTGAGCCTGATACAGAAACCCTAATATCACTCCAATTCCAATGCCAGAAAGTTTCTCGGGCGTATTTTCTCTGTGGAAAACTATTCCTTTGGTCCGGGCCAGTGCCAATCTTGCTGCCAATTGTGGTGTTCTCCGCGAAGTCTTCAAAGGAGGACTAAGGGAAAATAACTTTACTCATCCAAGTTTTCCTCCCAAGTTTGGCGCTTCGACACACAGCTCAGGCGTGTTGACACGTTGCACTGCCCGCATGTCGTGCTATTTGACCAATCACTCAGCCCTTTTGAAATGTTCGGCATGCATCCCTCAATATCTCTTACCAATCAAAACAGGAGGCAGGTCAGACAGGGACTTTCATAACCACAACCATTGTATTAGAAGCAAGGGTAGCATCACAATATCTGGCAGGATACCGGCTTTTCCTCAAGTGTATATCCTGTCTCTGTTAATCCAGGGGCTGTCATACAGCTTCGGACAAGCAAACATATTCCGCCTCGACCTATCCCACCGAGGCAGCCCAGCTCAGACGTGAGCGACAGTTACACGCACGACAAACCGGCACGACATAAAAAGTAATCGATACGAATACAAACTAATTATTGTGCTTTTCAATCCCCCGCCAGTCCGGTATTGACGGTTTAGAAGTTCAGGAGCCATTCAGGTCCTGCTGACCTTATGATATTGAACCTGGGTTCGGGGTGTCCCCGTTGAACAGTTGAAAACATTGCTCTTTGTGCTGATGAAATGATTCATGCCGTTGTTTAACTTCTCCGACTTTAACATTTGGTTAAGTTTCTATCGGTTAAAAACAAAGACCCACCATAACACTCTAACCGACACTGTGTGGCCTAGCTGACGCCAACACTATCTGAATCTTATTTTTAAATCTACGGTACGTAATGTGCACACACAAATGAATGTGGAGGAACAGTGGGCACTCGCTGTGACTGCCCCTAGCTGCAAGGCAGTATCTAGATGGATTTAAAGATGAAGTGAATATTCAGGTTGCCATCTAGATGCTATTGCAGAAGAGTAGCAATGTTAATTTGGTCGGTATGTCGGTTAAACAAGGCAGTTTAAAGTTGAAATTTAATGTTTGATTTAATTCTAGCCCCTGTAGGCTACGCATATAATTTCACTGTAGCAGTATGAGCTATCCAGCTAATAATGCATACTGAAAGCCACGTCAACACCTGTGCAATCTATTCCAACACCATTCAGTATAATATACATTAAAATATAAAGATGAAATGATGTGCGGTTCCTAGAATTCTATATTGCCGAAAGTAGTATAAATGCCTTACCCTTAAACAATCTCGCAGAATGTATTCAGCAACATATCGGTTTGTGTGTAAACGTAAGGAGTAAATGTTGAACGGACTGCATTTATGTGCACTTTACTAACCAGTGGCCACTCAAAGCGCTTTACAATATTGCCTAACATTCATACACGCATTTACACACCGACGGCGGTGTCAATCATTCAAGGTGACAGCCAGCTCGACGGGAGCATTCAGGGTGAGGCGTCTTGCTCAGGGACACCTCGACACTCAGACACACAGCTCGCAGGAGCCGGGGATCGAACTTGCAACCTTCCGGTTACCAGCCAACTTGCTCTTCCCTCCTGAGCCACATGCGACCCCAGTGAGGCCCCAGTGAGTAAACATCGTTGATTCCGGTTACAGAACGGGCAGCTCTCCTCCTTGAGTCTCTCTGGCTGACCTGTCAGAGGCCAGTGAGAACCTGGCCCTGCCGATGCTGCTACACCCCAGGGGAGCCCTGATGAAATGGGCTTGGTGCATCCACAGGTTGAACAGAACAACAAGGCATCCCACTGCAGTCTCTCACAGCATGTCTCACACACACGCACGCACGCACGCACGCACGCACGCACGCACGCACGCACGCACGCACGCACGCACGCACGCACGCACGCACGCATGCACACACACACGCACACACATACAGACACAGACAGACACAGACAAAGACAGACACATACACAGACAGACACACACAGACACACACACACAGAGACACACACACAACACACACACACACACACGCACACATTCAAGTGCACACACACGCACGCACGCGCACACACACACACACACACACACACACACATTCAAGTGCACACACACACACACACACACACACACACACACACACACACACACAGAGAAACACACACACACACACACACACAGACAGACACACACAGACACAGACAGCCAGACACACACAGACAGCTTGAAAGCCACGAATTGCGGCTTTCAACGTTTTTTTTGGGGGGAAGTGAGACAATTGCAATGAGTCACTGCGATGCACACAACCTGCCCCAGCGTCCTCCTGTGGGGGTCCCTGCAGGCAGCCAACCCTCGCTAGTTCTGGGGCCCTGATGGAGACCCTCCATGGGGAGCGAGTCATCTCCGTGACGGCGCCGACGGCGTCCCTCCGCGCCCGATCTCCTCGAGATACGGTACACTGCTGCGTGTTGAGTTCTCAAATGTTTTTATTTCTTATTCTTCATGAGATGGGGGGGGGGGGGCGTAGCTGAACGGAGCCATAGCCGGGCCTAGCAGTGGGCCGACGGTTCCACCCCCCGCGGGTTAATGGGGAACGCGGAGAGAGGCGCCCCGGAGGCCGTCTCTGCCCTCGGAGCCTCGAGGGGGGTACCCCAAGCAGGAGGAGATAACAGACCGGCCATGCGTCGGGAACGCGAAGGTGCCGAGTGCGTTACCGGCGCGGCATGCAAACGGGTAGCAGTACCCTCATCGAGGTCTGGAGTCTTCACGGGCCACGCCCCGTTGGGTACAAACAAAGCGAGTCAACACACTTATAGTTTTATTAATGTTGCATTGTCTGTCATTTCTGGCAAAGCCTGTACGTGTGTTTTTTTTTATTGATACGCTATTGAAACAAAGGAGCCTCGCTAAGCATCGGCTCGCCAAAGCTTGTTTGCCGGACCTCCCTTGAAGTAATGACTGGAGCGAGGGACCTTTGTGTGTTCCCCTCCCCAATCCTGTCATTACTAATCAGAACACGGTGTGAGGAGTTGTTCGCTAAACCCCCCCTAATTAAGCAGAGGCCTTGGTTGGCTGGGTGTGTGCGACACAGGGGATATCAACATACTAATCTATAATTGCTTGAAGAGGTATAGCAATCATGATCGCAACTGAGGCAATTTGCCTCGCTTTGTTACAAAGGGGTTTATTTAAGCTTATATATTTGTATGGGTTTATGTGTGTATGTTAACATTAAAGCCTTTATCAATAATGGTGCAGTTTAATTGAATATTCTCGTACCAATAGCTTTTTTAAATAGTTTTTATAATTCAACACGTTCAGAAGCGAGCAGGAGTCTCAAAAGGATTGCGACGGAATTACATTTATCAAAATAATATCTTTTTAGATTTCGTTATTTAAGGAGTTAGGCATCTTGCTGGATGGCTACAGGTAGACCGCAGACACTAGGGAAATGTTTTATTCATAACCCATCATTCTCGATTGTTTCATGTTTGATATTTAAACAGTGTAGTGGTTAGTTTGGTTATAACTCAAAGAGGGCCAAAACTTGCTCCGTTTTATCTTTTCTGACAGCCTTCTTACCAGCCATAATCTCCTTCATCTTAGAATTAAATATTGGTTTATTGGTTGGCTCTTGCTGTAGCGTTAGGCGAGTCGTTTCAGCTCGGCTCAGATACGTTGGCCGTTTATTCATTCGTTTCCACGGGAAGACGTCCATCACTCTCCCGCGTTCCTCGGGCCTCCTGCGGCCAGCTAAAGTGCTGTGAGAACGCACCTGTCATGGAATCCCCCACCAAAGGCGGGGATTTTATCACCCGCAATAATCTTTTATACCGCCGTTACTTTATTTTCCAAACAAGGCCGTCCAGCCGTAGTCGAGGTGATCTTTATCGTGTCAGGTTTTAAAGAGCAACGATGGATAAATGCCGGAAAGGCGACGTGCGTACACAGGGCCGTAAGGTCATGCATGCGTTGTGATGTAGGCGGCATAATGTGGGGCGGCATGCGGCTCAGGGGGTAGAGCGGTTGAATGGTAACCGGAAGTTTGCTACTTCGATCCCCGGCTCCTGAGTGTGGAGGTGTCCCTGAGCAAGACGCCTCACCCTGACTGCTCCCGACGAACTGGCTGTCGTCTTGCATGGTTGACACCGCGGCGTCGGTGTGTGAATGTGTGCATGAACGGGTGAATGTTAGGCGATATTGCTTTGAGTGGCCACTGGTTAGAAAAGCCCTATATAAATGCGGTCCATTAATAATGTTCTGTGTATCGCTGTCCTCGTGTGCCGCTCGTAGTTCTGTGCCGTTGACCGGAACCCCCCGGGAGAGATCCGCATCCAGGGGGGCCCCACGCGGGGTCCCTGGGCCCTCCGAGGGGGGCCGGAGCGGGCAGGAGCTCCCTTAGCAGCACCGGGAGCCGCTGGGAGGACAAGTCTGCTGCTGCCGTCCACACACTGCTCCCCCAACAGAGCCGTGGGCAACGGGGCTCCGGGTGATGCCCACTGCACCGTCAGTCAACGGACGTGGGAAGGCTTGGCTGACGGTCGGAGGCAGTAGTCGCAGATGCAGTAGCCAATCAAGTCCTTCGAGCTCCATTTTTTAAATAACTTCTCCGCCGCTCTCACGAATATACACAATTCAGGGCCGTTCTAGTGTTCTCCAAAGTCCTTGTGCCGAAAAAGTTGAACATTTTTCAACTTTCTGACGGTTTCGAACGCTCCAACTGAACGGACGGATCCACAATGCATTGCGCGTCCGTCCCCATTCAAAGTCAATGGTGACGGACAACTGACGGAGGTAGTGGGCACGAGGCTTTAATGTGCCCGCAGTCCCACCGTCGGACAGACGAAAGGCACGTCCTGGGCAGGTTTGCATCCAGGCTCAACGAATACACAATTCAGGGCAGTTTTATGTTCTCCAACTCCTTGTCCATCTCTCTCACAATTTTTTAATCATTTTCCCCTTTCGTGTTCTCTGAGGAAATTAGTGATATAGACTTCCCTGTATAGTCTCCACCCTCTCAACCACTGTTCCTACCTTAATGTTACATTCAAACTGCACTTTAGACAATATTTATTGGCTATGATAGCCCCTATGCACAGCCCCTCCCTCACTACTATACCATAGCCGGACTTACTTACCTACTTACCTATTTATTTATTTGCTTAAACTCTGACATTGACTGTTAAGTTTTGTTTAATAATTAACATTTAATGCTGGTTCAGGGTTTCGTATCTAGCTTTTATCATATCTAGGATCGTATCTAGTTTTGTGGTTTCGTATCTAGTTTTTATCATTATTAATTTTATTGTTATGGGGAATCTTTTCTTTAGTTTACATTTTGATTTGACATTCCGGCTTGTGTTGTGTCGTCTTGTGTTGTATGTGTATGTCATGTGTGTTGTCCCTATGTCTTTGAGTTACTTGGACCCTGAATTTCCCCCTGGGGATCAATAAAGTCATTATCTATCTATCTGTCTATCTATCTGTCTGTCTATCTGTCTTCTGTCTGTCTGTCTGTCTCTGTCTCTGTCTCTGTGGCTCGACTCGTCTCTTCCTCTCCGCCGTCAGTGTCTGTGTTTATTCTTCTTATGCCCTCTCTAATATAAAACCCTGCTGTGGATCATTGTCCCTCCGTTTACTCCCAGTGTGAGCAGAATGGCCTGGCGTGCCTCGGGTTGTGCGAGGCACCGTCCACTTTATTTACCTCAGGATGTGCAGAAATCCTTTAATCGCCACCAGGCGCTGCAGTAGTCTTTTGCTTTTTTTGGCGCACGCTGTCAAGCTCTTAGTGTCGTCGTCCACCTCTCACACCCTACACCACCCCACCCAGGGCTTCACCTCTCTTTGACCCTGTTGTTGTTGTTGTTGTTGTTGTTGTTGTTGTTGTTGTTGTTGTTGTTGTTGTGGCACCGAGAGCTCTGCTGAAGCCTCTGCTGGCTGTCAGAGATGTGCTTTGTTCGGCGTCAGCCATAGCCCCCCTCCGTGTTTGTAAATCCTCAAATCTACGATCACAGGATTCTTTTCAATTTCACAGCTAGTTGAGGGGCTCTAATCCCACCGCACCGTTTGCGCTGTTTTCCATATATATACATTTCTTTAACTAATATATTTATGATGGTGTTTGTGTGTGAAGTGTACACTGCTGGGAGGGATGAGGGGGGGGGGGGGGTGGTCATGTGGTGGTGGCGGCGGCAGCGGCGTTGTACTTTAATGTTTTACCCTCTTGCCGTCTCAAGATCCACACGGTGGAGGATAATGGACTGTGTCGTGGGGGGACGGCGACCAGCCGTGTGTGATGGAACACCAAGCCGTCGGCCTGGTGCACCGACCCGCCGGTAGCATTGAGTGCACCGCAGCTTCTCTCTGGCTGTGATCCAACCCCGTTCCCCTCTTCTTCCTCTCCTCTCAGCAGGCTAGACGGAGCAGCCGCCGCGGGCGTGGGCTCTACGCCTCTGTAGAGACGCACCTTAAAGGTGCAGTATGTGTGTGTGTGTGTGTGCGTCTCTGTGTCCGTGTGTGTCTCTTTGTTCGTGTGCGTGTCTGTTTCTCTGTATGTCTGTCCGTCTCTGTTAGGGGCTTTGTCTCTCTGTCTCTATCTCTCTCTGTCTCTGTGTGTGTGTGTCCCTGTGTCTCTCTCTCTCGCACTGTGTCTCTCTGGCTCTATGTCTCTCTGTCTCTCTTGTGTGTCTCTCTGTGTGCGTTCTGTCTCTGTCTCCGTCTCTCTCCGTCCCTCTATCTCTCTCTGTCTCTGTTTTTGTCTCTGTCTCTGTGTGTGTGTTTGTGTCTCTCTCTGTCTCGGACATAATCACTTCGAAATTGCAACTTGGAGAATCGAACAGTGAGTTTTCACATTAGGATGTTTTCTGTTCATGCAATGCATCGACAGTAGCACTGCACATTTCCTGTTCATTATCGACTCATTGCAAACCTCTTATCCTTTCCTGCAGGATAGCCGTTGGAAATTAAGCATTTTTCGGGAGAGCGAGCAAACAACACGAGATTAGTTTTAGAGCACTAAAACTAATCCGAAAGAGACGCACCTGAAAGCTTTCCTGATGCATTGTTGTGTTTTCATGAAGAGCAAAGGGCTTTTAAAAAAAGGGATCACAACCACTGATTGTTCTCCACTACATTCTCCATCTCCATTCGACTCATGTCTCTTGTTGTGTGTGTGTCTGCACTCCTTCCCTCACTTCTGTAAAATAGGCCAAACCGGGGGAAACATCCCGTCCCTCGCGCCACCTCAGGGGGTGAAGCGGGCTCCGCTCTGCTGGCCGGCGCCAGGGAAGGCCGGGAACAGCAGGGGGGCCTTCGTTCCATAAATCAGGCCCCGGTACCGTGTCTGCCCTGCCTCACCCCAGCCGAGCGAGCGAGACGGGGCCCCGGAGTGAGGCGATGCGGGGGAGGACGAGCCGCGGTCCGGGGGTGTCAGGCTCCGGCAGACGAGCGTCCCGGGCGCGGGTGATGGATGCGCCGTGGCGCCGGTGGGAGACGCTAACGAGAGCCGAGGTGTCGCGGATGACTTCTGCCGGGGGCGTCCGGGGGCTCAGGCTGGAGCTCATTAGGCAGCGCCGAGCGCCACCTGCGGCGCACGGGAGGAACCGTACGCCGGTCGGCCCGGCCGCATGACGCCTCTCGCTCTCCGCCGCCCTGCTCGGAAAACATACACCTCCACCCCTCGCCGGTGCACCTCGCCGGAGCACCTCGCCCCGGAGGCCCCTCTCGGCAACGGGGGGAGGGGGGGAGTGACACTGGAGCGGGGAGGTGCGGAGGAGGAAGGGATCGGCGAGGAGGGAGGACACGAGGCCGCCGCGGTCCAGGAGCAGTGCTCCCGGCTCGGCTCTCTCGTCAGCCGGATGTCCCGGATGCTCCCGGATGCGGCCCTGCCCCTGCCTGGGGTTCCTGGGGGCCGTCAGGTGGTGTCTCTGATTAGGAGGAGCCAGGTGCGGAACGCGTCGAAGAGCGGCCAGGTGTTCTCCCTGATCACCGAGAGCTACGCCTTCTCGCTGGTGCGGGACCCTCCGCCGTTCTCCGTGGTGAGCCGCTTCCCGCTGACGCACCGACCCCAGCTGGGGCCGAGCCGGCCGCTCCTCTCGGAGGAGACGGAGCCCACCGATAGGCCCGAACCCGGGTTTGAGCTGATTCCCTGCTGACGCAGAGTGGCGGGGACACGCTGGTCCCCCCACTTCCTCCTCAGCTCGAGAAGAGAGTGGATGAATAGTGTGAGGCAGTCGGAATTGAATTAGCCTGAGATGGTTGATATTCAGTCGGAGGAATGGAAGGGGGAGTGTGTCTGAGGCGCTGGCTTCACCCCCGCCGCAGGGCAGTAAATCACGCTGTGCCATCATGACCGCGGACGGGCAGCCTCCCGCCGCCGCGCGGCAGAGCTCCATTCCCCCCCCCCGGAGTCACCTGAGGACGCTGTGACCGCACGGAGCGCAGAGGGCGGCCGGACGATCTGTCAGAGCCCGCTCCAATTCCCTGACGTCTTTAAAGAACTCCAATCAATGCTTCTGCCTGAACCCGTGATGTACGTGCGTCCCCTGATCCCCGGCGCGCGCTCAGCCCTCAGGCGACCGTGGCCCCCTACTGGCTGGAGGCTGCCACGCCTTGCCCGGCCTTGGCCCCGCCCCGCCCCGCCCCGCCCCTTGTCATGCCGCTGGAGGCCGGCCTCTACGGGTTGACCTGGGACCCTCGCCCTGTTCCACCACTTCACCCTAGGTCTCCTCCGGGAGGGTACACATGGGCCTGGCGATGCAGAGCCTGCCCCCTTCACGGGCGGACGCACGGACGGACAGACGGGGGGAACCTTCGCGGAGGACACGGCGCCGGCCCTCCACACCCACAGTCGGAGGCTCACCCAGGGGGTGAGCCGCGCCCTGCTGTCGCTGGCTGTCTGACTTCCGGAAGCCTCTAAATCACCTCTGCACGTCGAGGTGCGGGAATTAACTTTCAGCTCCACCGCTGAGGTGGCCGGCCTGATTAATCACTTGTCAAGCGTCTGATCATGGACACTAATGATCAGACACAAGCGTCTGATCAAGGACACTAATGAACAGCCAGTTAGCCTGGGCCTGGAGAGAGGGCTGGTGGAATCACCTCCCCCTGCAGCCCCTGAAACTACTAACAATATAAATGCAAGGATGCAAGGTGATGTTTCTTCGTGTGATGTTTTGGTGCACAAATATGATCAACATACATTTTTAGAGTAATTTAGCACTTTATTTTTCTTTATATTTCCTAAAACACCTCAAACATAATTGGCCCTAATGTTACTGTACTTCCGCTATTCCAATTGATTCATGAGCAATGGTAATTTTAATTTTAAAGGAGAAAGCGTGACTAAATTATCTTCATCGAATTCTGTCGCTTGTTTTTAATGAAATGACAAACATAATTGAATATTGTTGTCAACAACTTTATCCGTGGATTGTCTTGCACCAAGTTGAATAATGATGTTGTAGAAATATGTATATCCCCTGCTTTTATTGTACTTGTCCATGCCATCTTTAAATCTCCCTTGATTTTAAAAAACAAAAACAACTTTGAACTAACTTTAGCTGACATGTTGGCCCCCAATCTGGGGCCATTTGAGGTTTCTCTGCTTTAACCAGTTCCCCTCTTCTGCACCCCAGCGGAGATAATCAATCCTGGCCCTGTAGGTCAAGGTGACCCCACTTTTGAGTGTTCCTCGTGACCATCAGTGCCTCGGAAGAAATACCCTTCTTTCCCGGAACCTGTTGTCTCCTGCGGTCGCTCATTGTGTTGGGAACGCTACAGATGGGCTTCTTCTTTTGTTGTTCCGCAGAAAGAACAAGTCAAGGAGCGGGAGACATGTGCTCTGCGCTTCCTGAGTCGAGCTGCTCCATCCAACATGGACAATTACCGGCTGGCTGTAGTGAAATCAGCTCTCTTGTCTGCCCTGCTGGCGTGGGGCCTGTCCTCTGCGTTCTGGGGGCCGAAGTTTCCCCCTTTTTAGTGCTGTGGAAAAAGGACTCAAAGCATAAAGTTTGTATCCTCTTAGTTTTGTGCCTTGGTCGACGCAAGGCGGAAAACGATGACATTTGAACGGTTTTGGACTTCAAAACCTCCATTGTTGATTATTTCCATCTTGGGGAGGAACATGATGAAGTAAATTATGGGATAATTTGATATAGAACATGACTACGAGAGGGTTGCATGTGTAAAGGGAATTACTATTACTTTCAATTTTCGACAGAACCTTCAGAATGTCCCCGATACGTCATGGCTGGTACACTGTGGATTTTATTTTACCGGTAGCGAGAGATGAAAGGTTGGGAGGTGCACATGAACCCATTTGTGATTTAATTTCAAGCAACTTTAGGAATTTGTCATGAATTAAGATTGACAATTGGTAACAGGACGTAAATATAGAGTTACCCAGGCTAATGAAAACTTTATGAAATAAGAAATGCTGTGGTAGTTTTAAACACAACAATGTCTCCCCATAATGACAAAAATGTCCCGAATAATTACTTGGTTTTAAATGGTTTTGAAAACGTTTTTTAAAAACATTTATTAAGGCAGCTTTCCTTCACAAGTGATCAGAGATGTTAATCTTGGATCTAGGTTTCTTCTTGTTAATATTTCATGAATGATCTTTCCTCTTCTATTGAATTAGGAACAGAGTTCTCCCGAGAGCGTGTGTGATGCCTTTCAGCGGACACGGCATTCAAGTGACGGGCTCGGAGACGATGGCTCTGCTTAATTTCCCCACAGGGTTCTTGTGCCCTGTGTTTCCTTACGTCAGCATAAGGAAAGATAATGTGTTTACCTCGGGCCGGAAGAAATGAGACCCATCTATTTTCCTTCTGCTGTTTTTTCTTCTTCTTCAGAACCAACAGTCATTGAAAGTCTAGCCTCCATTTTAGTATTGTTTTGTAATTGAATGCATTTCTCTCGTTCATTTTAAAATTAAAAACTTGTTCCTGATATGTTGCTTGTGTCATTGAAGGCAGTGTACTTTTTATAACACACCTCTGTGCTTTTCAAGTGTTTTCAATGCGGCATCTTATTATTTAGAGATGTTTAAGTAATCCCTAATACACACACTTACACACAATCCCTTATAGACATCCAAAGGGGAACCTTGATTAATGATTATTGATTATTGATCATTGTCACTCTGCCTAACTCACTAGAGACCGGGGGTCAATTCCTGCTGATAAAATCATAATGTTAGTTTTAAATGTAATTCTATCATGTCTATTGTACTGTCATATATAACCTCAGACGATATTAAGTTACTAATCTCCCTGGGGAAGTGGATACAACTGTGAGCTACCCCCTGGAGACCAGGGTTCAAGTCCTGTTGATGGACTCTGATGGAGATAGACTCTTATTTCTATATCATGTGGATTATAAAGTCAAGTATAACCTTTGAGATGTTTTACACTGTGTTACCCCTTATGTTTTATTTGATGACGGGCAATATAAAACGACAGTGTTACCCCTTATGTTTTTTTTGATATCGGGCAATAAAAAATTACAGTGTTACCCCATACCTTTTATTTGTTGATGGGCAATAAAAAACGCCAGTGTTACCCCTTACGTTTTATTTGTTGATGGGCAATAAAAAACGACAGTGTTACCCCTTATGTTTTATTTGATGACGGGCAATAAAAAACGACAGTGTTACCCCTTATGTTTTATTTTGATGATCGGGCAATAAAAAAAGACAGATAAAAAGCGACAGTGTTACCCCTTACGTTTTATTTGATAAAAGACACCAGTTAGGTTCAGGGTCATACTCAGGGACACACAAACACTCAGCTAGGAGAAGCTGGGGATCGAACTAGCAACCTATTGGTTAGGTGACAACTGCTCGACCTCCTGAGCTAAAACACAATTATTTATTCAATAAAAAACGACAGTCTTACCCCTTATGTTTTTTTTGGTATCGGGCAATAAAAAATGAAAGTTTTACCCCTTACGTTTTATTTGTTGACGGACAATGAAAAACAACAGTGTTACCCCTTGTGTTTTATTTGATAAAAAACGACAGTGTTACCCCTTATGTTTTTTTTGATATCGGGCAATAAAAAAATTACATTGTTACCCATTACGTTTTGTTTGATAAAAAACGACAGTGTTACCCCTTATGTTTTTTTTGATGACGACCGATAAAAATACTACAGTGTTACCCCTTATGTTTTATTTGATAAATATCGACATTGTTTGACGACCGATAAAAATACGACAGTGTTACCCCTTATGTTTTATTTGATGAAAAAACAACAGTGTTACCCCTTATGTTTTGTCTGATAAAAAACGACAGTGTTACCCCTTATGTTTTATTTGATAAATATCGACATTGTTTGACGACCGATAAAAATACGACAGTGTTACCCCTTATGTTTTATTTGATGAAAAAACGACAGTGTAACCCCTTATGTTTTGTCTGATAAAAAACGACAGTGTTACCCTTTATTTTTTATTTGATAAATATCGACATTGTTTGATTTGATTTGTGTATTAACCGATGTAAGTGTGTATTAACCGATGTAAGTCGCTTTGGATAAAAGCGTCTGCTAAATGCCCTAAATGTAAATGTAAATTTGATAAAAAAACGACAGTGTTACCCCTTTTTTTTCATGACGACCGATAAAAATACCACAGTGTTACCCCTTACGTTTTATTTGATAAAAAACAACAGTGTTACCCCTTATGCTTTGTTTGATAAAAAACGACAGTGTTACCCCTTATGTTTTTTTTGATGACGACCGATAAAAATACGACAGTGTTATCCCTTATGTTTTATTTGATAAAAAACGACAGTGTTACCCCTTATGTTTTGTCTGATAAAAAACGACAGTGTTACCCCTTATGTTTTATTTGATAAAAAACGACAGTGTTACCCCTTATGTTGTATTTGATAAATATCGACATTGTTTGATTTGATAAAAAACGACAGTGTTACCCCTTAAGTTTTATTAAAAAACGACAGTGTTACCCCTTATGTTTTTTTTGATGACGGCCGATGAAAATACGAAAGTGTTACCCCTTATGTTTTATTTGATAAAAAACGACAGTGTTACCCCTTGTTTTTATTCATAAATATCGCTAGTGTTACCCCATTTCTTTCATATGATAAGAAATGACAGTGTTACCCCTTATGTTTTATTTGGTAAATATCGACATTTTTTGATTTGATAAAAAAACGACAGTGTTACCCCTTAAGTTTTATTAAAAAACGACAGTGTTACCCCTTATGTTTTTTTTGATGACGGCCGATGAAAATACGAAAGTGTTACCCCTTATGTTTTATTTGATAAAAAACGACAGTGTTACCCCTTATGTTTTATTTGATAAAAAACGGCAGTGTTGCCCTTTATGTTTTATCTAATAAAAAACGACTGTACAGTATGCTTATTTTAAGCCATTAATTGAACTTACAAGGGGGAAAAAACCATACCGTGGTACATACCGTTACCGTGATATGAAATTACTCATACCGTGATATAAGATTTTGCTCATACCGCCCAACCCTAACGGTGTCTTGATGGGGCAGTGGTAAGGACTGGTAGTAAACACTCTATCCAGCTCATGTTTGAGTCCCGGCACATACGGCCACTGAGAAGGTGGTACTTTAAGGGGGGGAAAAAAGTGTCACTTTAAGGGAAATGTCTTATTTCTATATGATGTGAATTGTGAAGTCAAGTGTAACCTCCGAGAAAATGATCAAACGTGTCTTGATTGTGCAGTGGTGAGTGCAGTTGGTGAACAATCTGTAGGCACAGGTTTGAGTCACCTCACATACGGCCAACTAGAAATCAAATCAGCTCACCTTTTTCCCCAAAATATATTCTCTCCATCATCTTTCTATGCCTCCTTTTTCTCGCAGGGGAGATTCTAGTATAATTTCAAAGTGATTTTATTCTGCAGGTTGTTCAGATTTCAAGCCCTCCAGTCCGGAATGAAATGTCTTCGCTTGTTCAGCCAGGACGGGGAATTGCCTCATCTGCCAGTGAAGCTGGCCTTGTGATTTAACAAAGCCATTAATGCAAGGCCCGGGAACAAACACTGGTGGATTGATAACACATAATTTTGAGCACCTGGCGCTGAGTGAAAAATTAAAGAAGAAAACCACACAGTACGTCCTTTGTGGGAATATGCATCGTCTTTAACTTGTTTTTAAATGCCTGCTGCTGCTGCTGCCTCAATCGTACAAAAATAGCATTTCCTACCAAGAGCTTTCACGCCTCACTTTAGCTCGTTCCTCCCGGTATACGTGTAGGCCCAGGCAAACACTCACTCCCTGAATCCTCTTCTTGCTTCTTTGTTGCACAATTGGATGTTTTTGTACAAGTGTGTAAATCCAGTCAGCGCTTTACGGCTTACCGAGCTGTGCCACAAACATTGATTCAAAACAACAGTTTTTTCAGGGTGGTGTTTCATATCGGTAGTACCTCTGGTGTCAGTGTTCCCAATGTAGCATTCTGGGGGACAGAGTTTGTCACCCCCCTCACACGTACTTAACACCCACTTCCCTGAACCACTCTCACTGGCAGGGCCTCCACTCCCCCGCTGAATGTGTGCTAATTGAGAATGAAGATGTGCAGCGAACGCCATGGGTTATAACATTTAGCTTAACGTTGCCATTCGCTCCCGGATTGAAAATCTGTGTCACTTCATCTAAGTCGTCCTCGTCATGATGGAGACTTTTGGGTAAAGTGGTGCTTCGTGAGTTCCCTCCAATAGCCGAGGATAGCGAGGGGGGGGGGGGGGGGGGGGGGGGGGGGCGAAGAGGCCGCGGCAAAATGTGTTCTAGTCCAAAGGGCCGCGATGTCATTAACTCCATCACTGCACTTCTCATCTAATGAGGCGCACTGTGCCAGCAAAGGCAGAGTCCCCCCCCAACCCACCCCCACCCCCACCCCCACCCCTCCCCCTCCCTGCGTGTGTCTGTGATGGAATTTGTTGGGTGTAAGTCTCGGGGGAGACCCTCACAATGGCAACCTGAATGTCACTGGCATCTCTGAGCCCTGCTCATTTGTGAATGTCTGTCCGCAGGCCAGAGAGTTTCCCATGCCCTTTAGAAGGATGGTTTTATCACAGTGTCATTTTTTAAATTGGACCCCCGTTTCCCAACACCACCACCCCCACCACCACCACCCAGTCCTCCCCGGGTTCTCTTGGACCACACATGAGTTTCATTAGCATTTGCAGGGACTGAGACATTTGCCACCGCGGATTGTGACAGATTTCACAAGCTCCGTTTTTACTGCTGCCCCGGAGGAGCCAGGCGCCTCCCGCCATCTGTTGCCTGGGACACTATCAGGCACAGCCTTCAGAGCCCTTCCTACATCGCCCAATACTCTGTTGGGTTGCATTTGTGCTAGCTGTTTGTGTGTTGGGAGGGCGTTTTGTGGGTATTAGACTGTTAGAAAACAAGGGGGGGACGATTATAATAAGCAGGGTGGGGGACATTGTTTACGAGCGGCAAACGGTGCGTTCACGTCACCTCCGTTCCCCGAGTGATTTGTCCCGAATTCATTGGATTATAATCTGATCTTTTGTTATCCCAACTACATCTCGAGAACACTGCTGAGGAACCCTTTCTGAATGGAGGAGGGTTTTTAATAAACATGACGTACCTTCCAATGCTCTTGGAGAGAGATAGAGACAGCGATAGGCGGCACGGAACATGATGTACGGACAAAGCAAACGGGCAGTACGGGCAGACCTGTTAGGTCCGACGGACGTGTCAGCAGTGTGTGACGAGGCTCTGGGCAGACTGTCAGATGGCCGCGCCGCTTGTGAATGCAGCTCGTGTCCGAACTCCAGCAAGAGAACTGGCAGCAGATTCATATTCTTGTGGCATGGGTTTTAAAAGGTCCCAGTTCATTATGAACCAAATGATGGGACCGGTCCCTCACGATAATACAGATTTCAATCTGGGCACAGTGCCGTTAAGTTAAATTAGGAAAATGTTCAGAGCAGCATTACTTGTCTTTCATTGGCACCATAATAGCACCTTTTATGACAACTCTAACAGAGAGTTGGTGCTAAATGAATGGCAGTGTGTGTGTGACTCCCCGTGAATTTTCAGAATGCGTATGAAATGGTCCTTTTCCCATCAGATCAGAGTCCCGGAGTAGGTGGACAAGGTGTGTGGCCGGGCCATTGTGCTTTGGGAGTTCATTATTCCGCAGATGATGAGAACGATGTTATCCCTTTCTGCCCGGACACAAAGACCCCAAAAAAGGGACAGGGACACTTTATAATGGTTCAAAGAGACTTCGTTCGAATCCGTTCTGCTAAAATAGTCCTCTATTTCTTTGTCAGGTGTGAGACCAAAAAAAATGAATGGAGTTATGAATCACATTATTTAGCAAAAAGCCATATAACCAATTTCTCTTCGCCTAATGTGTTTTTAAATGGATTTCACATTCACATTCACAGAGTGAGAAAGGCCTATTCAAGAGCCACGCTTACCTGTTCCAACATGGATCCCACGATGGTTTCAAACTGATCAGCGTCATATTTTATTTCATTACAAATGTACTCCCCACAGCTCCGTATAGAAAACAGGCAATATGGCCGTGCCCTAATGTTCCATCTGCACCATGCTCTCTCTGAAACGCTGACACCCCAGATGAAGAGCCACAGCGCTGATGAATCCCATCACCGTGGGGAGGAGAGAACCACGGCCGGACACACACACAAACGCGCACACACACAAATATACGAGCAAACGTGCACACACGCACACGCACACGCACACACAGACACACACAAATACACACAGATACAAGCACACACACACACACACACACACACACACACACACACACACACACACACACACACACACACACACACACACACACACACACACACACACACACACACACACACACACACACACACACACACACACACACTAAAATACACATGCACACACACACTAAAATACACAAGCACACGGACACAAACAAAAATACAAAAAATACAAACACAGGTGCAGTCACACACACATGCACTCAGTCTCACACATGCAGATACACAAAGACACACACAGATACACACATGAACACACACATGAACACACGGATACACTCTTATACATACACAAACACACACACGCACACACAAACAGATAAACAAACACGCACATGCGCACAATTTACGACGATCCTTCTGACAAACGGGGCAAGGCTGTTCTCCAAACCTGCTGGGTTTTACCTTTATGGGGCATCACGGGCTGTGTGCAGGGACAAAAGGGGCCTGCTTCAGACTGCTGATATCGGCCTCTTCCTCTTCATCTTCCTCTTCTTCTGCTGCTCCTCCTGCCCTTAAGGCGCTACGCACCCCCCCTCTTCCCCCCCCCCCCTCGTTAATCACATGCTAGCGGTTAAGTGTTACCGCGGGCAACGCTGTGTTTATAGACGGCGGGGGCCTGATGCATTATTAACTTTTCCACCAATCTATATCACCGTCAACGTGTATTTGTGTGTGTTATTTCATTTTTTTTAATCCACATTGATTATCTCTGCCGTGGGGTGATGATTCCTGCTTCTGTTCTGAGGACGACCACACTGTGGAAAAGGGATAACTCCTGCCCCGTTTGGTTATGCCGCTGTTATTCAGCGTTGTATTATATTAACCGTGAGTCCCTTGCGTTCTGTGCATGGGCAGATCCAGCAGGGAAGTGTGTACATGGCAGGCATGCAGACAGACAGACATTTAGAATCTGTGTGCATGGATAAATGGATGGATGGCTAGATACTGGTTGGATGGTTGTTTAGGTGGCTGTATGATGGAAGGCTGAACGAATGGCTGAATAGATGGACGGATAAATAGCTGGAGGGTGGAAATCTAAATGAATGGCTGAATAGGTGGATGGAAGCATGCTGGATTGCTGAATTAATTGCTGAATAGATACATGGATAGATGGATGGATGGATGGATGGACTCGTAATTTCTCACAATAGTTAATTAGCGGTCTGTGTTCTACCTCAGGAGTCTGCTTAGAAGTCTAAAAGCCTGGAGAACTGCCCTGCGTCACAGAAGGGGGGCATTTCCATGTAAATGGCTCTGATAGCGCTGAATTATTTATATGGGGATTTCCTAAAAGGCTTAATGTGAAAACAAGGCATGAAAAGATGTAATTTCTATGGACAATTTAGAAAATGTTCTCGGAACTAGAGCCACGCACGACTTAGCTATGGTGAAAAGAACGCGTTCATTTACATCACTTAGATTTTTCTTAGTGAAGGAAAATATTGAACAAAAGACAAAAATGGATCTTAATGCGGTTAAACAAAATCAGAATGACCTGAGATTTATACCAGTTACCCTCCTTCCTGGGGACATGCTGAGAAGCAGCAGATTTCCCGAAACAATTGTAAATATTATAATATCATTTTGGGAACAATCAAAAGGGGTTGAATGCAGGCAAATTCAGGCTTCAAAGTCATGTAGGAGATACTGTGCTGATAATGTCCAAGGTCTAAGTCCAAAAAAAATCAGTAAGCAGGTGGAAATCTTCCATATGAATGGAGCTTAATGTCTAAGCCTTAGGGTTTCATATTAGGATTGGGTCAGGCTTTAGGGTTTGAGGTTTGGGTTCTAGGGTTTCCAATTAGGCTTTAGGGTTTGGGGTTTGGGTTCTAGGGTTTCCAATTAGGCTTTAGGGTTTTGGGGTTTGGGTTCTAGCGTTTCCAATTAGGCTTTAGGGTTTTTTTTGGGGGGGGGGGGGGGGTTCTTTTTACGTTGAGGCTTCAGGGTTTGGTTTTGGTTCTAGGATTTGGTATTAGGGTTAGGGTTTCATATTAGGCTTTAGTGCTTGGGTTTTGGTTCTAGGGTTTCATATTAGGCTTGAGAGTTTGGTAGGATTTGGTATTAGGGTTAGGGTTTCATATTAGGCTTTTGGGTTTGGGTTTTGGTTCTAGGGTTTGGTATTGGGGTTAGGGTTTCCTTTGAGGCTTTAGGATTTGGGTTTTACTTCTAGGGTTAATACCAAAACCCATAACCTGACTGCTTTCCCTAAAAACATTTGCCCAACAAAAAAAATCCACTTGTCCCGGACGAGCGACAAATGCTAATGTTGAGCCATGTGCCTTCACTACAGACGGTAAATGGGCCCTTAGAACCACCCCACGTAGCCTCGTAGCGCACCAACCCAATTTGTCAAAATCCACCGGGTCTCCCCCGGGCCCCTGCTCGAGTGCTAAAGGACCTGGCTGAACCCGGCACTAATCCGTGGCGGGGTGTTTGCCCGGCGCACGCCGTCTGCTTATGCCCTCTGCGTCACCATTGCAATACTCTTTATGCAAATCCAAGGTGATCTGACTTTTCATTTAAGGCTTATGCTTTAGGGTGGAGGCTCTCCTTATAGACACTCCAATCAGACCAGCTACCCCCCCCACACACAAACACACACACACACACACACACACACACACACACACACACACACACACACACACACACACACACACACACACACACACACACACACACACACACACACACACACACACACACAGATTCAAGTGTGCACACACACAAATTCAAGTGTGAAAACCACACACAAACACACACCTACCCAAACGAAAACACACACATACACACACACATGCACTTTCAAGTGCACACACACACACGCACGCACGCACGCACGCACGCACGCACGCACGCACGCACGCACGCACGCACGCACGCAACGCACGCACAGCACACACACACACACACACACACACACACACACACACACACACACACACACACCACACACACACACACACACACACACACACACACACACACACACACACACACACACACACACACACTCATGGTACATATGGAGGAGAATGCATCGGAATACAAATTCAGGCTCCCATTATGCATTCCCCATCTCTCTTCCCAATTGCAGCGCTCTCTTGTAAGCACGCCATATCAAACATCCTGTTTAATAAACAACCTCCAGCGTGTCTCTGAGAAGCAGTCAGCAAGCCGTAGGCACGTGCACACTTTGAACACAACCTCCCTGCGCAATCTCTGCAGGCAATACACACCGATGGGAGAAATATTGTGTTGTGGTTTTGAGTTTATACTTTGTATGACCGTTTGTAATCTCGGCACCATTGAAAGTGAGGGTCTCACTCAATTGCCACACATGACCATGAATGAACATCCTTTATACTTCACAGGGGAAAATAATAGGGATGAGAATCCTTTTGAGTGGAAATGTAAAACATAAAGTCCTCTATTGGAGCAGCAGGGGGCAGCATTTAACCGTGTTTGTGTCCCTACCTGGTCTGTTTTCCAACTCGTTTTACATAAACAACATTGCGCTCTGCCCTACAGACATCTGCTAGGTTGTAAAGCTAATGAATAAATATATATATTAAAAAAAGGGTCTATAAATGACGATCCAGAATTTATGTGCCATGGAAACATATATTCAGTTTCGATATTATAATCCTTATTGGTATATTTATCGTTGGTGTCAGCGTTTATACATAAGTGGATTTCGTTGTTTCCCTCTGCTGGGGAGCAGATGGAAGAGAGAGTCCTGGCCGACGACCGGACCCTCCTCCTCCTGGGGGGGGGGGGGGTCATCGGAGCTGAGGAGAGGTATGTAAAGGAGAGCCCAGCGTGACAGTCAAGTCGCGCTACCAAACAGAACAGGTCATTAATTAATGCTGCCGAGAACGGTGAAGGGAATCGATTCGCCCTCCTGCGCACGACACGCACTAACACCCTTATCTAACTGGCACGGGGTGGAAGAGGAGGAGGAGGTGGTGGAGGAGGTGATGGAGGAGGAGGTGGAGGAGGAGGGAAGAAGGAGAAAGAAGGAGGAAGAAGGAGGAAGAAGGAGGAAGAGGGCGGGAACAGCACTCCCCTTTGCTGGCGCCCTCTTACCCCTCCCCGTCATTTCACCTCCACTCTAATCAAGTCTTATAATTATTTAACGCAACGTGGTAAATATGCCATTCGTGGTCCCCGCTACTTGTTATTGCTATTTAATATTTATATAAAACATTGGAGTGACGTGTGACTCCATCACTGCCTGCTTCTGCTCAGCCCTAAAGGAGCTGTCTCTCGTGATGCTCGTGTGCCGGGGTTGTCAGGCCACCAGACAGCTGGCTCTCTTCGAAGCTGTCAGGGAGCCAGCGACTGCTGAAGTGTGACCGCCCAACCCCAACCCCAACCCCAACCCCAACCTTACCCCCCCTCCCCCTACCTTTACTCCCTGATGCCCGGCGCCCGGGTCCTCTCGCACACGCCCAGCAGCGCCACCTCAGACCCGACGCTTGCATACGGGCCCGTCCAGCCGTAGAAACCCGCTCAACCCAATTAGATCCAGCCGCCAGCTGGGCTCCCTCCTCCCTCCCCTCTCTCCCCTCGCTCCTCTCTCTCCCCCACCCCTGCGGCGTCTTCACGCTCTGGCATCTCACACACCCAGACCCTCGCACAGCCCACGCGCTCACGCCTTGCTCAAGAGCTCGGGGTTCACGGTTCAGGACTGGGAGCAACGGCTTGTGACAAAGACTCTGCTTGTCGACACTCTGCACGCGCAATTATGCGATTACATTTGTATGCACAGTACCGGCCGACATGTGCACACTGTCACAACAAACGCACACGGTTTGTACAAATAAGGCGATGCAGTCGTTACACAAGGACAGAACGCTGCACGTATGTTAAAGTTGTTTAAAGGGGCAGTGTGTGTATAATTGATCGGCATCAAGTGAGACAAACATGTAAGTCTGTTTTAATTAACGTATTATCCCATGAAAACAAATAATTGTGTTTTATTGAACATAGAATGAGCCCTTTATGTCTATATAAGGGGTGGGTCCTACATTCTCTGCAGAGACCACATTCAATTAATTTATAACGATGTGTTTTGGGATGATAGTTCTTGGAATTTTTACATTCAGGTAATTTAGCAGACGATTTTATCCAAAGCAACTTTCGACTTTTGAAGTACATTCGTCAGACGAAAGAGAAACAATGATACATCACTGTCGGGAACATTACAAATGTTCATAGCAACAAGTGTCAAGCACTTACAATCTCTAGGTTAAGCCATTCCCGATATACACAGTACTCATTTAAAGTGCCAGGACGTACAACATAGTGTTATCCCCTTGGCTACGACCAATTTGTGATACGTTATATAAGTACCATCGTTGTGTATGAGTCAAAATGGGCAATGTTGTAATGGAAATGTACCACACACCATTGCGTAATACTAGTCCTGGAAGCTTAAGCCCCTCTATACACAGCGGTGTTATACTGTTAAGTGTTAGAGAAGCTTAACCCTCTCTCGGACACACCTCACAAAGCTTAGAAGAGACAAGCGTGCTCCTTCCCTTCCCTTCCAAGACTGATTGGACTCTGGGGGCCGGCCGGGCGGCACACCTGTGTGTCTATTGGACAATCAATGCATTCGGGTTAATCCATCACCCCACCCACACTCACTGAGATCCCTGAGATGGCAGCATGGAACACCTGGCCTGCATGTAATATCGCTGAAAGTCACAATAAACGTGTTTACGCCACATCCACCTGTGTCCACCTTTTGGAGGAGTCCGGTGAGGGCACCCAGGCTCAGTGGTGTAGCGAGGGGCAAGGGAAGAGTTCTAAAGGTATTTATTCACAGCGGCGCGACATTGATCCGCTGCTGGTGTCACAAACAACAAACACCCCTTGTTTCATTTCGGTCGTCGTACATCAAGTGGCACAGGCTGGCACTTCTTTAAACATTTGTTCTTGTCGCCGGCTCAATATGTATTATGCAAAAAAAAAAAAAACAGTCCGCTCAGACAAGTAATCACAATTCATCTGATTTTCAGCGGAGGCGACTCGGGTCAATCGTTTTAATTCCTTTGTGCCACCGTCACTTTCCTCCCCTCTTTGTGACGGCTTTGGGCTCCCTCAAACCGCCGCACCTGTGGAGGTGTACAGTTCGGATAAAAGCCGATAAAGCCGCCAAATCACCCTCGAGAACTTTGAATGCAATCTGAAAAAAAAGTACTGACAGATTATGATACCAATTAAAATGTCAAACCTTGCTTTGGGAAGTTATGCTCGGAATGAGCGTCTCTGATTAATTCGCACCGTTCATGTGAAACTGAATAATTGTGGCTATCAGAAAAAGAAATAGCTTGTTTAGGCCGAGGCGAGGATAGACACGCCAGAGGAATATAGTGCTTGTCATTTAGCATGACCATGGGTGTGGAGGGTGAGAGACTAGTACCGTGGATTCATCTTAGAATATATAAATATATGGACACACACACACACACACACACACACACACAGCCGCCCACACACATCAGACACACAGCATTATAAAGAGTAATAAGGAGGGGGAAACGGCACAGAGTCTAGACCAGGAATCAAGACCTGAGAGGGGCAGAGTTACTCCATGGTTCGCCTTTCTTTATGGAGATATCCTGCCAAAGATAAACCCATTTTCGCGAGTGATTGAAGCTTTCAAAGGGAGTTTTAATAAGCGTGTACCTACACGAGCCAGTCTAAACGGTGTTAAATTAAAGCCTTTACAGACATGTTTTTTTTTACCAGTGCTTGCAGAGTTTGTGTTTGCTCTCCATTGCCAATTACTCACTTCCAGATCCCCGCATTCAGCGACGTGATTGGTCGAAACTAATATGTAGCGAAAGAAGGTGAAATGCACCTTTCACACAGATTGTTGCTATCTGCCTTTCACATACAAACTTTATATGATGAATTTTGAATCATATTTGTGAGATTAGATTCCCTCTGATAAATGTTTTTTTTAAAAAGTTCTAATCCCGGAATAAGTTTTTCTAGTTGCTCTTGAATGGCTGCCAGTGGAAAGTGGCCCCAGTGTGCATGGGCTCAGATTGTGTTCGCTGTCACGTGACCTGTCCATCCTGATCCGTCAGCGGGGGACTGTGGGCTCTGAGGCGCTGACGGCTGGCTGGCAGCATCTCAGGGTAGGGTGTGTGTGTGTGTGTGTGTGTGTGTGTGTGTGTGTGTGTGTGTGTGTGTGTGTGTGTGTGTGTGTGTGTGTGTGTGTGTGTGTGTGGGGCGGGGGTGTTTTTTTTTGTGTGTGCGTGTGTGTGTGTTTGTGTGTGTGTGTTCGGTTTTGTGTGTGTGTGTGTGTGTGTGTGTTTGGGTGTGTGTGTGGGTGTGTGTGGGTGTGTGTGCGTTCGTGTTTGGGTGTCTGTGTAGGTGACTGTTTTGTGTGTGCGTGTGTGCTTGTCTGCGTATGTGATTTCTTGTGTGTGTTTGTGTTTGTTCGTGCGTGTGTATGTGTGTGTGTGTGTGTTTTTTTATGTGTGTGTGTGTGTGATGGAGGGGTTGTTTGTGTGGGTGGCTCTCCAGGGCCATTTCTGAGGTCTGGCAGCAGTGGGACTGGGGGGGCTTTGGGGGGTGGGCGGGAATGGTCGTGGGTGGGGGGCCCGTGGGGGCAGGGGGCACTCATCAGAGCTTTTGTCCTCCATCTGAACACGCTCCTCGGACACACGCTTGCTTTTTGGGCACGGACCCAAGAAGAAGAAGAAAAAAGAAAAGGCTGCTGAAAAACAGTAATTGATTTCTCTCTCCTGCTCTTCTCTCCTGCTTCTGTCAGCTCCGGTGACCGCCTGCTTCTCTCTTCGCGGAAACAGATGAAGAAAAAGACAGAGCGAGAGTTTACAGCCAACTGTGACAGGGCTGACAGATGGTCAAAGCCCATGTTATCAGGGCTTGATGGCGGACCAGAGAGTGACGGTTAGCTTCGGAATTGCCTTCTGAGAAGAGTGGGCATATAAATCTATAGATATCGATATACAGTGTATACCTCTAACTGTCTATCTAACTATCAGTCTATAGACGTATATGTATCCATCGAACCAAATATCTATATATCAAAGATAGACATTGATATATACTGTATACATAAACATATATCGGGGGAGAGATAGAGAGATGAAAGTGCACACAGACATGGATGTTTGATAAAACAGAAAATAGTTAATTTGGTGCCCGCTGAACTGTTGGGTGTACGAGGGAACAGAGCAATGCCAGAAACTGATTCAGGACATCAATGGGATTCTGATTAATTTGCGTCAGCTCAGAACTTTAGAGGAATGTCACTGATGCTCTTGTCAAAACATTAAATAACATTTTTGTTTGGAAGTGTAGCCGAAAAAGTTTTGCCTAACCTCTGATTTAATTTGTCTTTTCGATAGTTGTTGTATTTTTTTATGCGTTTTATTATTCATATTCACAAAGCGGATATCAGGATATCACGGAAATCAAAGCCAGAAAAAAACACAAAGAGCATGACGAAATTTAATAACAAATTGAAAAATAGATTGCCAACACACAATACACCACAACGCCTTTACCACCCAGTGGGAGACCACTGGTTTCACCATCAGTTGCGATGACGCTCCATCGCTTGCACACGTTTCCCAACAGGTGCCTTTCAACTCGGAGACAGAGATGGAGTAAGGGCTTTCGCGGAACCTCTTCGCTCACCTTAACCCCTTCCTCGATAATGAGGCTGCCTGCCTCATCACAGCCTGCCTGCCTCAACACCGGATGCCTATCTCTGCCGCACATCCAAACTTTGTTGCACAAGTTAACATTTCTCTCTAGACAGGGGGAGAATAAATGAGCCAATTAACAGTCAAACACTCCTGGAAAAAAAAAAATACAACAAAACAGCCACAGAATGAAATTCCCCCTAGTGTGATGCGAGGTGTTTTGTGAGCCACGTCTAGGGGGAGAGTGGTGGCATTCTGTCACAGGGAAGCCTAAAATGTGGCGCGGGGTATAATTATAATCATCTATGATCAGCTGCTTTGAATTGTTCGCGCCTCCCCTGGCTCTGGCAATTTGATAATAGCGCTAAATGAATCATACAATAATTAATGTGAAGTTCATCAGCGCAACGACGCGCATTCAAAACAAATATCCAGCCGTGCTGCACGCTCCTCGCCGTCCTATTCACCATCGTGTCACAAACGCCGCTTCCTCTGTTGTCGGTTTATGAATATAGTCCAGCTGTCACCCGCCATTGTCAATGTCCCCAGTCCTCCAAGGCCAGATATTCTTTTTTTGTTGTTGAAACAAACGGTTTAGACGGTTTAGCAAGCTAACCGTGACGGCAGCCAACCCAACACCATATGCTTCATTGTACAGGGGGTAGACACTAGGATAATATCAGAACCAAGATGGATATACTGTATGGACGACTAGGTGGGGCGTAGTTTCAGTGTGGAGGTGGATTTGGGAACACTGTCCTTATCCTGTGTCCTTCCACTGCTGCTGGGCTGCTGCTGCTGCAACAAACTAATTTCTCCTACTGGGATTAATAAAGTTGTATCTTATCTTATCTTATCTTATGCTCGTTTTGTTGGGAGGACTTCATTGATGAGGGGATATGTGGCTGACAGAGTGGCTGACTGACAGATAGTAACAAACAGGTGGGTGAGGAAGAGCTCTGCTGTTTGCTGTTTTTGTATGAATTCCGTATGAATTGATAACTGGAGATGCAGGACAATGCAATGTGACCCAGTCTATCTCCGTCTGCCATTCACCAAACATCCTCACTACACATTGTTTAACAGAGGCCTGCCCCATCATGGCGATGGTACAAATCAGTCACATGGCAGAACTGGAAAAAGGGGGAATTGGTTTACAGGCCCGGAAGTTATGATCCAAAAAGTTTTAATATTTACCTATTCTGCAAAATCACTCCGCGGCTCAGCGGTAAAACGTTGGAAGAAACAAGATCTACCGACTATAACATACAAGAGAAGATGAAAATATCACAATTTTAGCGCAGCACAGCCAACGGTTTGTGTTTGACAATCAAATCCATATTTCACTGGATGATATATTTTTCCCATTTATGTGGCAGACAATCTTCCGTTGATTTGTCATGTCTGCCTTGTCTTTTGACAGTTGGAGGAAAAGGCGCAGTCCGTTAGAAGTTCCCCTTTAGGAATTTTATTCACACACACTATCACATACTGTCTGTTGCTAAGGCAACTGAACTTCGATTCGATTCACCCCCCCCCCCACACACACACACACACCCCGACACATACACACACACACACACACACACACACACACACACACACACACACACACACACACACACACACACACACACACACACACACACACACACACACACAACCGCACACCCGCTGGCCAGGACAACATCATGGATGGATTTATACATTCAGCTGTGTTGAAGGGTCAGAAAGGAGAGGTCACATAGAGCCGAATAAATAACTTCAGAAAGTTAAGAGAAGACGACCTGAATTATGTCAGGGGATCAGGCACTTTCGCTGTCATAAAACAGGCCGCTTCATTTGTAAAATTTGATCATGGTGTTCCATTACCTGTCAACACTAACGTGTTGCTTAGCTTTACAGTGGTTATATTACCTTGTTGCTAGGAAACAGGCTTGTCTTGTTGATAGGTAAATGTGCTAATTGTTGCCCGTCCCTAGCAGTGTCTATCAGCACTGTAGCTGTTAGTTTGTGCGTGTGTGTGTGTGTGTGTATGTGCGTGTGTGCGTGTGTGTGTGTGTAATGTGCGTGTGTGTGACATAGAGTGTGAGTGTGTGTGTGAGAGAGAGAGAGAAGACTGCGAGTGTGAGTTGTTGTGTGTGTGTGTGTGTGCTGAAGAAGAGTGTGTGTCAGCGCTGTGTGTGTGTGCGCGTCGTGTGTGCTTTTCATAATGTAATGTATGTACGTATGCACTGTATCCAATGCGTGGATGCAAATTGGAGCAACGTCAACTTTGAAGGGCAAGGGCCAGGATCATCCACATTTGTAATATTATAAAATGCTACAAGAGTAAAGTCATCTTCAAATTTAACTGCCTCTAATGTTGGCATGGCCAGAATGGACTTACAGCTCTGTGGGCGGTCGCTTTCGCAGTAATTGGATAAGGATATGTTCTCAACGCTAAATATATTCTTAACTCTGGAATACCCAGGTTGAATTCTAAAGGAATGGCAAATTATAGATGTTATAGTAACTCTAAATATTATTAAGCTACACGCCATCGCCCCACGGCCAACAGGGACATCGAGAGATAGTTGGCAGTATGCGCAGCCTTCGATGGCCAGAAGATTCCCGTAGTATGAAGAAGTTTTTCAGCTCCTGTGACTGTTGCTCCGGAAACAGACACCCGAAGAAAGATAGTCAACAAATCCGACTCTTAATTTTCTGATCACCAAGCTTCAAGGTTCGCCTCATCGTTGTCGCTGCCCAGCCTGGGTTTAATTTGTGTTGCTGTCACTTGTACTGGCATGGATGTACTTTACGGATGGTATAGTGTTAATTATGGATGTATTTGGATCGTATTGGGAATGGTATTTACGGATGTATTTCGGCTATGTAATTTATTGATTGTATTTCATGGTTTTATTGGATGTATATTACGAATGTAAGATGATATTTCAGACTTGTATTTACGTGATGTATTTATGGAAGTATTTAGATGGCTTTATCGATGTAAATGATGGAATTTATTAAGGCCTATAATTCTTGGATTTGTATTTACAAGACATGATTTAATGGAAGTATTCTGGATGTATTTCAGATGTATTTACGGATGTATTATTGATTATCATATCGGATGTAATTTTAACGTTTTTTGGGATGTATATTGGATGCTTCATTGATGTACTTCAGGAATTTTAATTTATCTATTTTCGGCTTATATTTTTATGGATGTATTCAGAATGTATTATGAGATGCATTCAATTGAGCAATTTAGGATGTATTCGTTCGTATGTTACGAGATGTATTTGAGTGAATGAATTTAGAAGTACTGTAATGATGTACTTTGGATGAATGATGCATTAAACTCAGTTCATATATATATTATATAAATTTTTTTTTTACAAATGCTAAGGCACTTTTATTATATTAATACTTGTAGTGATTTCAAAGGTGTCTGCAAATGCCACAGTTGATACAGAAGGAGGTTGATTGCATGTGTATGAAACAATTATCATATGTATAATGAGGAAATGTGCATTCTTCTCAGTAGGCTTCAGAAAGAGAAATGTGCTTAATTTGATAGATCAGCTTGGCTAGCTCTGTACTTCAATTGTAATTTTAAATTATTGTCATGAGATTTGACATAGGTTGCCACATCATGTTTGTAAGATTTGGTACGAAGACACTGACTGGAATACGGTACTATTGTGGTTTCTTGCATTTATCACAACAAAAAACAGTCACATCAAAAGGTAGGAGAGTAATTTTGTTTATTCATTTCCAGCATATAGTATGGCATATAAGAGTATTTCATAATGTAACAACAGAATCTGGAATAATTTTATAACCTCTGATAGCAATTGTCTGCTGAAGCAGAGAACTGAAGTGTAGTTGTTAACGCCATAAACGATTGGGGTAAGTTGAGGTTGGTTGAGATATAATGGTAACGATGTAGATAGTAAAGTCAAATTGTCCTTTCCGATAAGCTTTGACTGCATGGAATATCGGATGTTGTGCAAACTTTTGTATCTATATAAAAATGTGTTTTGTTTTGCTAAATTAGAACCTTTTTCTAATAGAGGGAGTATTCACGATCCTCCTAGAATTGATTTGGAGCACATGTTGCCTGGATTTAAGGTTCTAGAGAACTGCGCTTTCGCCACATGAGTGGTGACCTTAGGCTGGTTGTGGACTTTTAAATCAATTATTTTTTTTGGATTGTCAAAGAACAAAATCTTCACAGAAGGCCTATCTGGATGTCGGCTTATGGGCGTAATTCACAGCACTGCAAATGGCACCAGAGCAAGGATTGCATGCTTTTATGGATATTATTGACGTCAGTCCAGTATACATGGAACAGTTTCTCATTTTGACATTTTCGGCATTTCCGGATTTCTGTTCTATTTAGTGCTTATGCAATCATATTACTAAAATCATATACGTGAAACCACCACCTAACCTCTTCACATAACACTACAGAATGGCCCTTGGATGGGGTAATTTTTAAGTTAGAGGCAAGCCAATTATTTATGGGTGCGGTGAACACTTTGAGTCTCGCGGTCGACGAATCGTAGGCCTACTCATCATAATGAATTTTAAATGTAATCCGTAGGTTTGTGATTAGAGCCGGCACTCCATCGGCACTATTTCCAATTAATATTGAGAGGAAGGCATCCATGCGACGTATGGTCGTGCCTGCTGTTTATCAAGCATGTGGATTGGTTATAAAGCGATGTACAGCTTAAGGCAGAAACAGCTCAAATAAAGACCTGTTAATAACCAGACACCGACCGCAAAGTGCGCTGTCAAATACATTATGGGGGTTATCAAAAGCACCGATATAGAGGCTTGAAGTATACGGAAGTAAATAGCACTGTTGTTTGGCAACCTTCACAATTCAATGCTCCCACATTTAATTATGAAGGAAACAAGAGAGTGATATAAAATAAAAAAACGTTTTATATAAGTAAGAACCAGAACATTTTCCATTTGTTCACGGTGTACATTAGCTGAATTCATGAAGAGTAGCAGTGAAAATGACAATAATACAACAATTGTCAGTCAGGAGTCTAAGAGTCAACATAAAATAGATTGCATAGTTATAGAGAGTGTATCTATCGTTCTAAGCTACCAGTCATCTCACACTATTCTCATGTTACCTTCCCTAGTAATGTGTGCAACACAAACATAAGAGGCCCGGGATGGGGTCCACCACACCTTTTCCATATGGTGAAACAAGAAAAACACCAAAACAACTCCCGGAGGCTGAACCTTAAAAATCTTTTTCTGTTTCTTTCGTTCTAGATGCTCAAG
>OLKM01000336.1:0-2500 GCA_900291075.1 Melanogrammus aeglefinus
GCCTTCCAGTTATACTGGGAACTGATTAATTATTATCGTTTTTTATTTGTTGATCTCAATCTAAATAATTATCCAATATGTGTTTAATAATGAAGTTATATCACCCTGATAATAAGCCATAATTTGGAATTGTATAAACTTATTTTACCCAATTAAATAAGCCTAGCTAGTGTCTAGTGCCCTCTTGCTTTTTAATAGCGAAAAAATTGCAGCTGATATGTAATTTTTATTTGTATCATACGCAGAAGCTGCCAATTAAGGCTGCAATTGGTTTCTGTTAGCTGTCAGATTACAGGGAAAAGAGCAACTGTGGAGCCGGCACATCTACTTGCAATTATTGTTTTGGAGTGTTGAAATGGGATCAGAAAGTCGTGATGCATGTTTGACAATCAGGCTGACCAGGTGGAGCCTGGTTTCTTAGAGAAAAATCTGTCGTCCACAAGTTTCAAAGTTCGTTATTTTACCTGTTGCTGTAACAATAGCAAACTACATTAAATATAACTGATGCTATGAAAAACCATACGTAATGCAGTTAGAAAGCCTGAATAAGGGACAACAAACTGCCGGTTGAGTCCCACTATACTAATTTCTCGGGCGATGAAGCTTCACCCCAACATTTAAATATATCTTAAGTGCTGCATCTTGGTGGAGAGGTTAAGAATACGTCTACTGAATTCCGGTTCATCATCTACAGTCTAACTAAACTCATATTTTTTAACGCATACAACAAGTATTGATAGTATTAAAATACCTTAAATATACCTACCAGTCACATAATAAGTGCATAATCCTTTTCAATAATAATCAAAATAATTTCTATCAACGGTGAGTCACTTCACTCATCTATAATAAATACATTATAAGATGAATTAGATATAAATAATGAAATTATGAAACAACTCTGGCATAGTAACAAGCGCAACAGATTGTAAATGTAACCATGGCTCAATCTACTAGGGTTTCTTATGCGACTACATTAGACCCTTTAAAGGGAAGGCACACTAAATAAGCCAAATGAAGCAGCAAGCACCCTCCAAAATCATGGCGAGGCGGTGGGTCGGATCTCGAGCCATCGATCTTTGAAAGATAGTCCACCTCAGAGGCTGCCTGGTTCCGCTCGTCAAATTCTATGGGAATACGGGGTGTTTTGAATGATCGTACATAGAAACTCTGTAGATGGCGAAGAGTAACATGGTACCGTTTTGAAACGACACACCTTTTTCCATCTAGCTTATCGGCTGGGTTTTGGATTGTCGGTGCCGGTAAAATACGCATTAATCCACATCGTTTAGTACCTTTAACGGCACCGACAATCCAAAATTCGCAGTCAAAGAAATGTAGGTGCGTTGTTCAAAGTGCCGCAGCTTTACTTCTTCCGCCACGCTACAGTTTGTTATCTACGATTCATTCAAAAACCCGATGTTTTATTTCCCTGACAATTTTGACCGAGGGACCCTAAACGGCCGAGCGGACTTAATCTTTCCAGAGAATTGACAAAGTGTCATAGGGATGAAAAGAGCACTGGAGCCTGTCACGGTTAAAATTAGTAGCCGGGGCGAAAATTGTTACCGTGCCGATACGTCATCGTGTTTTACATCCTTTGATCTAACTCTGTACTCCGTCATATCTAGTATCGTATCGTCTATTTCTGAAATATTTTTTCTTTATGTTTCTCAAACTGTAACGTTAAATATACATAGATTTATTGCTGATATTTTTTTTTCTTATCATAATTTTGTTGTTTTTTTACTTTATTTTATGAGATTTGTTACTTTTTTAATTTTTGTTTAATTTCGTAAATCTATATATATATATATATATATTCTCTCCTGCGGAAACTGGTTCGATTTTTCGCGTAATGACAAATGCTTTGCCCGCGTCAGATGACATTTTGTCATTTGACGCGATCGCCCGTTTTCGCGCGGTGTTCAGGCAAATTTTATGTCGTATAATATATATATATATTTTCATTATCTATAAATTATTAATTATGTAAAAACAATTGTTATCTGGCTATCTAATCTATAATACAGATAGCCGATCGCTATCTGTATTATGTTATTTCGTCGTTTGGAACAGTTTTCTGCATCGCGTCGTCTGTTGCCGGCTAGGCTTGTCGGGAATGTAAACAATACGATGACGTAGCGGTACAATTTTCGCCCCGGTACATAATTAACTGACAGCGCCCACCAGAATGTCTCGGGCGGATTTACAAATGTACTAAACAAAGCTACTGTGGAATGGCTAAATAACTCAAACACAGAAAAACTGTAAACCAAATAAAGACACAAATGAGAGAGGTTTAAAGTAAAATAGCCATAAGAAAGCAGACCAAATGTACTTGCTTCAGTCATGTGCCGTGGGGGGGACGGCCATTGTTTGTAAATGGAGTTCCCTCACGAATCGCAGACAAAACAACTGGAACAAATAACCAATAGGTGCGTTGTTAGCACAGAAGAGAAAGTCAAGCCCTGGATTGAGCACACGTGCATAGGTGATA
>OLKM01000336.1:20880-30880 GCA_900291075.1 Melanogrammus aeglefinus
AACACACACACACACAACACAACACAGACACACACACACGACACCGACACAGACACCACACACACACACACACAAACACACCACACAGACTCACACACCACAGACACACACCACACCACACACACACACACACACACACACCACACACACACACCAAACACACACACCACACACACCACACACCACACACCACAGAATTATCTATGCACACACAATTCACATTGTGCCCACGGCAGGCTTTGGGGATTGTCCTTGTGGCTGGTTACAGAGTGTGACTTCTGCAATGTCAGTGTAAAAATAAACAACCACTACAGGGATAAACACAGACAGCAGGTGGTGCACGGGCCACGTATAAACACAGACCCCCATACTGGGGCAGATGCAGTTCATGATAACCAAACACTTTTTTACTATTGACCGGTTGGTACAAGCAACTCTTCTACTCCTGGATTAATAATCGCTTTCATTAACACATGAATTTTGCCAGGTGAACAATAATGTTGTGTAGCACCAATAGAGTGCTTATGTAGTGCGCTGCAGTCTAACTCACATCTTAACTTATATGGCGTTTTCCCACTCTCCACCAAAATGAAACGCACCATGACACTCGGCAACACAACTACACACACACACACACCTCACACACTCACACAACACACCACACACACACACAACACACAACACACAACCACCACACACACACACACACACAGTGACAAAACCAGTGCACTCGTCAGAAATAGCTGAGGTTGAGAGGATAATTTCCTCTCTGTCTACTGTGAGCTGCTCTCCAATCTCCTGTGTCTAGCATGGTCTGTCTCTCACTGTCACCCTCCCTCCCGTCCCCGCTCACACCCATCCATCTTTCTTTTACTTTTGGTCTTCCTCTGCCCTTTTCTGTCTTTCTCCTCTCCAATCCTGTTCTCTACAACACTCTCCCTCTCTCCTCTTCTGAGTCCTACTCTCACCCGGTACACACATCACTTTCACTCGCTCTCTTTCTGTCTCTCTGTCTCTGTCTCTGTCTCTGTCTCTGTCTCTGTCTCTCTCTCTCTCTCTCTCTCTCTCTCTCTCTCTCTCTCTCTCCCTCTCCATCTCCCTCTCTCCCTCTCTCTCTCCCTTTCCCTCTCCCTCTCCCTCTCCCTCTCCTCTTCTCTCATCTCTCTCTCTCTCTCTCTCTCTCTCCTCTCTCTCTTCTCTCTCTCTCCCTCCCTCTCCCCCTCTCCATCTCTCTCCCTCCCTCTCCCCCCTCTCCATCTCTCTCTCTCTCTCTCCATCTCCCTCCTCCATCTCTCTCTCTCTCTCTCTTCTCTCCTCTCTCTCTTCTCTCTCCTCTCTCTCTCTCTCTCTCTCTCTCTCTCTCTCTCTCTCTCTCTCTGATAAGACAGAGACACCGCCGATGGAAAGAGTGAGTGAGATAGACCAGTGTGGGTGGTGTGTGTGTGGGTGTTAAAAGTATTTGTGTGTGTATGTGCATATATCTTCTGTGTGTGTGTGTGTGTATGTGTTTGTCGAGGAGAGTGGAAGTGGAAGAGCAACAGAGTGTGAGCGGGCAAGTGTGTGTGTGAGACCTATGTAAGAGTGTGGTTAGTGTGTGACTATACATGTCTGATCTATGTGCATTCTTTTGTGTGTGTGCGTGTGTGCGTGTGTGTGTGTGTGTGGTGTGTGTGTGTGTGTGTGTGTTGCGTGTGTGTGTGGTGTGTGTGTGTGTGTGTGTGGTGTGTCTGTGGTGTCTATGGAAAGAGTGTGTGTGGTTCACCTCATGGATTGCTGCTGTACTCCAGGTAGAGCTGAAAACGCAAACACACGCTCTCTCACACACAACACTCTCACACACACACACACACACACACACACACACGCACATCGCACACACACACCACACACACACACACACACACACACACACACACACACACACACACACAGCGAACACACACACACACACAGCATTGGGACTCACTGTCGCACTTCATCCCCTGGTGGATGAGTCCGTAGAGTAGGGAGCCACAGTGGTCGCAGAAAGTGGGGCTACCGTACGTGTGGATCTTGAACTTGTGCTTGCTCCTGGGGTCCTGGAAGACACACGCAGACAAACACACATAAACAAAGGGCAGTGAGCCCAAGTGGGTGCATGTGAGTTGTAAAGTAGTGATGGAGTACGGTTTGTGTGAATGAACGTGAAGCACACAGGTGACGTCGTAAGAGTTGCCAGACAGGGTTTTTTAAATTGTGGGTTGCGACCCAATAAGGGAATGGCAGTTCGTATGGCCACAATAAATAATACATGATAATCAAATAATCACGTTTTTTTGTTTCGGATGTTTTTTGGATGCAGTGAAACAAATATTTTTTTGTTTTTGAGTACAATGTTTACGTTAAAATTAGGCATTTAGATAAACGGCACCGACAGAGTGAACCATCGCTTTAGCGATTAGCAACAAACATGCAATATGCATTGCTGTCATTTACCACCTGAATCCAAACCCACGACACAGCTCGGACTGCGCAGATGCCTGCTGAGCCTCGGGTGTTTATACACAGCTGTTTGAACACAGCAGTACGGTATCGTTCTGGTTCATCCCCATGACGCAGCTGTTTGACGTTAAGAACAAGGAGCTTTCAGAGCCTTGATGATGAGGTTGCATGGCTGCAGTGATTTCAATCACTGCAGCTCCCGCGGAGTTGAATTGGAAAAGGAGTGTTTCTGAGTCCGATACATTCAATACATGCTGATGGTTATTCTGATGCGTGTAATTCTGCATAATAGCCTTGCATCTTCTATGGGGAACATCAAAGGGTGTAGAATGTGAGCTACTATATGTTTGGGTTTGGGGAATAGCTGGTTTATAGAGAGCAGATATTTGCAGTGGCTGTTTCTCCCTCAGTTTAATGATCAGGAGGTCTTTGAAGTGTGTCAGTTCTTGCCTCATATCATATGGAATGGTGCGCAGAGATGGAGGAACCGTGTAAACAGGGTGTTTTTCCCCCACGCGCTTGTATGACTTTCCTCTTGTCGTCTAAATGAAATAGGCTGTTCAAATTCAGAGGAAGCTCTTGCTTCTTTTATTCATTTAACAATTTAGCGAATGTTGAATTTGCATCCACGCTACTTTGATTCTTTCAAAGATCGGATTGTAGTTGTTATACCTGAGCAACAACCCTAACCATACAGACATATATAGGAAAATAAATAAGTTAATAATAATAATATTAATAATAACAAAGTAATTTACAAATGGTGGTTAGTGTTGACTAAGGTATTCATTATAACATAATTTTAAAGGTCAAGTTAAGTTGATGGTCACCAGGATAAACGATATTTTTCAAGGATTTTAAATGAAATGGGATTGGACCACCATGCAGGAGGGAGGGTGGTGGGGGGCTATATCATTATCATTAGCCAATAAAAACACCCTGGTTCACCATATAAATAATACTATAGACAGTATAAAGGGAGATGGGTCGGGGGGGTGTAGACGGGTTTCAAAAGTAATAAAATGATAGGCTAATAAACAAACCCACATGATTCGATCCCACATCTTGCCAACATGAATAATAAGATCTTTTCCTACGTTCATAAATAAATAATTTCATTGACGTCAATTTCCTGTGCATGCCTGTGTAGAAAGACAGGTTTTCTTTTACTGGGAAGACCCCCAGATTCCCCCCTAGGGGCTCCCTGCTGTGCCAACATTCACCTCTCAGTGCCCTCCAAGGCGGAGCAGGGTAGTTCCCGGCCTGGTAGGAACATTGTCTTGCTACAGAGGCAGGTTTCAAACCCACCCATCTGAAACATGTCTTCCATTGGTTTATTGATGTTCAGGGCCGGCTGAACTTGGGGGGGGGGGGGGGGGGAGTAAAAATCTCCAATAATCTCCAACATATTCTCCTCACTCTGTGGAGTGTGGATTATTAATGAATAGCGATTCCATTCCAAGCTCATCAATATTCCCTATTCATAAAAGATGTGATGGTGTACGGTGTCCACATGGCGCAACAGTGATGCCACCAGCAGCCCGATCCAGCAGCTGTTTGTGTTGGCCCCAACATCTGGCTAAAAACAAAGCTAATGAGCAACTGGAGATGGTATGATATATGAGCATGATATCTTAGAAGGAATCACCCAGGAAAATAAACAAAGACCACTAAGATAGGAGGGCATGAGAACAATATTATTTATATTAATGCAATTGCAAAATGTGTAGATTCCCTTCAAATTGTTACTTCTGTGCTTCAAAGGAAGCAATTTTGAGCACACTTTTTTGTATTGAATATTTTTTTCATCATAGAGGGAAGTAAATATAATGGATACTTTGGAAGGCTCCTAAAAAATTATTTGGCTTTTTGTTGCATCAACTGATGAGACGAGTATTGAATGCATTCAATATATACTAAAAGACACAGGTAGAGACCATACAATGCCATGTTCCAATACCCGTACTTCCATGAGTATACTTAAAGGAAGTACACTTTCTGCACTATCCGTACTCACTTGAGTACACAAATTTTTCAGATGTGAGTGTCCAAATCGAGTACTCTGTGGTGCACTTACCGGAAATGACGATTGCGACAGCCGCCGCTCGTCACCCGCCAAAAACATCCCGCTTTGAAGTGTGGAATAAAGTACCCGTTGTGTTTAAACATCTTTTTAGTTGTGCAATATGGGTCCGTTAACGCAGCAAATGTGGAGAATGCGCCGACGTCGTCGACGTTACCTCCTCCTCCTGAGGGTAGGTAGGGTAGTTTAAATAAATAAATAACATAGCGTTTAAATAACACTCCTAGGATAGGTGTTTATTTAAACGTCATGTATGCTTTTTTTTTGTTCTACCAACGTAGCCCATACAACAGCAGCATTAGACCTGTTACTTAAGTTATAGGTGGGGGTTAACTTTTGTGATTAAAGTTATTAAGTCGTAGTCAATGAAATATGATATCAATGATCAAAGTTTAGTCTACTATTTTTTCGAGTGAGCGCTCAGCCTGGCTCCGCCTCTTCCGCTACGTAGCTAAGATGGCTGCCGTTGAGTACGGGGAGTGTCCTTCGATCCACACTTCATGATTAGCCCGTTTTGAGTACGGCATCCGGGTCCTTGAAGTATACTTCTTTTCGCCGGATCTGAATTGGAACGTACTGTGTACTCAAATTTTGGCTAGTAAGTACGGCCAGTACGGGTATTGGAACACGGCACATACACTCACACTAACAAGAGCACTTCCTGAATCAACACAGCAGGTCATGTGACATCCCCAATCAACACAGGTCATGTGACATACCCAATCAACACAGGTCAGGTGACCTCCCAAATCAACACAGGTCAGGTGACCTCCCAAGTCATCACAGGTCAGGTGACTTCCCAAATCAACACAGGTCAGGTGACCTCCCAAGTCATCACAGGTCAGGTGACTTCCCAAATCAACACAGGTCAGGTGACCTCCCAAGTCATCACAGGTCAGGTGACTTCCCCAATCAACACAGGTCAGGTGACCTCCCAAGTCATCACAGGTCAGGTGACTTCCCAAATCAACACAGGTCAGGTGACCTCCCAAATCAACACAGGTCAGGTGACCTCCCCAATCAACACAGGTTGCATGCCTTGCTCAATCAGCACCAAACAAACAAAGGAGTATAATTATAGCCCTGCACTGAAAACAACAGTGAGGGATTCCTTGGAAACATAGTCGGTAGGGTGCCGGAAGGTTGATATAGTGATAATGTAATCTAGGTTAATTTAACAAGCCAACGGCTGAGCTGGAAAGCCCAAAACGAGGCAAAGTTTCCAGAAAAACAGAAGGGTGCTAAATTAGGTAACATGGAATGCAGAGGAAACCAAAAATAAAGAAATAAGAGAGGAGGATATTGTTTATTGTGCCGTTTTTTGGTGAGTGAGGGGGGCACTCGGGTAACTCGCCATTGATTGGCGGGCAGAATGAGTCACCGTGCACAGAGGATTACGGAACACGCTAATTACAATGATGCCATTTCGGTCGGGTCCCTTCCTTCGGCCTTACCGAGAGGTAAATAAGACATTTCACGCGAACATCGAGCACACAGCGGGTTTCGACCCGCTGTGCCTCCAGCCAACTCGCCCCGACCTTACCGAGAGGTAAATAAGACATTTCACGGCGAACATCGAGCACACAGCGGGTTTCGACCCGCTGTGCCTCCAGCCAACTCGCCCCGACTAATTTGAGATCCTATCCCGGCGCTCTCTCTCCTGTGTCCAGATGACCTTTTTTGGGTGTCTGGCAGTTCAAATAGCGCTGGTTGTTTTCTGTTTTCTTTATGTTTAGTTTATTCTGTACTTTTCCATCGTGGGAATATTTGATTTATCGCGAGTTGGATCTCTTTTCCCATTCCTGTTTATTCCTCGGAGATGCACCCGCAACAGCCCACAGCCAGGATCAGAGGAGAAGTCTCTCTCTCTCTCTCTCTCTCTCTCTCTCTCTCTCTCTCTCTCTCTCTCTCTCTCTCTCTCTCTCTCTCTCTCTCTCTCTCTCTCTCTCTCCTCTCTTCCTTCCTGCCTGGCCTCTGATGGGGTCTTCTGTGGTAGCAAGAACTGTGGACTTTCCTTCAATACGGGAGAAATATTTATACACACACACACACACACGCACGCACGCACGCACGCACGCACGCACGCACGCACGCACGCACGCACGCACGCACGCACGCACGCACGCACGCACGCACGCACGCACGCACGCACGCACGCACGCACGCACACACACACACACACACACACACAACACACACACACACACACACACACACAAACTCATATATATCGCTCTTTCATCCTTTTTCCCACACCCCTCCCTCTGAGTGCCTGAGATCCCTCCTGTGGTCGTGTCTTCCCAACGCCTCATTGAAACAACTTCCAGGTGGAGGATGATGTGTGTGAGATGACCCTGTCGAACTATCACTGCCCCAGCTATGTATGTATGTTTATGTGTTAGTTTGTTACTGTGCAATGCATATGGGTGTATTGTGTTTGTGCATGTTAGTGGATACATGCATATGGGTTTTTCTGTGTGTGAGCGTGTACATGTGCAACACTGTGTATGTGCACGTGTCAGTGTGTGTGTGTGTGTGTGTGTGTGTGTGTGTGTGTGTGTGTGTGTGTGTGTGTGTTGTGTGTGTGTGTGTGTGTGTGTGTGTGTGTGTGTGTGTGTGTGTGTGTGTGTGTGTGTGTGTGTGTGTGTGCGTTTTTGTTGGCATTAATGTTTCTCTGTGTTCATGATTTTGTATTTGCATTTGTATGTATTTGCATAATGTCTGTTTGGATATGTGCATGTGTGTGTGCACGTCCCAACACAGTCCTGAATACCTTCCTGAAGCATTGCTGGGGGTGGGAGGGTGGGGGGCAGAGTTGTATCTGTTATGTAACGACAGCAAACTTGATCTAGAGAGAAGAAGAAATGGACTATTTTGGGTCTTTGCCGTTTGTCTCCCTCTCTCTCTCTGTCTCTCTCCCCCTCTCTCTCTCCCCCCTCTCTCTCTCTCTCTCTCTCTCTCTCTCTCTCTCTCTCTCTCTCTCTCTCTCTCTGTCTTTCCCTGTTGTAAACCAATCTTGTGTGACCCTGCTCCTTCTGTGTTTTTTTTTCCCGTTCAGAGCCAAATACGCCTGAATGAAGATAGCATGCACACACGCAAACGCACAACGTTGGGCTCCTGTAAACTTTGTCAAAATAATGTACCTTGATTGTAGGAAAAGGGAGGGTTTGTTTTTTAGGAGGAAGAGACGCCAAAAAAACGAAAAAAAAAGCACAAAAACAGTAATTACATGGTCATGGTTATAGAATTTGGAAGCTGGGAGAAGCATATCTTAGCGTAGCTTAGTGTAGCTTCCCGACTCAGAAACAGACCATCCCAGGGTGTAAAAAAGGGCTTAGTGTTGGTGTGATGTAGTGTTCATCGACGCAAAGATGACACCGCATGGGTTATCAATGAACTGTAGAAACACCCTATGCCATTTCAATAGATTGTGTAAGATAAAGATAGCTAGAGCAATATCGAGATATGCACCTAATATAAAATAAGTAATGGTTGTGTGTGTGTGTGTGTGTGTGTGTGTGTGTGTGTGTGTGTGTGTGTGTGTGTGTGTGTGTGTGTGTGTGTGTGTGTTTGTGTGCGCACATGTGTGCATGTGTGCACGCGTGTACAAATATATAGATCCTTGGACAGCCATGAGAAAATAACAATGCCAAACACATCAAATAAGTCCATTGTGAAGCAGCGCTTTGAACCTGTTTTGGAGGCCGTTAATTAAGTTATAAGGGTTATGAAGACAAATAGAAATGAGGTGATTATTACGATGCCTGGGGGATCTGTCGTCATAGGGAGCATCACAGTGGGTGAAATGCAGGCCATATTAAGCACAGCCAATTGATGCCCTAAGGAAGCATGACCAATGACCCATCAGACACCCACACCATGGGACTTTCTAGCCTACTTAGACCACCTCCATTTTCGGAGCACACATTACATTTCTCTGTGCACGTCGGTCTTGCCGTGATCTTGCTGAAAGCCTGTTTCAAAAATGTTGAAATGCTAGAGCCAATCAGAACGGGAGTCCCATTCATTCAGGAACAGAGAGCTCTGCAGTCTGGCAAATTGAAATAAACAATGGCAGCGTTTTCTTAAATGTTTAAGAGACTGAGTAATAACGTTAAAATATAAACAAAAAACATGACTATGGCAAAGATACCGGATTGCGATTGGTTAAACAGATATATTCGCAGGCTAAGGTTGTCAAAAATTGTGCTGGCAGCTGAGCTGCTGTCAATTGTTTGCTTTTTAGCGTAAACTAGGTTCTGCTGCCTAGAAAATGAACACTGTTTGACACCTTTGAACAGTTAATTAGCTAGTCTTTAGTTAGCATGTCATCATGTGTAATTTAGGCAGTAACATTATTTTCTCTCTAGCTAGTGTAATTGTAAGATTTCCAGGGGGAGCACCCTTTCAATTTCTTTGTGTGTGTGTGTGTGTGTGTGTGTGTTTGGGTGTGTGTGTGTGTGTGTGTGTGTGTGTGTGTGTGTGTGTGTGTGTGTGTGTGTGTGTGTGTGTGTGTGTGTGTGTGTGTGTGTGTGTGTGTGTGTGTGTGTGTGTGTGTGTGTGTGTGTGTGTGTATCTACCCCTAGTGTGTGTCTATGTTCCCTTATGCCTCGTTACCGTGGCCCAGGGATGACAGCAAGAACAGACGTCATAGTCGCAAATTGTAGCCAGTGTCCCGGTATCCCTTCTTCCTGTACTACAGGAAGTGATCATAATCATCAGTGGGTGGCCAAGTGCTCAAGGTTGATCTGAGAGTGATCTGAGACCATCATTCTCAACTTATCCTAACCCATTGATGTGGCCAGAGGGACTTTTTATTACGCCTTTTACCCATGCCAGGCGATTCACATCCTTTAAGGCCGGGACTCCCAAATTGATCCTTTTATGTCCTTTCATATAAGAAAGACCCAAGGTCTCTAGCTCACTGCCAAATTATTTCAGGCCCCCGATAATAGTGTAGTAGGGGTACATCGGGAACTTGCCAAAAATTGGCCACCATGACAGGAGTCCTTGCTGTCACCCCTTGGCTGCGGGAACAAGGCATAGGGGACATCCAAACGCACGCACGCACGCATACACGCACACACACACACACACACACACACACACACACACACACACACACACACACACACACACACACACACACACACACACACACACACACACACACACACACACACACACACACACACACAGGAGGACACATAGATGGATTAAGAGCTATGGACCTCTCCTTTGAAAATCTATAAATACACAAGCTAAAGAGATGTTTTTTTGCTGCCTAGTTTGCACATCATTACATGCTAATTGAAGACTAACAAGCCTTTTTGCTCATTCAAAGGTGATAATACAGTGTGAGTTTTCAAGGTAGCCCACATTTGCAATATATTGCCTCATTTTAAAGCATACTAGACTCTTCAGTCTACCCACATG
>OLKM01000336.1:35880-38380 GCA_900291075.1 Melanogrammus aeglefinus
AAGTACACAACCAAAAACATCCCCCCTCTCCTTTCAGGCCTCCACTACCAAAGCCAATCAAACAAAAAAAAAGAAAAAGTGAGCAATAGGTCTTTAGAAATAGTTTTGTCTAGCTTTGTGGAAGACTGTGGTGTGCACAGCAGAGGGTGCCCAGGTAGTCAGGTAGGTACGTAGGCGTAGACAGGTAAGCAATCCAATTATAGGATAATTAAATTAATAGACATCGAAAACCATAGATAGTGGATTTTTGGTTTACCGCCAGTTAAAAACTAAAACCAAAACTCACTTATATGGAGCAGGTCTGAGAAGTTAGACAATGACATTTAAATGAAACAAAAATACCCTTAGCATTACTTTTAATGTTCTCAGTCTTAATTGCAACTTTGTGAAATGTGCTTGAATCAGTCCTGTGCACTTCAAAAGTAATTTTCACAGACATAGACAAGACTCCCCCCCCCCCTCAAACCCCCCACACACGCTGGCATGCAGGCAGGCAGGCAGGCACGGCAGGCAGGCAGGCAGGCAGGCAGGCAGGCAGGCAGGCAGGCACGCACACACACACACACACACACACACACACACACACACACACACACACACACACACACACACACACACACACACACACACAGGAAACTGTTTCCGGCCGATCTCTGAGGTATGAAACCTGGAAATGCCACAAAAGTTACCAGGTCATCCATCACCTTTTGCTGCACTAACTAAACTGTCAGCGCCTCGGTACCCACAATACATTGCTGCAGGGCCCCATTTTTTATTCACACACACTCTCCCTGTCTGCGTGTATATTAATGTTGTGGGCACCAGAACACCTGCACGTTAATCACCAAGACGTCACCACGGAAACCATGGAGGACAGCCCCCAGGTGGCCTGCTCTCTCTCTATCTAATCTTCTCCCTTTCTCTCTCTTTCTCTATCTCTGCCATTCCTGCACACACACACACACACACACACACACACACACACACACACACACACACACACACACACACACACACACACACACACACACACACACACGCATGCGCACACACCGACACGCGCACATGGACGCACGCACACACACACACACACACACACACACACACACACACACACACACACACACACACACACACACACCCCCACACACACACACACACACACACACACACACACACACACAATAGCGTGTAAGCGCACACACACAGAAACACGTAACCATGTTTTCCAGCCACTGTGTGATGTAAACCCTTTCTCAGGGAGCGGTTTCGTAAGAAAAAGGACAAGTTGCAGTGCACTATCTTTAGAAACAGCACAGAGGAGGTGTACACCCTGTTGTTCCCCGACACATAACATGAACCTTAAACAACGGAACCGTCAAGGCATGCTTCCAATCACTTCCACTACTTAAACTCAAAGGCCTTATCAATTCTACACAGGGGGCAAGACGTTAGACAAAAACATTTCCATCTCTCTCTCTCTCTCTCTCTCTCTCTCTCTCTCTCTCTCTCTCTCTCTCTCTCTCTCTCTCTCTCTCTCTCTCTCTCTCTCTCTCTCTCTCTCTCTCTCTCTCTCTCTCTCTCTCTCTCTCTCTCTCTCTCTGTCTATTACCATATATCTATCTATTTGTTTGTCCATCCATTATCTATAGCCATCCCTCTTTCTATCTATTCATTTATCAATCTATTCATCTATCAATCAATCTATCTATCTATTTATCAATCTATCTATCTATCTATCAATCTGACAAGCTCTTGGAGAATACAGACATCTTGTGCATACAAGAAACCTTTTTAGCGAAACAAGACCTAGATCAACTGACCACTGTTAATAATGGCTTCCATGGGACAGGGGAGTCCACAACAGATCGAAGAACTGGAATACTGCGGGGCAGAATCCTAGGGGGAGTGGCCATACTTTGGCATAAGAAGTACGACCCACTGATCAGTGGGATAAAGCTTGAGGTTGACGGGTATTTCCATCAAAGTTGTACATAATGGCAAAGCTTTTGTTATTTTAAATGTTTATACTCCATATGAATGTTACAAAAATGAGGATGAATATATTACAGTACCAAAATGTAAAGAGAAATGTACCAAAGCGACTGAGAAAAACTGTAACAGGTTTGGTTTTATAAGCTTGTCTATTAAAGAAAATGCATATACATTTATATTTATTGTAGGCAACATGAATGCTGATATCTCCGACAAGAAATCCCTGTTTGGCCAACACGTACAGATGATGCTCATGACTGTGTAGAGAAAATTAAGATAATGTATGGGATGGCTACTACTGATCTGACCTGTCTCATTGATGTTTAATGTTGAGAGTTTACCTGAATTGTTCAGCCATGATAACCATGAACCAACCAATAGGGAAACTAAATTGGGCAAGGATGACAGAAAAGGCCCTCTGGCATTACAAGTCATTGACTGATAAGGGTTTTAGTAATGTTGATACCCCATCTGATGCTTTCCTATGTGATAACATTAACTGTAA
>OLKM01000336.1:43175-48175 GCA_900291075.1 Melanogrammus aeglefinus
AGAGAGAGATTCGAGAGACGGTTGAGATAGAGAGCCAACGGAGGAGCGAGAAGGACGCCCGAGAGGGGGAGAGAGAGAGAGGGCCGGGATGAGAGACAGATGGAGACTGAGAGGAGTAGGTGACGGGCGAGAGGTCCGAGATGGTCGGAGACGAGCGAGGACGGACGAGAGATAAGAGATGGCGAGCATAGAGAGAGAAGAAGCAGAGAGACAAGAAGAGAGTGAGAGACACGAGATGATGGACAGAGAGAGAGAGAGAGAGAGAGGAGAGAGAGAGAGAGAGAGAGAGAGAGAGAGAGAGAGAGAGAGAGAGAGAGAGAGAGAGAGAGAGAGAGAGAGAGAGAGAGGACCATAGGATGTGAGGAGGAACAGAAGGAACGTGATGTGTCAGAAGTGGTTGTATTGTGTAACAAAGAACAAATCAAACAGCATTTATATTGGCATCTAAACACGGCTCACATTGGGACGGGTAATTAAAAGTCAGGAGGGACTGGCTTATTTTGTTTAATGGATCTTAAGGATTCTCACTGCTCTTCAGGTGCAGTTAGTGTTAATGAGTTTTAAACATAGCTCTATAACTGTGAGCATTCATGTTCCCAAAGTGGGTTTTGTGTGTAAGTATGTGTATTATGCATGTGCAAAATTCATGGCTCCCAAGGGGGTCTCCCTGCACCTCAATGTCGTCATCCTCATTTTAGTTTGTGTGTGTGTTTGTGCATGTGTGAGCGTGTGTGGGGGTGTGTGTATGTGTGAGTGTGTGTGCGTGTGTATGCAAGTGGGAGTGGGTTGAGTCACACACGGCTGACAGTTTTGGGGAAAGCCCTCCCACTGAGGGTATGGAGGGAAGACGGGAGCGAGGGAAGGATGGCGGGAGGTAGAGAGTGTGAGTGAGTTAAACCTGCATCAGCATGTTCACTTTCACCGCTTGGTTTTGCATGGGAATGGAGCTACATAGATAGAATACAGAGAGAGAGAGAGGGGAGAGAGAGAGAGAGAGAGAGAGAGAGAGAGAGAGAGAGAGAGAGAGAGAGAGAGAGAGAGAGAGAGAGAGAGAGAGAGAGAGACAGAGAGAGAGAGAGAGAGAGAGAGAGAGAGAGAGAGAGAGAGAGAGAGAGAGAGAGAGAGAGAGAGAGAGAGAGAGAGAGAGAGAGAGAGAGAGAGGGAGAGAGAGAGTATATAAAGGAAGAGATACAAAGAGAGAGCGAGAGCTAAAGAGGAAAGACAGTGGGTAAAGACAAACGCTTTCATCGTCCCTTTACTCAGAACTTGCCAGCACCCCTTAGCTTCTCCCTAGTCACGACAAATTTTAAAAATGGCTTCTGATTGGTCAAGCCCTCCTGGGCCCATAGTATCAGAGAATTAGATTGGATGAGAGCACCGCTCCATTGATTCTTAGTCATTTACTATTTCAGAGCAGGGGCTAATCTGTCTAACGCATACAGATGCTTAGTCACCATTGGTCATCATGCTCGCCACCAGCGGAATGCATGACGCGGGCTCTGGAGAACCCCTCGGGGTTGGGGACCGACAGATAGAGTCACTCACACCCACCCCAATAACCACCACCACTACCCAAATACCCTCAGAGGAAGAGCCCCCGTTGGCATTAACACGTCAACATCTGCCCATTGTCTTGAGGCTACATGAGTCCCTTTTTCCCTTTCCTGGCTTTTATTTTGTTTGGGTGCTGGGCCTGAACATGACCTCGATAACTTACGGTGAGATGAGGACAAAAGTTGTGATGAGTCTCTGTCATCTGTGTGTTTTGATGTAGCTATGTGTTTGATTTTGAATTGGCTGTAATTCAACAGCACACCTGGTGGTGAAATAGGGGCCCTCAAAGCCCACTATGATTGAGCTCAAAGCAGCAGAAGTCTTTGTGATGAAAAAGATTCATATTTATATACTCTGAGATACCGTTTATTGTGCTGCTGAAGCGAGTGAAAATGACGAAAAAGAGGGGAGTGGGTATTCTTTCCATTTTGTTAGATTATCTGTATCATCACCGACCTGTACAAGAATTGGGGAACAAGCTTCTATTTCAACATCCTCTCAAGATTGGCTGCGGCATAGATGGTGGGGGGACAGGGGGAGGGGGGAAGTGTGTTTACGTTCCAAGCATCAAAGTGTAAGACAAAGAAAAATTAGATGTTTAACGCAAGAAACTTATGCGGGAAAAAAAAAAAGGTTCTGGAGTGAGCGAGGAGGGGAGGGAGGAAGAGTGTTTTGTATGCAGGCAAGACCACACACTCCCCCCCCCCCCCGCCGCCCCCGTCCCACCACTCCCCACCCACCCAGGTGTCCCCGAGGCTCCCCCCATGGTGACATTAAACACTAAACCTCTCCTCTCATAGGTCACATCCCCGGCTACAGCCCTGGCTCCCAGACACACGCATCCTCCGTCGTTCTCGGCTGTCGGCCTGTCTGTGTGTGCTGGCTGTGTGCATGCGACTGACACACATGCACAAAACGCACACAGCAATGTCAACAGACGCGGATAACGCACCCGCGCACATCGATCACAAAATAAAGTACGATTCGTCAATGATATTATGAAGATGACTATCTCCATGATGTCATCACCGCATATACATCACAACATATACCCATACACATATTCACATTGAAGTATTATGATATATGAATATATACCGGTGTTATTACATGCAAGCAGTAAAACCATTGATTTGAAATATTGAGTCTATTATATGAGCTTAGGTCGCAATAAGGTCTGTCTCTTGGTTATGGGTTGAGAAAGCAGAGAGCTGGTGGTGGGAACCACAGTCAGGCTAGAGCACCGACATGCCACGTGCGCCCGGACCACGTGAGGACGTGGGCTACGTGAACAAGCACACGCACCACACTCATTAGGGTCCGTAGGGCTAGAAAACTGCCGCGGCGACAAAAGAGAAAGACTTATGTCCCGAGTTGGCCATTGTTGTGTCAGCCATGAGATGACAGAAGAGTCCCCGAGAAGGCAGAAAAAATCCTGCTGAAGGAGCAGAACAGAAGGAGTGAATAGGGAAGAATGGAGGAGCAGAGGATGATGGAGGCTTCTGCTGTTTTTTTAAAGGGCACCTCTTTTTCCACCAGGCTGACTGTGGCTTTAGCCATTCCAAGCTATTCAGAATCGTGTATGTCTCCACCCAGATGCATAGATCAGGCTACCAGCCTACCCAGTGGACTGAAACAATTGGCTGGTCTATTCATCAGACATCTGGGAGGACACTCCTACGTGTGATGTGACTATGGGGTCGATTTTGAATTGGCTTGATATTGCTATTCAACAACACACCTGCTGGTTAAATAGGGAACCTTCAACCCCACTCTGATTGACGTCCGGGAAACAGCAGAAGTCCTTGAGATGAAAAATATTCCTATTTGCACACTAGTTACAGTTTATTGTCTGCTGCTGCTCCATGGATGTGCTTGGAGATTTCTAGTACAAAAAACGTTGTGAGTATTTTTGTAGTTAAATGTGTGCCACAACCGTTTCAGTCTGGTGTGAATTAATCTGTGTGCTTTAAATCCCTGGAGCAGGTTTTGTGGCAAAACACAACCATACACAAAACTACACCCACAAACAATTATAATTATATGTACACATACATACAGACAGACATGCATCCATGAAATGTATGTCTGAGTTACATTTGCAATTGCAAGTCATCCCTCCCCATTCCCGAGTCTTTCTTGCTTATTAATAATAAAAAAGGCATATTCCAAAAGCAATGATATTAAAGTGACAGGTGAATCAATTTGAGGAACATTTTAATGAGTAACCAAGAAAATGTTCGCCTGTCTGGTTTAGAGACAGAATATTAATCTCGCTTTATTAATTTTACTTGGGGTACATTAAGTTGGGTTTTACTAAATGCTGAGTATAATTTGTACAGTGCAGCTTCATCATAGTATCGTCTTCATTAGCTATATATTATATAGATATAAATATTGGTTAAACAGCTGCTCAGGGATGAATAGATATTGTGAAACATATCGGATATTTGAGTTTTCCGATCAGATTGCCAATTTCAACTGGCCAATGGGTAGCTTTGCTATACCCATTGGGTGTAAAGGGGGGGTGGGGTGTAGGAGGAGGTCCTTTGGCACAGCAAGGGTTTGTTGGCAGTGCAGAGAAGTGTAAAACAAACAGAAGTAGGATCGCAGGGTCAAGCGAGGTAAAGGCCCCGATGTTGAAAAACCCTTCATTTTAGTCCTCCGGGTGGTCTGCTGGGACCATGGTTATAAAAACTGCCAGCACCCTGTGTGTGTGTCCCCGTTTTTCTTTTCACAGCCATTGTTATCTGGACCCACTGCGGTGGAGAAGTGCCGTCCACCAACGTGAGGGCGCACGTGTCCGAGGATGAATAACAACCAAGCCTCCCGAAGTGAGGGGCGGACACAAAAGATCCCATTGTGCCGGCTGGAAGGAGGGAAGAAGGAGGGTGCAACTCTACACCTTTTTCCACCCACGGTCGTGAGAGGTGAGAACGGCAAGACAGGCAGAGCTGGGGCTATCTTTGAGGTACCGACGCAAATGGCAATATGAATAATTGATTCAGGAGTGTCAACTGCTTACCGGCCAATTAGCCTAGCTTTGGCGCGGTTGGCAAAAGCAGTGTGCAACCGGTTGAACGTTGGAGCCTCGGTATTAAACATCGTACTGTTGACAGAAGGCCTGCAAGGGGTGGTGGAACAGGTTGTGTTATTGCGGAGCGCAGATGTGTTGTTGTGTTGTGTAGTTACACAACACAACAACACATCATCACACCGCAACAACACGACATTCAGAACTTGGCTTAAGGTGAACTGTCAACAAAGTCCAAGGGCTGTAGAAACTCTTGGATTCCTTCAGCAGCTCCGCAGGGACGCTACCTCAGACATTTCTGGGTCAGAGTGAGGAAGTCTGAGATTTGTGCACGTGAGCCTCAACTTGCACACGCACTATAGCTGATGGTGGCCGCAAGGGTGTTACATGTTGGGTGTTTTGGACTGTTGCT
>OLKM01000336.1:53175-65675 GCA_900291075.1 Melanogrammus aeglefinus
TCTCCAACGGCAGAGTTGGGAAGTTTTAGTTGATGATGACTTGGCCGAAAAGGATTCTATTTATACAGTGTAAGTGTGTCATGCGCAACAATCTCCTGTGCTGAAAATACACACACAACGGCGGGCGGCGAGACATGCAATCACCTGAGATTACCCAACAATGGGAAACCAACAGAGCGTGCAACCTGTCCTACAATGAACCCTATTGTGTGAGAAAGGTGATAAAACAATCATCTACTGAAGGTATCCAAGGGAAATCTGCTACTGGGTTACAACTGGTTAAATAACCAGTAGACCTTCACTAATGTATCAACCTTTAATGCCTATGTCTGCTCAGTCCAGGGGCTCAGTCCCCAAATTGTACTCTGTGTGGGTGAGTGAGTGAGTGAGTGAGTGAGTGAGTGAGTGAGTGAGTGAGTGAGTGAGTGAGTGAGTGAGTGAGTGAGTGAGTGAGTGAGTGAGTGAGTGAGTTATTGAGGGAGTGAGTGACTAACTTTTCGAGGGCTCAAGTGAGTGAGTGAAAGTGAGAATAAGTGAGAGAGTGTAGTGCATGAGTGAACGTGTGACTGGGGGAGTGAGTGTGTCCATTTTCTCATGCGTGAGGGTGTGTGAGGGTGTCCCCTTTCTCAGTAGGAGTCACAGTTCCATGCATAAACAAAGCTGCACCAATCACTGCAATTTTGTTTTACTTGCTCAGCCTATTAACAGCTACTGAAACGGCGCCTGCTAGACACTCCGGGTATTTCCTTGTTTCGAGTCGCTCAAGGCTACAAGAGGGCAGGCCGGCAATAAAAACCTGCCATTTTGTCTAAATACACTGATAGAAAACAATGCAGTATCACGTACGGCCATGACGTTTATAATGCATGCATGCACATGGTGATGTCGCCTCGCAATGACCCTCTAACCCAAACCCTCCATTTTCGAAGCATTTGGAATGTTAGGTCAAAATGTTAGTCGTAATGTTTTATTTGGTCATAGTTCCGAAATCAATCATGAGATGTTTTGTTGTGATTTGTGTTTGAAACATGTCACAGCACTTCTGATGTGAAACATGGCAAAAAAAAGGTTTCATTTGCCTAGGTTACGGTATATTTACATTGCATTTACACATTTAGGATTTTACAGGAATAAAAACTCTCTTGAGTCCTGTCAATGTGTTGTGTGAGTGACACGACCAAAAATCCCATGATGCATTCTGATGTACAAGCCCTATTGTCTCTGTGTGGCGATTAAAAATGTTAGAGCTGTGTGATATGTCAACAAAATGCCATATAAATCAGTTCACCAACAAGACTATTAATTAGGTTTGACTAGCTACTGCACAGTAACTGAAGCCAACACACCAAAAAGACAAACACACGCACGCACGCACGCACGCACGCACGCACGCACGCACGCACGCACGCACGCACGCACGCACGCACGCACGCACGCCACGCAACGCACGCACGCACGCACGCACGCACGCACGCACGCACGCACGCACGCACGCACGCACGCACGCACGCACGCACGCACGCACGCACGCACACACACACAGGAGTCATTCAGTGGAGGACTCAAGGTCTCCCTCCCACACTCTTAGAACCAGAACTCAGATCTATATATCCCAGAGAGGCAGAGCTAGGGCTTCCTCGTCTCACTCTCTCCTGCTGATAGGGGCTTCCTTGCAGGGCCAGCCATGGGCCAAGAAATAGCAGATTGCAATTTGATACGTGCAATAACATCAACACCTTATGCAATCAGTCATCTTTCTCTGCTGCCATACGCGTACACCCGTGGCAGCTCGGGCAGCACTGAAAGGGTTCCGTCTTGGTATAAATAGACGTTGAGTACAGATATAAGCGTATGAAAACACTGTGAACGATGACGCCAATACTGAACTCTTCCTTCCTTGTTGTGTTGCTGTTGGGTTTTTAAAGGCGCAGTTCATTGTAATGGAGTGCTCACGAGCTGAAAACAATTTACCCCCGAACCAATTCAAACTGGAGTGTGCATTAGGGCTGTCAAATTGACATTCAAAATTGTAATATCCTTTGAGTAGAAAATTAGGATTGAATATTGGAATTCCAAAATTATCTAAAATGGACACAGAATATTTAGTCACCGACTGGTGGCTAAAAAAATGATACAACAATAATGAAATAAGCATAGGATACAGCTGATCTTATGCTTGTTTTGATTTTGTTTTCTGCTTTTATGTTTTTTGTCATGTGGTAGATTAGTCTACTTAAAACACAAATGTTAACTGTCTGTAAGTATTTATTTGAATATGCCCAAATCAGATATTTTTCGACGACAATGTTCAAATTCAACACACACTCCCCAACCACACTCAAATACCCACGTACACCATTGTTCCCTAAGAGAGCCATCTGGGGACATTTTCCAGCCCAGTCTGACATCTGGTCAGCCTAAAGTGATGCTGCCCTGCCCTGCTGTGACACTTATTCTGCCTAGCTTACATAACCGCGCAATGCCCATGTCCGATGTCCGAACCTTATTCTTACATTCTGAGAATATTGTTTTTCTTTTAAGGTGCCGTCTACCATCACGTCGAATCCATCTCCCAGTCTGATCTTTGACCTCCGCAACTTGTGAGCTTTACGCCGAGTCAACAAGTCAACTCAATCTCGACTCAGTCGGGAGTGACCCAGCGGACACTCGCGACTGAGTGTTCGGTAGGACTGGACAGGGGCTTCACTCCCTAAGCTGTAATCTGCTCCCTGGCCCTTGGCCCATTAATGTGGAGTGATTTGACATTGTGTAAGCCGCCGCGGTCGCTAACAGGGGCGCGGGGGGGGCTGGTTGAGCTTGTTCGGAAGGGAGGGGGTAATGGGTGGAAAAACTAATGGCGGTTAATGTTGCGCGACAGTGTTATAAAACTGTACTGTAAACTAGGCTAGCTACTGCTAGCAGCGCAGGTTTTTTGGTGGGGTCTAATTTGGTGGAAGTAAGATAGGAAGAGGAGAAGAGGTAAAAGTATGTGATAGGATGTTGTAATGAATATGAAGATGAGAAGCAAAGTTGTTGGGGAAAAGATTCTGAACACGAATCCCTCCCAAAATGTCAAAAAACATTATACTCCAGTTGGTTGTTGGACTCCAAACTTCTGAGAGATTTGATTAGAGAAGGTACAAGGAGAATCCAAACATGATAGGAACTGACAGATCCACCTAAGTAGATCAACTGTTGTTCTGCTGTTTATTTATATCTTTAAGGGTTTTATCCCTTCAGGAACAGGGGGAATACATTGAAAACGCTGTTACTTTGACCACCTACTTACAACAACAAGGCTAAAGTGTAAATTGTTGTGGAAACCACCAAAGATGTATTTATTTTACACTGGTGGGTCAGAATGTGTTCAATATTGCACACCAGACACCAATACAGCTGAAAATGTATTTCAATAACTGTACCACAATAATCACACACAGATTAAACACAAAATGTGTTTTTATGTAGCTCTGGGTTGGAGACAACAACGCTTTAAACAGTCAGAGTCAACAGTTTAAAGCTTTCTGTTTCTCATGCAATGCCTGACAACATTTAATTGTAATACAAATACACGAAACAATACAGATATGTCGGATTTACCCTGAAGGAGTTCTCGGTGTAATGGTTCATCTTTCCACGTAGCACAATGTTTTGTTTATGCCTTCAGCTACAGATAGCAACAATTAAAGATACGCAGGAAGTTTACAAAGTCTTAGACTAACTGATAAAAAACAGAGACATCTCTACATTACATAACATTACATTTATTGAGCAGAAATAACAATGAAAATATAAACCAAAAAGTGAATGAATTATTTGAGATTATATATAATTGGCCAAGTGTCTACTGTGGAGCAGCTCCATGATGCCAACACCGATGGCTTTGAAGACGATAGGTAACAGTCACAGCAACACAATCCTTACTGAAGCAAGTGGTGCATAAAACAATGTTAGATCAGCCAGCAAAAGAAACAAAAAACGAAAACACATTATTATCATTTCACAAAGAGGCCCCGCTGTGTGTGTGTGTGTGTGTGTGTGTGTGTGTGTGTGTGTGTGTGTGTGTGTGTGTGTGTGTGTGTGTGTGTGTGTGTGTGTGTGTGTGTGTGTGTGTGTGTGTTGTGTGTGTGCGTGTGTGCGTGCGTGTTTGTGTGCGTGCGTGTGTGTTTCTCCCCGGTGACTAAGCATTGATGTGTATTGAACCAGGTTCTATAAAATCTACTTCTCCTTTTGTTGTGTTCTATTAGTCACCTTCATTCACCGACTCCAGTCAGAGAGTGACCCTCAGGCGTTAATAGTTCACTGTACACCACCCACGCCTCATACAAGGGATGATTGGAAAGACCATAGGGAGGGTGGGGGAGGGAGAGGGAGGGGGGGGGGAGGAAGAGCAAGAGAGGGAGGGGGAGGAAGAGAGGGAGGAAGAGCAAGAGAGGGAGGGGGAGGAAGAGAGTGAAGAGGAGAGGAAAAGGGAGAGGGGGGGGGATGGATAGAGGGGGGGTGGGGGGGGAGAGGGAGGTAGCCAGGGAGGGAGGGGAGAGAGGAGGGAGAGAGGAAAGGTTGGAGATAGTGGAGGGGAGGGAGAGAGACACTTGTCACGGATATGCTAATGCTGATATCTTTCTGTTGTGGATTATATGTATCTGATGGACAGCCCGACAGATGGATGTGTGTGTGCGTGCGTGCGTGCGTGCGTACGTGTGTGTGTGTGTGTGTGTGTGTGTGTGTGTGTGTGTGTGTGTGTGTGTGTGTGTGTGTGTGTGTGTGTGTGTGTGTGTGTGTGTGTGTGTGTGTGTGTGTGTGTGTGTGTGTGTGTGTGTGTGTGTGTGTGTGTGTGTGTGTGCATGCGTGCATGTTCAGATAAATGTACAGAGTAGAGCTAGGTACAGGTAGGATAGTTGAGAAGACAGATAGAAGGATAGATGTATTCAAAGATAAGATAGGTTGAGAGAATGATCCAAAGATCGATAAGGCAGTCTTCACATAATGATATTTGCCCTAAATTATTTAATTAAGCTTTTTACAGCTGGCCAGCAGAAACATTTTACGTGCGCTACAATATTAGCTTATATCCCATTAGCCTCTATTCTATGAGCTTCCATTCTATGAGCTTCCATTCTATAAACTGCCTTCTATAATCTTCTATTCTATGCGCTTCTATTCCATGATCTTTTATTCTACGAGCTTCTATCCTCCTGGCTTTGGTTCAATCAGCCATCAGCAGCCCACAGCCAGGGTCAGTGATGACACATTGCTGGACCCAGGCTGAGTGACAAGGAGGAAAGCAGGAGGAGGAGGAGGAGGAGGAGGAGGAGGAGGAGAAGGAGGAGGAGGAGGAGGATAAAGAAGAGGAGGAGGACGACGACGGGGTGCAGGGTGGCTGCTGGTGAGTCACTCATTTTTGAGGTCATTTGCACCACAGGAACCATCTGCTTTCCACCCACAGCCAACCGAAGAGCGGCGTTGGGTGGTTCCTTCGCGGTCGTCGGCAATAAAAGATACACGGATGCACATGCCCTGTCCTTTAGCACCGTGCTATCGCCAGCTCAGATGGCACTCTGGATTTCGGCTGAATTTTTTCAAAGCATTGATTGAAGGAGGAGAGAGGGATTGGTGAAAAGAAATAAATAAAATGGACGGACAAAAAAAGCTATCTCTAAAGCAGTGCGATGTATAATTTATATTTTTTATTAAGTTCCCCTAGTGCGCCCCCATCCCAGTGTGTCAGAGAGCCAATATGAGGTGTGGTAACACAACTAAAATATTTGATCAAAAGATCAAGGGAAATATATTGAAAACTGTGTGTTCTGTGTTGCGCTCAATTTGTGTGTGTGTGTGTGTGTGTGTGTGTTTGTGTGTTAGAGATAGACAAAAATAATCCCTGCTATTAATTAAGGGATTCATAGACTACTGGAGGAGGCAGATGGCGAGAGACTGATTTAATGTTCAATACCACTACTACTATTATGAGACAAACGTCACTAATAAACCCAATGACCATTAATCCTCCCTATCCCTCTACATATGGACAGTTTTAAAGCTGTGTAACTAAACTTCGTGTCTTAGATTTAAATATTAAATATTAGTACGCTTATAACCCATGGAAGGCAACACATAAATAATGTTTTTCATCTAAAAGAGAGAGAGAGAGAGAGAGAGAGAGAGAGAGAGAGAGAGAGAGAGAGAGAGAGAGAGGAAAAGAGAGAGAGAGAGAGAGAGAGAGAGAGAGAGAGAGAGAGAGAGAGAGAGAGAGAGAAAGCGAGAGAGAGTACATCCTAATGAGCCTTGAGAAGGAGCTGGAGGGGGACAGACGGACACTGGGAACATTGTTATAGATATCAGAAAAAACATATGTAAGGAGAGTAGAAGCAGCAGTGGCAGTATGAGCAGGAGGGTCTTCTCCTGCTGCACTGAAGTGCTTCCAGTGAGCATGTTACATCAACACAGATCCCACACGGGTACTAAGATAACTAATGGCACGACAATGCTCAACTGTACACAGTCCTGACAACCATGTTGTTGATGTATTGTCTCACTTTGGACAAATGATGCAGTGGGTTGTATGCTTATTATTTTGTGTGTGTTGTTTTTAAAAACGTATTAATATTATTGTTTGAGGTCATTCTTATTTCATGTCCGAGGCTAATAAAGTACAGCTTCTAAGTTACTTCACATGGATCCCAGTTTGTTTATTTTTTATCTCTTTATATAGCAAGTCGGCTTGTGGGCAAGTGCTTCTTTGGAAACTCGATACATGTGTGAATGATTGTACAATATCAATATAGCTGGAGTACAAGACTAAAAATATGATAGTGCAAAAAAGCCAAAACAATAACATGTAGGAATGCGTCAGCGGCTATAGGACACACTCGGAGTCCGACTTGGTTACGGCAGAGCTTTACAGCAGCCTCAATGTTTCCGAAGACACACAGCTTCCATAGCATGAGAGTAGGCCTGGTTTCATTTTTGATGTTTGATGTTAGTTTTGATGAAGTTGAAGTGCAGGACTAGTCCTATTCACCTGAACAGAAACCACACAGGCGCTGTTTTGGGGTCGGGTCCCCATAAAAAGAAAAAACATTGCAACCTGCTCTGTTTGTGTTTAGCGATTATTAACAAATTACTATTAGCAGGTAGAGGTTTTTGGTATATTTTTTACTGAAATAGCTGCTAAATATTTTTATGTTTATGTTTTATTTCTAAAATGATTCATGCTATCAGCAACCTCATATATTTGTAGCCGCAACTGAGTAGTTAGCACCAACATGAAAAAACTAAATCCCAAATTATTAAATATTATTATTATTAACACCAAAACCAGTTTGTTTGTCAGTTTGCCGTCTCTGCTGTTGGGCTCGCTGTAACTCGCACTGGATGGCAGGGGTGAAAGTGCTACGAAATTCATATAATAATAACAATAATGTTTTAAAACCCTAATACAAAACGAATGAAGGATAATTCATCCCATGTCATCCCATGTTTGGCCAGGTGGGTGTGATGATGTCTACAGTCACCTCGACTGAGGTGAGTCATGTCCCCGCACCCTTTCATATTCTTTATTCTATCCCTTAGCCTAGCGTTTTGACATTGACAGATTCTGGGAATCGTATGCAGCAGATCTGGCACCAAATAGATAAGGTTGTGGTTGATTATAGACAACTGCATAACCAAGTGAGGAAATGTTTTTTGAGATAGGGGTAGTTTTAGTCAATTTTATGTTTAGTTATAGAACAGACACAAAGCAGTTTCGAGAATAAAGTCAAATCAGCTCAAGCTAGTAGTGCGCCTTGTCTCTGAATCGCACAGAACACAGCAACAGAAAGTTGATCATGTTCCTTACAGTCACATCTGTCGTTAGTTGGCAAAAAGGGTTGACTTTGGAATCACTCGGCAGCCTCAGGGGATGGTTAAAGAGCTGGTACAGATGGAAGTAAATTCCCTCCCTGTAAGGTGCAGTGTCTGCTGAGGCCTGATGTGCAGGCAGAGATAAAACCAGTGTTTTGATACCATAATACAGCCAGGCATTGTTGTTCCGTGTTCTGACTCTCCATGCAATACACCATTTTTACCAGCAGTGAGACCATGGAAGACGCGGGGATTTGCACAGGATCTGAGTGTTTAATAATACAGTTCAACAAGCGTGCTCGCATAGTCTGAACCATGCAAGAGTTTCGTTGACTCTTGCTGCTGACTCCTTTCCATTTAGATTTTGAGCACCTCCTGAACCACAATCACAACATTAGCTGTGCACAATGCTGCCCTGCCGTGGGATCTCAGTAGGGTCCTAAATTGTAATGCTAACGAATTGTAATGATTGATAATTGACTTTTGATTGGAAGTGTCCCCATGTACACATATGGAAGCTATGACAAATCATAAAAAAGCACTGTTAATGGACATTCTGGGGTGATCCACAAAAAAATTAATATCGATAAAATGAAAAAAATCAAAAAAACGGATGTATCCAGGCATATCTCTGTAAGATGTATCGTCATCACTTCCAAATACCACATACTGAGAGCATGGAGAAGGTGTTTCTCCTCCGGCGATTTGTGTGCTGGTAACCTCTGACACCAGAAGACAGAAGATGGTTGCCAAACGATGTTTCAGCAACATGATCCTAATACCCTTCAAAAACTAATTTCTACTGGGTCCAACGTTGGTTGTCATCCATGTTTAGAGATTGCCTTGTTATCTTGTACTTAGGATAGTGAGTTTAAAACTTCATAAAGAAACGCACATCTTATTGACATAGATCGATTCCTCAATTTGAATCAGACGCTTGACTGTGGTGGAAAGTAAAGCTTTGTAAAAGAAGAATTAGGTTCATATGTTGTCTTGGTGAACATCCTATGAGTTGCCATTGCCATTGTCTTTGTCATAGTATGTAATCTCAGTGATGTTGAAGTTTAAGGCTTTATTGACGAATGCACTCCGACACCCCATGTTATCAGGCCAACCAAATGTGACGTTTAAAAGACCACCCTGAAGATAAGCTACTGGTGGGTGTGTTGTGTGCTCTTTCATTCAGCTGAATCAAATCAGCTACAATGTTTTGGTACAGACAACAACTATTTGTAATCATTTGACTCTCACAAGATTAATTCCAGGACAAGTTGTCTTGGAAATATGTTTCAGCAGCTCTTTCAATAAAATTTGTGTAATTGTGTTCTGCATACTTCTAGTACACAGGAATCACAGTAAGTACAACTTAAGAATGTGAAACACCAGATGTATCTGCACTGATTAGTCTGCACTGGACAAAACAGTAGGTATTACAGCATTGAATTGATATCCGTAGTTGTGTGAGTCTGTGTGTGTGTGTGTGTGTGTGTGTGTGTGTGTGTGTGTGTGTGTGTGTGTGTGTGTGTGTGTGTGGTGTGTGTGGTGTGTGTGTGTGTGTGTGTGTGTGGTGTGTGGTGTGTGTGTCAAAAAAAGTATCAATGTACAAGACAGTGGGAATAGCGTTGTGACACCAACATGTATTGTTTACATAGGAAATAAAAAAATAACAATATGCGGGTTTAAGTCTATGTTTTCATCGAAGAATAATTGTTGACGTTGATGTAGGGGGCCCCTACATTTTACATGAAAACCTAACTCTGTGTGTTGGGTTTTCATGTAAACATGTATGTTTACGTATTGATGTTGCACAACGGGTGTACATGTTAGGAGATACATGGCTTGATTCCAAGAGAAGATGAAGAGAATAGAAGAAAAGAGTGGACAAGAGTTCAGAAGACTTACGTCTGTGTCCGGCCCTTTGTCAGCTCCAGGGCAGGAGAAGGTGACAAACTCATGGCAGCGTTTGTGAACCACAAAACAGCACACTGAGGGAGAGAGAGAAAGAGAGAGACAGAGGGTGACATTTAATTAAAGTGAGTAGCTTGACCTGATCTTATGTTATGCAAACATATCTCATTGTTATTCAGACATGTCATTAAACAGTTCATGTGCAACTCAAGTTGTAGAATTAGCTAACGCTGCAGCGTGACAACCTCATGACAATCTATTTTTGCGATCTCAGTAAAGTACTGACACAAACCACAGCCAGCGTACTTAAGCACAACATTTATGTTTCACGTGCACGTGTTTATTAAAAGCCCTTCTCCAGATGTTTGTAAAGGACATCACAACTCCCTCAGCAAAAGGCTCACATTGTCTCACCAAGAGTCAGATATTGTTATTCTCAAATGTTTAATGTATTGTTAACCCACTACCCAAACACTGCTTTCACTGCTGGCCTTTAGTTACCAGAATAAACACTTGTACACACATATTATATATATTGATTCTATTTATACGATATGACTACACATCCACAATAAGAAATAGCACGATTGGTGACAGATTACATGAGTAATACAGTATGCTAAACCTTCTGTCGAGGAGTGATTAAGAATATATGTTCTCTCGATGGCTTCACCTTCTTAAATCGATCGAAGGGCCAGATCTCAGCAAACAGCTGGCGGTTGCACACGTGATCGACACCAGAAGTGGCGAGAGGGAGATGACGTCAGACCCAAAGCTGACTAATCCTAATTGTGATTAATCACTGTTTTTAATCTCTGTATCTTCATCCTCTAAATGAGAACTCTCTCTCTCTCTCTCTCTCTCTCTCTCTCTCTCTCTCTCTCTCTCTCTCTCTCTCTCTCTCTCTCTCTCTCTCTCTCTCTCTCTCTCTCTCTCTCTCTCTCTCTCTCTCTCTCTCTCTCTCTCTCTCTCTCTCTCTCTCTCTCTCTCTCTCTCTCTCTCTCTTTCTCCTGTATATCAGCTGTTATCATCTACATCGGGAACCCTTACCAACATGATCATTATCTGATGCATAATGGCCTCACCCGTATAGCCTTAATCCTAATCTTGCTCTACTAGTTAAATCAGATTGCTGTGTGTGTCTGTCTATCTGTGTACGTGCATGTGTGTATTTGTGCGTTTGTGTGTGTGTGTGTGTGTGTGTGTTTTCGCGCATGTGTTTTCCTGTGTGTGTGTGTGTGTGTGTGTGGTGTGTGTGGGGGGGGGGGGGGGGGGGGATGTTTCAGAGATGGATATCTCCAAGTCAGGAAGTAGCACTGAGCAGTGTGTGAACTGAACTCTTCTTGCTCACTCACAATGGTATACGTGTTGATTCTGATGTGTGTGCTTTACAAAAAAGGCCCAGCAATATTTGACCCAAGTGTCGTTTGAACTCTGATTAAGAATTGCCAACAGCTCTATTATTTCTTTGGCATGTACAATTAGGTATGTACACACAGGTATCAATAATATGAGCATGTTTTACATACAGAGGAAGTTTTTTGTCACAGCAAACACACATACTTGAATATATATTTATGAGTTAATGATGATTAGGGAGTGACTGATTCAAATCAAGTTCAGTTGCATTAAAAAACAATAAAAAGGGATCATGAAAATAACACAAAATAATGTTAAGGTGGTCTCTCATAAATGGATTGGATGCCTTGTGTTACTTAACTGGTCCTTTACACCTCGAAAAAGATATCATCCAATAAACTCTCAATAGAACAATTCATGGATATTTGGTAACTGGTACTTCATCAAATAAGGGTTAGACTGGATACCAACAAACCGCCTGAAGTGGTAACGCATTAGAATATGACATTGTGATGTTTTAGCTAAAATTATGATGTCCACAATATGTGTTTTAAGTTGAATTTTAAAAAAATAGTTGTAATCTGCTATCATACTTATATCATGCATTGCGATTAGCAGCCAGAGCCAGAATTCCCTCGAGAAATAATTCTTATTTCCTTGACAAGTATATTTCAACGAAAATGAAATTGCTACAATTTATTGCTATAATTTATTTGTTAACCCAACGCAAACCTACACTTAGTTGGTTTGTTTTGCAATGAGCAAGAGGATGACACATGCGTGTAAAAAAAAAAGCAAAACAGCCTGTATTGAGTGAGCTACCACACAAGCCAGTATTTCAATGACCTGTTAGTTTTCCCCTCTCTGACTAAGCTAGAATTAACAAGTATGCTTATATCTGCCTTCATGTTTCATCCACAAAGCCCACCAACAGTATGTGACTGATCCAATGACGTCCAAACCCTCTTCCTTTCTAGCACTTTCTCTCTCTCTCTCTCTCTCTCTCTCTCTCTCTCTCTCTCTCTCTCTCTCTCTCTCTCTCTCTCTCTCTCTCTCTCTCTCTCTCTCTCTCTCTCTCTCTCTCTCTCTCTCTCTCTCTCTCTGTGTTAACTATACTCCTAGCAGCTCCCTAGCACGTGTCTGTTCAAGAAAGAGAGGGATTGCAATCTTCATTGGCTAATATTGGTTGTGTATAATTCTCACACAGACACAGATCCCCCCCCTCCCCACACACACACACACACACACACACACACACACACACACACACACACACACACACACACACACACACACACACACACACACACACACACACACACACACACACACACACACACACACACACACACATCAACAGATACAACATAAACTAGCTTCACATCATA
>OLKM01000336.1:70675-75675 GCA_900291075.1 Melanogrammus aeglefinus
GAATAAAAACGCGCTCCCTAGGGCTTGGCGATTTTAATCGATTATTTTTCTTGTTTGGCCCCTTATTATTTTTCTTCATTACTGGAACATGGGTGTATGATCAGTGCATGATGACTTTAATCATCCAGACCGGTATGGTCCTTCAAAGCAATGCTCCAGCGTTTAACATTAGTCATTATTCAACAGGCGTCTACATTTCAGCCAGGTCCAGTCCGTGAGTCACTCACATCATTCACACATAATAAATACATATGAATAGCAAGGTGAAATAAGCTCTTGGCATTTGCTTGACATTGCCTTTGAGATGAATAATGTGTGTTATGAAAAGCTAAAGGCAAGGACACCCATGCATTTTTATTCCCAGACGTGAGACGAGAAAGAAATGAACATGCAACGCAAAAGCAGTTGAATGCATTCCCATACACCAAACACAAGTCTGTTGAAGCCTGTGACAAATAATGCTAAAAACATAACCAAACACAGCCATACCATGTACCATGTCACAGCCTCTTACTAATTCAAACTAATTGGAGGGAACTCAACACAACGGTGGCGGTGAACACGGGACCTTGTCAGGTTGTGTTCCAAAATCAGATGTGCTGCCTGGCGCAAACCTTTAGCTTCCTCCCACGCAGCCACACAGGCCTGACAAGGCGATGGCAGAAATCAGCGCCTGTCTCCCGAGCTCTGTGTCCGATTAGGCATGTCTACATGCCTTGTTAACGAGGACACGTGACCGGCGGAGACGACTGTAATGTCCCCGCCGAGTGGAAATGTGAAAGGGTGAAAGGGCCCCTCCTCCTGTTACCACCCGTAAATTCAGGAGTGGAATATGAGAGTGAATCCCCACTCCTTCAATTACACGTTCAGCAGTTGTGAAATGAGAGGGTGAATCCCCACTCCTTCAATTACACGTTCAGCAGTTGTGAAATGAAAGGGTGAATCCCCACTCCTTCAATTACACGTTCAGCAGTTGTGAAATGAGAGGGTGAATCCCCACTCCTTCAATTACACGTTCAGCAGTTGTGAAATGAAAGGGTGAATCCCCACTCCTTCTGTTTAATAAATTCAGGAGTAGCGAAAAGTAAGGATGAATCCTGACTCCTCCTAATGCAACACATTCTCAATAGGTAAATGTAAGGGTGAATCCCCACTTTTCCTGATATAACACATTGAGGAATAGTGAAATGTAAGGGTGAATCCCCACCTCAACTGTTAACATATTGAGGAATAGTGAAATGTAAGGGTGAATCCCCACCCCTGTTTTAACACGTATCGGTGGGGAGGCGTTCCATAGGCAAGATGCAGTGTGACTCCCTTAGATTTGAGCCTTCAAGACACAATTTAAACCTTTGTGACTAAACACAACATTGATTGGATCACTGGAGTAGAACGGTCAATTTCCTCATTTATATTCCAGGGTTAATTGAATACGCCAATTTCTTTTGCATTTATTCAAAATAAAACACACACACAGTCACACACACACACACACACACACGCACACACACACACACACACACACACACACACACACACACACACACATACACCATGGATCTGTTTAGTAAGCAGCAGGTTATATGAGGTGATAGTATTTAAAACAGCCACAGGACAACGAACTACAGGTGGGAGGGCTGGTCTGCCAGACATCTCCAAGTCAGAGGCAACAGTGATCCTGCCTCATGAATTAAATATGACTCCCAACATAGACAGACACACAAACACTGTGCACACTACCACACGCACACAAACAATACAAATACATGCTCACAGACACAAGTAAACACACACACCCAAACCCAAACACACACAAAAATACTGCACATACACACTCACTTACACAACTTTCCATGCAACCCTTTCTTGGTGGCCTTTCATTTGCATGCGTCAGCAGAGACAGATAGACCCGTACAGATGAATACATACGCATACAAGCTACAAGTTTATCACATCCATCCAGAATATGAACTTATGACATATGCATTCACTTCTCCCCATCGTATATCTCAAAACACACACAAATATTACACACAGCCACAATGTACTCACACACATACAGACAAACACACATACACAAACACAGATGGAGAGCCCGCTAGTGTGTGTGTGTGTGTGTGTGTGTGTGTGTGTGTGTGTGTGTGTGTGTGTGTGTGTGTGTGTGTGTGTGTGTGTGTGTGTGTGTGTGTGTGTGTGTGTGTGTGTGTGTGTGTGTGTGTGTGTCTGGTGTCAGGGCACAGTAATGTAATAAGTCTAGCCAGCAGCGGCCAGTCGCTAGCAGGCTGGTGCTGCTGCCACACACACATGCACACACACACACACACACACACACACACACACACACACACACACACACACACACACACACACACACACACACACACACACACACACACACACACACACACACAACACACACACACAGACACACACACACACACACACACACACACACACACACACACACACACACACACACACACACACACAAACAAAAACACACAGACACACACAGACAAACACAGACACATATAGACACACATAGACACACATAGACACACACACACACACACACACACACACACACACAGACACACACAGACAAACACACACACACACACACACACACACACACACACACACACACACACACACACACACACACACACACACACACTTAGGTGCACACAGGCATACACATTCGATCGCAGGAACCAGTCAAAATACACAAAGAGGTACTAATGTCAATTAGACCTGGAGGTTCATGTGACCTAGAGGCAGGAAGCTTCTGCCCAAACGAACACGCACACACACATCAAACAAACTCACCGACACACACCACAGACACCAAACGTATACACACACACCAAACGCACACACACACACACACACACACACACAAACACACACACACATACACACTAAACGCACACGGTCACAGACACACACACAGACACACACACACACACACACACACACACACACACACACACACACACACACACACACACACACACACACACACACACACACACACACACGCGCGCGCGCGCGTACACAAAGAAGGGCTGCAACTAACATTTAATGATTAATCTGAAACAGAGCAAGCACCTCATTGTTGCAAGACAAACAAAGTGGAATTAAATCATCATTTTAATTAAGATGATGTAGCTTTGACATGACAAAAAAACAAAACAAGACCATAATCTTGATGAACAAAACCTTTCATAATTTAATCACAGAAGTACTGCAACAGAAAGTAGGGGAACACTACTTTCCATTCAATGTTTATTTAGTAGAATATAAAAACGAAATATCAAATGGATGGGTGAGTGGCCATGGGATCTGGAAAAACTGGTGTCAGGTGGGCTGGGGGCTGGTGACCCACAGCTATATTATTGACGGCTGCTGTTACACAGTCAGCAATTATGCTGGTGCAGCCAATATAGGAGAGAATGCTGAAGATTACCCTCCTCCATGATTTAAAAGAAGTGTGTGAAAGAAGAGCTATTCTGAAGTTACTAAGAAGTAAGGACACATAATGTCCGATGGCCATAATATTTGGTAACATATTACATTGTTGAAACACCATTTCATGGTCTAGATTAATCAATAATAATAATAATAATAATAGTAATAAAAAGTAGCTATACAAACTCCCATTAGACGACAATTCCACGTAACAGTCCTGTTTTCACAATGATAACATTGGCAAGGTAAAAGTTTAGGGGCCACTCACACTAGGGCCGCGGCCCCGTGCCCGAGCTCATTTGCATACTAAAGCCTAGAACGTTTGGCTAGTGTGACCACGCCATCCGTATTCCAGCCCGGAACAGCCCCTTGGCCACGGCACACTTGGGAGAGGTGTGCCGTGGCCAAAGTACAGATGCTAATGAGATGACACGCGCGGACACGCAACGTGAGCTGGATGACGTAGTCCTTGCGCGACCCTTCTTTCTTTATAGCTCCATGCCCTTCATCCACACAACAATCATTTTAAACAATTTCGGCAAGTGGTTCCCGAGTGGGTTTACGCTGGTGCGACAGTGAAGTCGAGTGTTTACTTGAAATTTGGGCCGACGACAGCGTTCAGTCGCAGCTGGACACCACGCTTTGCGATGACGTATTTATCGTATTAGGACATGATGCCGAATGCATGAAGGAGCAGTCGTGCCCAGGCCAGGGCCTTTGGGAGCAGTGTGACCACGGGCCAGCAGGGGGAGTCGGGGAGGGGGGGGGGATCGTGCTGAATCTTCCTGCAGCACGGAACAGGCAAACTTGCCTAGTGTGAGTGCGCCCTTACTCTCGTTAGAGCATTGCAATTGTAGCTGTTGTAGCTTTTGTCAGTGTTAATAAAATAAGACCAGTAAAAAAAGTTGGTGTAAAACCCTATGTTTTTACCCCCATCTGGTTTGTGACCATCCTATTCTGCCCCAAACTCAAGTTACGTTTTCTTCGTGAAGTTGAACGTGGAGAGGGGGGGGACACCTGTGGCGAGAGGGTACCCCTAAAATCACAGTGCATGTGCATGTGTGGGTGCTCTGTCTGGGCGTCACACATCTCAATCTCGTAGGGTTTTTCGAACAGGAGCTGGAACAGGGGATTCTCTTATACTTTAAGCCTTGTCAGAAAACACACAGTGTCAGGGGGAGCCCACGGGTTGCTAACAAGGCTGCCAACAAGGCGCACAAACACAGATACACACACACACACACACACACACATAGACAGACACACACACACACACACACACACACACACACACACACACACACACACACACACACACACACACACACACACACACACACACACACACACACACACACACACACACACACACACACACACACACACACACACACACACACACACACACACACACACACACACGTCTACAATCGTCTCAGGCATTGTTTATGGCATGTGTTGCTGTGTACAACACATACCACATAGAAGTGTCGAAACAATACGACAAGAATTGAATCCAACTAACATTG
>OLKM01000336.1:78175-105675 GCA_900291075.1 Melanogrammus aeglefinus
CAATTTTGAGTGATGTCAGTCACTAGGGTCTGGTAAATAGCCAAACGATTACAACTTTGACTGAAATCAAACAATCTTTTCTTTAAGCTTTACCATAGTAGAAACTAGGGGTGGTTCAAATAATCGATTCTTCGATGCATCGCAATTCTCGCTAGAACGATTCTGTCTCGATGCAGATAAATTAATAATTGGAATTTAAAAAAAATGAAATATCTTTTCTTTTTTTTTTTGCCTGCTGCAACATTCTGTTTGCCAGAGAGGAGATCATTTTTGTAATTTTAAAATTATTTAATTTATCTTCAGTGTGTATTGGCTAATCTGATTTGTCTTGACACGATTGCAATTCAGCCTACGCATATGCACGCAAACTCACAGCCAGACACAAGAACTCCTTATAATTCAAGAGCAGCTTTTCCTTTAATGACATAGAAAAGAAAGATTAGAAAGATTATTAAGATTAGAAAGATTATTAAACTGAAGCCTATTTTTTGCATGCTTCCATATTGTGTTATAATGCAAGCTGCATTGATTATTGCATTGTTCATAGAAAGTCATATTTGTGACAAAAGCTTTCTCTCTTTTGAAATATTAGATAAGTTAATTCATCTGTTGATGTCTTTAATGATCATCACAAAAGTAGGAAGTAGGAACCCAGATGTATATATATATATTTTTTTGAAAATCACGCATGGAAATGTACATAGAAAAAAATTGTTGCATCGAGATGCATCGAGATGCATCGATAATTGCTTCAGAATCGAATCGTTGACCTCATAGTTGGAATCAAATCGAATCGTGAGGTGCCAAGAGATTCCAATTTAAAAAAAGGGGAAAAAAGGACAACTACCTAATATCAAGGAATCTGTATTGTTCAGTACTCTACCTTTGTGCGTTGACTGCTCTCTAGAACGATTTGAATTGTATAGCCTGTTGACCACGTGGTTAACCTTGCTTTCAGAAACAATTACGCCCACCACTCCTCCACTCTCTCTCTCTCCCTTCACTAACTCTCGATCTATCTCCCGTCTCTCTCTCCTGCATTCTCTCTCCCAGCTCTCGGTCCCTCCTGCTGTTTCTCTGTCACTCTTTATTTCACTCCCTCTCCCTCTCTCCCTCTCTCTCTCCTCTCTCCCTCTCTCCCTCTCTCTCTCTCTCTCTCTCTCTCTCTCTCTCTCTCTCTCTCTCTCTCTGTGTGTGTGGTTGGACACTCTGCCTCCCACTTCTATCTCCTCGTTCTCTCTCTCTCTCTCTCTCTCTCTCTCTCTCTCTCTCTCTCTCTCTCTCTCTCTCTCTCTCTCTCTCTCTCTCTCTCTCTCTCTCTCTCTCTCTCTCTCTCTCTCTCTCTCTCTCTCTCTCTCTCTCTCTCTCTCTCTCTCTCTCTCTCTCTCACAACTCTTCCCCCACCCCTCCATTCAGGCCTTGCCATAGCTCCATGAACTCACAACATCTGGGACCCAGTCTATTAAGAAGGATTTTAACACTTGTCGTACAACGCCAAGCCTGAAGCTTTTTAAGTCTGAAACTTGTCCCACATCTTTCTGCTCCCAGAAACAAATCTGATTATATACTGTTTGTGGCTCATGATGGCTTTGAAGCATACCATTGAGAGTGTATGTGTTTGATCAAATACAAGTGTGTGTGTGTGTGTGTGTGTGTGTGTGTGTGTGTGTGTGTGTGTGTGTGTGTGTGTGTGTGTGTGTGTGTGTGTGTGTGTGTGTGTGTGTGTGTGTGTGTGTGTGTGTGTGTGTGTGTGTGTGTGTGTGTGTGTGTGTGTGTGTTCTGAAACGGCAAGGAATGTGTGCTCTGTTCTGTGTACAAACAAGTCCACCAGCACAGTCTTACTGTAGACCTGTGAGAGTGTGTGATGGGAGCAATACAAAGGTGCAGAGGCCAACTCTCTTGTATTAAAAGATAACGGGTTTCAATCAGGATTTCATTCTTATAAAAAGGTAATACTGGATACAATGGCTTTTTTTCTGACCCATATGGGTTGAGGACTATTCTATGAAAATATTAATATAGAATCACTGCAAGTCTCGATAGTCGATGGTATGTTGGCCGAGCATTGCAACTTTATTTGACTGAACGCTAGCTCTTGAATGTGTATAGAAAGACTGAATTCTTCTGAATATCTTTACAATGTATACAACATGCAGCGTAACTGAGACTCCAGTGTTCTTACCTAGAGCTGGTTTAACCTCAGCTCCAGCTTGACACCAGTCCCCCGGGCTGTTTGAATCAGCGATATATTCAGCCTAAGATGAGTAGATACATGTGGGGCATTTATTTCAGTATCTATTGTGATTTTTAGGTTAAAGATGAAGGTTGCGTAGTGACCATGTATTTGGTAATGTAAGTTAGGACGGTGGACAATATAACGGTGGCACAAAAAGACAAACATCATTAGTATCTGCTGAAAGTTCTGACAAATGATTGTACAGTTTTAGCACAAAAACACGTTTTATTCAATACAATTGCTGAAACCTCTAAATATTTTGAGTTTGTTTGTTTTTCTGCACACAGTTCACAACGCTTTTGACATCAGACGAAGCTGCTGGCGGATCAACTGAAAGCACACACATGCAGGTGCAACCACACACACACACACACACACACACACACACACACACACACACACACACACACACACACACACACACACACACACACACACACACACACACACACACACACACATGCACACACACACACACACACACACACACACACACACACACACACACACACACACACACACACACACACACACACACACACACACACACACACACACACATACACACACAAACAAACACACACACACAGACACACACACACACACAAACACACTCACACACACAGACACACACAAAACCCCACACACACTCACAAAGAAACAAAGAAATACACACTCCCACAAACACACAAAGAAAAACAAAGACAGTCCCACAAACACACACACACACACACACACACACACACACACACACACACACACACACACACACACACACACACACACACACACACACACACACACACACACACACACACAACCCTCTTTCATGTATTTTCATCAGCTAGACCTTAATAGAGACTAAAAATGGAGATGAAAGCAAGCAAAGAGCATCCTCATAATCAAGGCTGAGGAATATATTAAAACAGAAGGCAAAGGCCTGGCTCCCCCCCCTGTTGAGACTGAGGCTATTTTAGAGGTAGGGGAACACGGGGTGAGCCAGCACACTGACACCTTCAATTATGAGACTCTTCAGTGAAAGCCTCTCTCTCTTTCTACCTTTCCCCTGTTTTTCTCTCTCTCCCTCTCTCTCTCCCTTACTCGCTCTCTCTGTCCCTCCCTTTCCTAGCTGTCTCTCCATTTATGTCTCTGATCTCTATCTTCTACCTCAGTCACCCACCCTCTCTCTCTCTCTCTCTCTCTCTCTCTCTCTCTCTCTCTCTCTCTCTCTCTCTCTCTCTCTCTCTCTCTCTCTCTCTCTCTCTCTCTCTCTCTCTCTCTCTCTCTCTCTCTCTCGCTCTCCTCTCCTCCTCCCAGAGCGGGGGGCACAAGGTGAGAACAGAAAGATAGAGAGAGGGGGTTTCTTTGTCATCTCTTTGTCAGAGAACTTGTAAGGCTCCAAGGAACTCAGTTCATGTTTGATGGAGGCCACTCTGTGCAGCTATACCCAGAATCCTTAACCATTGGTTCCAGCATACACATATTCAACTATAGAGATTCATAGATTTAAGTATGAAAATAAAACGGTATAACTAATTGTGTATGCTATACATGATCATGTAAATGTCAAAATGTCGAAACAAAGAAATTAAAATGATTTTAGGCCTATGTATAATGAAAGCGTTTTCTGTTTACAGCATGATAAACGGGGTAAAAAGCCTGTGTTTTATTGTGTGTTGAGATATGTGAACAGATGGACACTCACAGAAAGCAAGGTAGTGACACCTAGGACTCTCCATCTATTGCTGTGTGACCTCCAACATAGACATACGCACGCATGTGCGCACAAACACACACACACACACATGTACACAGCATGTAGGTATGACCATATGCAAGCACCAACATATGCTCACCCAATAACAAACACTATTCTTAATACAGGAACCGGTGGGGTGGAAGCACAGGCACACATATACGCACGCACACACACACACACACACACACACACACACACACACACACACACACACACACACACACACACACACACACACACACACACACACACACACACACACACACACACACACACACACATAGACACACACACACACACACGCGTGTACACAAATTCCTTTTAACACCCTTCTCGGTCTCTCTCCCACTCACCACACCTTCCTTTTCCCCATGTCCTTGTCCTTGCACAGAAATAGCTGAATAATATTCATACGCTTTTGGGAAATCCCGAGTGTCCATCCTGGCTTTGTGATCTATCTTCTTCTTCTGCTAAAGTCTTCGTCATTCTTGAACACCTTCATGTCTCTCATGTTTTTTATATTCCTCAATCAAGTAACCTCCCCCAATTTGTCATAATATATATATTTTTTTTAACGAAATAGGTCAGTTTTACTCACAGGTCCGTTTTTCGCACGAACAAAAGGGCTGCTACGATGACATTTATACATCGATTGATTGCACCGTGCGGATATGGCGATCTTGGAAGTAGGTACACAACAACAAATTACCATATTACCATAACCTTTTCGCAAAACAGATTTATAATTTGTTGTCACACAGACACTTGTCCAGATGCTATCAATTTTCCATTCCCTTCCTTTTGACCTTTAACTGCCATGTAGATAGTACCATAGACGTCACACACACACACACATACACACACTTGGAATTCACTGAGACACATACGCACACACACAAACACAATACACACACTAGGCACACTAATACTACATGAACAAATACACACACAGACATTATGCATATACACAACCTAATCACTCAAACACACTCACAGCTCCAATAAATCTCATATGTGTACCCTTTGTGCTCGCCATATGTGGGTCAAGACAAGAGTGTTGTGTGTGTGTGGGTGTGTGTTTGAGTTTCTATTTGTGTGTATGTATGTGTGTGTGTGTGTGTGTGTGTGTGTGTGTGTGTGTGTGTGTGTGTGTGTGTGTGTGTGTGTGTGTGTGTGTGTGTTGTGTGTGTGTGTGTGTGTGTGTGTGTGTGTGTGTTGTGTGTGTGTGTGTGTGTGTGTGTGTGTGTGTGTGTGTGTGTGTGTGTGTGTGTGTGTGTGTGTGTGTGAGAGAGCTGCATTGGTTCAATTCATTAAGCACGGCTGAAGTGGTCCGCAGCTAAGATGTGAGCAGTCATAAACAGATCCCCCCCTCGCTTGGGAATAATATATTCTTTCCATCTGACGTCAACTACTGGGACACACACACACACACACACACACACACACACACACACACACACACACACACACACACACACACACACACACACACACACACACACACACACACACACACACACACACACACACACACACACAAAACCCCACTCACACTCACAAAGACACAAAGAAACACTGTACACGCATACATTTTATCGACCCGCTCTTCTTGAGTTGGCGAGAGAAAAAACAGAGAAAGGAAACACATGATGTATTCAGCGTTGGCATGGCAACACTTGGTTTGGGCGGTAATTTGGGTGTACAAGTAAAATGGGGTCATAATGTATAGCCCTAGCATGTAGGATGAGCTGAATTCAGTCAGCTAGACCCTGTTAAAATAACTCACTGGAAGGCTATGCATAATTAACAATTATTCCCGAAGGTGAATAATTGTTTTAGTATACTACTACATGTGAACACTCCAAAAAATAAACAAGATAACACTATTTGCCAGGATGTATTTGTTTTTATTAGCGGTTTATTTGTTTCTATTAGTGTGAGAGTTTGAAATCTCGAGCATGGGATATTTAAGCAATATATCACGACAGGCCGTGGTATATGCTCATTATACCACGGCTAAGGGGCGTTGTTTGGCCCGACGCGAAGCGGAGGGACGACAACCCCCTTGGAGTGGTATAATGAGCATATACCACGGACTGGAGTGATATATTGCTTTTATAAAACGGTTACCAATAACGGCAATATGAAAGAGGAATACGCAATCAATTTCAGGTACAAAAAAAAAAAAAAAAAAATCACAAATTAGCCTACCTAACTGATAAAATAGCCCCATTATGAAAAAAATAGTCCCTTCCTTTCCGGACGTTAGCTCTGCATGTCTCTTTTTTCTCGCCTTTTTCTTCAGGAGCAGGTCACTCCTCAGTCCCCTCTTACCATTGTTAACCCTTATTCCGGAGGTGAAAGTTAACCTTAAACATGTCAATTCAATGAATTTAGTCAATTTATTAACCTTGTCAAACACTTCGGCTACTTTTGCTACCTAGCCTCCTACTGTAACAGTTGGTTGTTGCCATGGAGACATTGTTGTTTCTCTGACAATAATGACAACGGAGAAGAGGAATACACAATCAATTACGTTTTTATTCAATGAGAAATACATGCCTTAAAATAGCCCCACTTTTACTCCACCTGTTTGAATAAATACATATATATATATATATATATATATATATTATATAATATATATATATATATATATATATATATATATATATTATATATATATATATATATATATATATATATATATATATATATATATTGTTGTTGTTGTTGTTGTTAATGCCACCGAAAAATAAAAGTCAAAAGCCGGCTACTCTGTTGCCACCGTCCTAACAGTTGTTTGTTGTCATGGAAACATTGTTGCTTCCCTGACGCGGAATGATATGCTGCGATAAGGCTTTTTAGAATAGTAGCCGTGGTATATGCTCAATATACCACGGTTAACAGCCAATCAGATCGCCGGATTTCACCTTTCCGTTTTATAATGCCCAATAACCCGAAATAGCGAATCAATCAAATTGCGCCATCTTAGGAGGTTCACGTGTAGCATATACTAATAAAGGATATACGCTGTTGCTTCGTCTGTGCTCCTGTATAACCATGTACTGTGGGGGTATACCTTCGCAAACAGAGAAAATGCCCTTAAACCCACTGTTTTAGAAACAAATTGATACACAGTTTGCTAATCTCAGATCCAGCATTTCTACTGCATTATAGAACAACTGCCGTGGATAGATGGCACAGAGCCTGGGCCAGAAACCAAAAGTGCACGGGGCAGAGTTACACCTTGTTTCCTGTTTGGTTACAGAGACATTCTACCGAAGAGAACCTCATTTGCGGGAGTGGATGAAGCATTCAGAAGAGGGTTTTAATAAGTGTATTTATACACTGGCCACTGTGTTGATCGGAACCTTTGCAGACACTTCATTATCTGTGGCTGTAAGCAGGCCTGTAATAAGTCAGTCGAATCATGTCACAGTCCCTGATTCAATTATTTGATGGCTTGACTGTCTACCGACGTAGACCTGCTACCTGCTCGGCACTCTACCCATCCACTCCTTGTGCATGACAGAATTCTTCGACAAAGCTAGGTAGAGCTGTGGGTGAGGTCAGAAAGCTAGTTACGCATTTTGGGGGATTGGCTTGGGAGGGATTTTCTTTCAGTTGGATCCTTTCAAAATGTAGCTGACTGCTAGTTTCTCCAGATGGCCGGCCGTAGAGTTAACGTTGTGTGTGACTGTGTATTATAATGGTTACTTGAGGTCAGTTGTTAGTGTGCTGGAGCAAAAGGGGTCAGACTTGGTCTTCGTTTGGGATCGCTTCACCCCCCCCCCCCCTCTTCCGCTGCTGCTGTTCCCTTGTACTTAGATTAAATCTTTGCGGCTTCCACTGATGCCACGAAGATTAACTGGCGACATTGTAATCACAACCTCGTCTGCACTGGCGCGTAGGTCAAGCTCAAGCTCCTAGTCCTTATGGATGCACACCAATCGGCATTCACAAATCTATGCACAACCAATCAGCCATATGCACACACATCCCACAGACACACTCTTAAACACATCTTTCTCCCGATTCACCTAATCTATCCATCTTCCATTGCTCTCACTCATGCGCCCTGGTGTTGTTACCCCTCTCTCTCATTCTCTCTCTACCTTTCTCTTCCTCCCCATCTCTTTCCCCCTCCTTACTCTCGCTCTTTCCCCCCCTCTCTCTCTCTCCCTCCCTCCCTCTCTCACACTTTCCCTCTCTCTCCCTTTCTCTCCTTGCCGGTGTGAACGGCAAGGAAGACGGCACTCCTTTTTTATGAGCAGCCATTCACCGTCCGTGAGCGCTGAAGAACAAGCTGCTGGAGGATACCGTGCTGCCCACTTGGGGCTGACTAATGCTCAGCTTTCCAGGAAGACCCCTGGTGTTTGTTAGTGCTTTGTTTCATGGCTAATGTCACCACATGTCCGTGGTGTTATGAAAGCCAGACATGAGGGACATGATCAGCCTGAAACAGGAGAGCCCGCTGGATGTCTGGTCAGTGTAAGGTGCTTCAAACTTTAGTCGTGTCTGTTTCAATAGGAGACCATGTCATCCCTGTTACATTTTAAGTTATATTGTTATATCTTTAACACATTACAGTAAACATGAATATCTCTATAAATATGTTAATGAGGGACTAAAGGGAAGGCTCCTTGAATACGTTTGGAGCAATAGAAATCCGAAGACACTGCCCATGACACAGCTTCTGGCACAGTGTTGAATCATCATTTAGAGATTATTTCAAAACAAGACTGCTTTTTGTCTTGGGGCAGTGGGGAGGGGAGGGGCGTTGCTAGCGGCGATCTGACTCAGCTCGGACCAAGCGTGGGCCCCGGCGCTGTTACCATGGTAACCCTGGTGATCCAGGTATGTGTGTGCATGTATGGGTGTGTGTGCGCATGCGACAGACTGTTGTCAAGTCATCATGCTTCCCTTTCATATCGACGTCATCAACCAAATTCAAAAGTGTGAATTTGACACCCACCCACTCCCCCCCCCTACGCATACTTAATTACTCACACCCACACCCACAAACTCTGCGGCGTTCGGTATAGAGAGACAAAGACAGACGACCATCCCTCGAGCTCCAAATGAACCCCAATTGTCTGGCTCCACGACTGGAAAACCATATGTTGACAAAGAAGACATTTCCTGTGTGTTCCTCTCCCACAGGTACCTGGCGGCATGGAGGATGAGAGATATGGAGAATAGTGAGGGAGAAAGAGAGAGAGAGAGAGAGAGAGAGAGAGAGAGAGAGAGAGAGAGAGAGAGAGAGAGAGGAGAGAGAGAGAGAGAGAGAGAGAGAGAGAGAGAGAGAGAGAGAGAGAGAGAGAGAGAGAGAGAGAGAGACAGAGACAGAGAGAGAGAGAGAGAGAGAGAGAGAGAGAGAGAGAGAGAGAGAGAGAGAGAGAGACAGAGACAGAGACAGAGACAGAGACAGAGACAGAGACAGAGAGAGCAATATTCAGAATTCCTTCAGACGGACTAAGGGAAACCTTGCCATAAGCCCATACTAATGTGAAGCCTCCTATACATTTGTACGTATGTGACTGAACAATTGTTTTGATCCTAAACTGCCTATACACAGCTTAAGTTGTTTGTTTGATGTCAATCGTTAATCAGTACTCATTAAATCCGACTCTACAACATGGTTTTAAGGTTTTGCAAGGCTATAACCAATATCTGAGGAAAAATAAAGTCCTATACATTATACATACAAATTACATCAGGATACATAAGCCCACGTCCATATGCTATACATTACAATGACACTATTATATTACAGAGCCCTCGGCGCCCATTCAATTGAATAAAGGCTGAGGTGCACAGAAGCTTGTGACGTACGGCATGGACGCAGCAGTGAAGACGTAATGGTCGAGGGATCCCACGGACGTTTAAAGGGCCCACGCTGCTCACAGGGCAGTAACCGTGATTGTAATATGCTAATGACCTCGGTACGTCAGATAGAGGCAGTGGTAACAGAGGTGCGAGAGAGAGAGAGACAGAGGGAGGACTGAGGAATAGAGGGAGAGAGAAAGTGTGTGAGAGACAGAGCGATAGAGAGAGACTGGGAGTGAGTGTAACTGTGTATGTGTGTGTGTACGAGAAATATACAGAGAGAGACTAAGGAGAGAGTGTTAGAGAGAGAGAGAGGCGTGGGTAGGCATCAGAGAGAAGATGGGGAGAGACAAGAGGAGGAGAGAGAAAGAGAGTGACATTCAATTGCGGGAGCGACATTAAATTGCGAGAGCGGCATTTCCAATACACTGCTGAGACAAGCCAAGACACAATTACACATAATTACCCAGGCTGGCTAAGCCTCCACTGTTACTGTAATTAATGCCTCTCTGTTTGGAGAGGGTTTTAAAGTCATTGACACTCTTTTCACACCAAACTTTCCACGATTCCTCACGCGCACACTGAGCCCGTTTTAATGAGGATCCCTGGCAGAAACTTTCTGGAGTCCACAATAAGCTAGCTGACATTTAGGAGATCGCTCTAATGAAGTTTGAAATGAGAAAATAAATGGAGGGATCGCCAAAAAGGTCTTCATCGTGTCAATCCGGCTGCATGAACAGTTTTGAAAAAGACGTTTCGCCCAAGACATTATTTACACTTATAATGTTTGTTGTTATTGTTGCTATTATTTTGTACATATAATTGATAAGAATCTGAGAGTTCATTTAAATAACGTTTTTGTCATTTATTTAGTACAAGTGAAGGTACTTTTATTTTGAAGTCGTAGAAAATCAAGTGCTCTTGTGTGAGTACGATTCTAAAGCAAGGAGCAAGCAAAGACATCGTGTGTGCACTGGTAAAAGAGTTCATGCTGGTCACAATACCACTCTCATGTGTACGGTTATCAGGATTATTATAGGGTCATTAAGGATTATTCCCTCTTGGTAGCATGCAGTAAATGAGGTATTGTTTTTTTTGTCTGTATTTACTTTTGTGAATGTAATTCTACATGCTGTGTATGCTAATGTTTTTATTTTAAGAAGTTTTCCATATTTCCTTATAATACTATGAGTTCCGTTTTAACGGTAGATCTGAAAGAGACAAGTCTTCAATAAACCAGTAGTAAGAAAACCACTTGTGTTTGCCTGTGCTATGAGGGAATTATGTTTGGCCATGATGGGATTTTACAATATTGAATATATTCAATGCTGACGTTTGTTAAAGGAATACACACACATTTTCTACGTACAGAAGTCAGATTGGTTTCATTGTTTTGATTTGAATGTGCGGACCCTTACAAATATACGTTGCAAAATGTTGGCTGTTCCTTTAAAGGTAATCAGAAAATAATCAGAAATTCCTTCTCATTGCTGACCTCTTGTTGAACCGCAGCTTCCTCGCACGCACCCAATAAGAGCACTGGAGTATGAACATACTCACTCTAATAATAAGAACAAAATCCATCACTTCGAATCTCAAATATGAACTGGCTAGCCCTTCTTTATATGCTAGAGCTCTCAGGCAGCATGCTTGGACGTCACTCCCTTCCATTTTCCCGGCAAAACCGTCTGGGTCAAAATAAATCAGCACCAAGGCCACTTATCACTTAAACACAAAACCTAGCAGCAGGCACCGTCTAAAAACAAATCAAGGAGAGGGAGGAGAACGAGGAGTTGCTCTCTGTATACCACCACACAGTGGCGCAAAAAGTGGCTATGCACTATTTGCGGCGCAAAAGGGGCGCCTCGAGCACGCGCTGGAGGCGAGCACCAGAGTGTTTTAATTGGAATCGTATTGTCATCTGATACCTCAATATGGAGAGAAGAAAGCTCTCGGGGTCAGAAAATGGAAAAAGAAAGATTGGGAAGGAGAAAGAGTGTGCAGGGATGAAAGAAAGCTTTTCAAAGTGGTTGAAAGACGGTAGTTTTTATGTCAAGTGTATCAAGAGGAGGCGTGACAATATTCAGGTTAGCTAAATCTGCTACTAGTAAAACGACAGGTTACTAGTTGTCTTGCAACTGTGTACTGATCAGAATTGAGCCTACAATATAACATACCATGACAAGAAAAATAAAGGAACTTGTTTGGTTATTTTGATTTTGTTTCAATCTCTATGCCAGTCTTTGTTTTATGTAAATAGGCCCAGTAAAAACAGAGTTTTAAAGTTGATACAAAAATATAATTTTCCCGTGCTTAAAAGTATGATGATTCGAATGTGGTTGCCATTAGTCTACATAGGTAAAGGGATAATGTATAGAATGCGGGAAAATAAAGCCCCGACAGTTGTGGGGGTTGTGAAGGCCCATGCAAGTGAACGGAGCATCACATGGCATTGAGAAGAGTTGTGTAATAATTAAAAATTTGTTTTTAAAACTCTTTGTTTTGTTTGGTTTTGAGTCCAAAATGATCATATAGTATGTATCCAATAAGGATATCATTTACAATTGAAGAAACATTTTTTTTTAATGTGGTTTGATTGCTGTTTATTTTAAACCTCCTAAACACATAGTTCATATCATGCAGGTGTGAGGATGAAGAGAAAGCAGAGAAGAAGAGAGAGAAAGAATCAGGACAGACAGGGGAAGGCGCCAGGTTGGTCTAATATTAGGTGGAAGTGTAGGAACGGCTACTTGATTCCAAGTGATTAATTTCTAAATATAATTTATATTGAACCAATGTATTGGAAAGATGTGTAACTTACACAGGAACAGAGAGGTGCGGAGGAGAGGGTTGGAGCAAGGGGCAACTCAGAAGATCCATCTGAATGGCCTTCACCACACGAAATGGGGGACTCATTGAGGCAGAACATGGTTAAGAATGGCCCATAGAAATGTCCTGATGGGCCATATCCAAGATCAGGTAAGAGTAAAAGGTGTTTTGCCAAAGCATACTGTTTTCCTGTACTGTCAAATGGAGAACAAGTGGAGCGGGATTGGTTACTGTACTCCAAAAGCTCTAACAGAGTCTATTGTTTTGCATGTAAGCTTTTTGGTGAAGCTAAAGTTGCTGACAAACGCCTTGTGGTGGGGTATAATAACTGGCAGTGTCTTTCAAAAATACCGAAGCACCATGAAAAACAAGTGCTTTTCACATACATGCTTATCTGATGTGGAAAGAATTGGCATCCTGCTTATGACTAGGTAAAACTATTGATAGCGAATTGCAGAGCGCCATGGCCGCTGAAAAGGCACACTGGAGGAGTGTGTTGACTCGAGTGATCGACTACATACTCTCCGCCTGCTGTGTGTCTGCATGCCCCCCCAGAAAGTAGGCAGTTGCGCCCCTGCCACCACACTTGAGAGAAGCGGAGCCCTGCCTTGTTGGCCGTGTGTGTGTAGTCTCGACCAGGGGTTTTCAAACTTTGTGTGTGTGTGGACCACTATTTGTAATGAAGAATTTTCGCGGACCACCTCATAATACCCTTAATAAAATGTCTATACACAGTCTGAATGAAAAAAAAATATATATATATTTTATATTTTATTTTGCTTTTCCACGGACCACCTGCAGTACCCTCACGGACCACTAGTGGTCCGCGGACCACAGTTTGGGAATGACTGCTCTTCTATCTAGACAACCTCTCAAGAGCCCAGCTTCGCCTCAGCCTGGGTATAACACAAGGGTATATATTCTTAAGAGAGCCTGTGTTTCTGTTGTCACATCCACTGGCTGAAATGCAATTCTCAAACATAAACAACACGAGGGAGACGTGTTCTATGTTTTGATATACATAGATATAGATATATCTATGTATATTTAGGATGGCAAGGCAACAACAGAAACAATGGTGTTTGATAACTAGACCTCGTATGGTGATGGAGCCATGGTTGAAGGTAGACACTTCATGAGCAACAAGCTCCATAGAATATACACGAGAGATCGTCAGCCTGCTACTACGATTTGTTCAGATGGTTTAGTACACGCCCGAATACACACGTTACCTGTACATTCATGTGAGCGTGGCATGCAGACGCCAGTGTTAACAGGAAGAAGATTGTCTTTGTTATCAAAGACCTGGGTTTTCGACCTTACAGACGAAATCCCAAGAGTTTTCAAACTAACATGGGTTCAACAAACGTTTTGAGGGGTTCTAAAACTCTGGAGTAGTGTCGACATATTGGTGTACAACTTGTGATGAGTTTGAAAAGGAAAAAAAAAGCGTGGATGTGGCCAGAGGAAGAGTGTGAGCGAGATTAAGTATGTGAGAGACAGAGAGGGAGAGGGCCAAAGAGGGAGAGAGTGCGCGTAGTCACGATTACGCTGCGAGTCATCTATCATGCTGATCAAGCACCCATCACAGCTATCGATCACCAAGTGTTCATGAATGGATAAAAGCGAATATGAATGCACTTTCCACATTCACTGTAAAAACAAAGAAAGCACCTCAATGCCGACAGAGCTGCGATCTTTCAACACATACCCTGTCAAGTATATCAAAGAGTAGCCAAGAGTAGCCAAGCATCCATCGTCGTGCCTGCGGCACGTTTCTTTGCTGTTTCTTGGTTTCGAGTTGGCCTACACAGCATTCGCTCTGGCATTCCGACACCCATCCCCCACACTTCTGCTGCTCCGTGCTAAATGCCCGGCGTGGTCTGTTTTTGGCCCGTCCGTTGTTCTAGGAGCGGACGACGTTGGGCTCCTGACGATAACCCCAAAGAGGCCTCTGTCACTCCGCATCAAAAACAAACCACCCAGATCCATCCATCTAACTCATCGCCCCGCTCCCTCTCTTCATCTGTGCAGATGATGACATTCGTCCTATTGGCAGACGGCTCAGGATGGGAAAGGCGTGGGGCGAGTTGGATCATAGCACAGCCTGCCAGAGGTGGCGAAGGGTATGAACGCCATGGGATCAGGGGTCGCTAGTGCTAAGCAGCTTTGTAACTGTAGTATTATATAACACAAGCCTCACTGAGATTACGACCTATACACAGAGATATGTATATCTACTCTCCTGAGAGCAGTTACACAACAAACGTGTACAAATGTATTCAAAATAAAATAAAATGTTTTACAGTTTGTTCTAATTGTCACAAATTCATCGGGGGTAAAGTTATCGGAGAACCAAAGCGAAAGGTGACACAGATTACTGCTCGGCAAAAAACCCTATCCAAATGCTTATCGTCAACAGTTGCTGCTGAGTTTATAATCGCTCATTTCCCAGACTTAACATCCGTCGACACAGCTCCCTTTCATGTGTCCTGAATGTTTTGCTTTGTCTCCACCTGCACTCCAGTCGCTCAGAGGAGACACTTTGGCAGGAGGTGGTGCTGCTGAACCTCAACGTGCCGCTGAACCTCACCGACTCTCTCTCTCACCCTCTTTCTCTCGCTCTCTCTCCCCTCGCTCCCTCTCTCCTTCACATTCAACCCATTCAGTGTCAACGCTGCCCATTTGGCTGAGGCTCCGCTAATGTTTTTTTACTACAGCGTTTCGTGTTCTTCTTCTCTGGCTGGCTGTCTTTCTTTTCTGTTCTTTCTTTCATTATTTCTTTCTTCCCGAGAGCCCCCTTCGTCAGCTGCTGTCCAGACGCTGTGTGGTTGCTCCTCTGAGCTCAAGGCTCTCTGCTCTCCAGATGGTGTCGTGGGTTTGCTCGCCAGACGGTCCACAGCCAAGGTTGAGGTTCAGGATGATGGGGATGAGTTAGAGACGAGGCCCCCCCCACGCCCCCGCAACTTGCCCCCACTCTGTGTAGTGAAGGCGGCATACAGATCAGCCTTGTAAACTGTGACTGTATGTGATCCGTGCTATGCTCCGACAAAGGCACACACACATGCACCCACAAACACACATGTACACACACACACATACCCACATACACGCACACGCTTACTCATCCCGTAGACGCCCACAGGACAAATGACGGGCTTCCATGTGTGTGTGTGATTTAGTGTTTAAGTGTGTGTTTGCTATTGTGTGTGTGTGTGTGTGTGTTTTAGTGTTTGTGTGTGTGTGTGTGTGTGTGTGTTTGTCATGTGTGTGTGTCCATGAGGTATACTGTGTCAATCGCTCATTTCCTAGTTATATACCAGGGCTTGTTTAAAGGCAGCAGAGCATCCTGTTGCATTCAGAACGGCATTTCATCTGCAATGAAATGGATTCTACAGTGAAGCTAGATGATTTGTTCACCACCAGTTCACGTGGCTTTATGGATAGGAAGGCATGACAGCATGAATGTGTCCTCAACCACGGACTCTTCTGCATGCTCATGGCTCCAGAGACAGCTCCTGACTCGTTCCTCTCTGTCACGCGGCCGTGGGACTTCCTACGATCTCAAGAGGTTTCAGCAGAACAAGAGATGAAGACAACCAAACGGCCATGGAGGAAACATCCCAGGCTAGTTAGAAAACTTTTGACTAAATACCAGCGCAGTGGAGTCAGCCCAGGTTATACATTCCCAGAGCAAACACAGTTACAGACCTCAGGATTATGTATGCATGCCCAAGTAATCGTTTATAAACAAAATTAATCAAATCCATGCAGCACTAATCCATGTAGGTTAATTGGGCTATCACTTGTGAATTTAAGTCTGCCATGCAAAGGGACTCATTACCAACAATTCAGCAATGTAAGTAATACTTAAGTAGTAGAAGATTTAGAGCTGCACAATTAATTGCATTGTAATCAAAATACGATTTTGCCTCTTTGGTGCAAGAAAGTTGCAACAAAAAATAAAAATACATACTGATACTACAACTCAGAAATTGCTTTGTCATTGTTTTTTGTATACAGTAAGGGCCTCAGAATTTAACTTCAATACTATACGCAATGAATAATGACAATCACAATTACAGGAAAAATAATTGCTATTATCACATTTGTCATGATCATGTAGCCCATATTAGAATAAGTTTGTAGTAGTTATGGCAATGATAGTATAATAGTTGTAGTCATGCATACTATTTACCTCTGCCGATACACTGCATGCCTTTTATAAGGTATGGGTTTTTGATAGTTCTTACTGGACTGATATAGACTTTAGTTTGAGTCATCTTAAGAAAGAGGTTTATTTAGTCACATGTAATATCATATTGTTAGAATGTCTCTTCACTAGCTTACACGATGCAAGTCTTAAGTCCTTTCCCCTTGGAGAATTTGACTTAATACGCAGAGATCCAATAACACGATCACATATTCATGTTGAACATAAAAGCATGGGCTTGTGTGCACAGGGCTGACTCTAGGGGGCAGACAGACACAGTTTGAATGCTCCATGAGAAGGCATACAGAGCAGTCTCTGTTGGTCGGTTATTCAACAGCATTTTGAGTTTCACTCCAATTTGACGAAAACATGACGAGCGTTAAAGCATTGTTTAACTTTAAACTCAAACCATCAAGCATTCACAATCTTTGTTTGATTAAGAATGCGTAATCAGCGCTCATACACACACCCGGGGACGCACCACACTGGATACACAAGTGAAAAAACACACACACACACACACACACACACACACACACACACACACACACACACACACACACACACACACACACACACACACACACACACACACACACACAAATGTGCATTCATGATACTTCTGGTTGAATTCCTGATCCATACGACATAATAGTGAGCCATTTAACTATATTTTAAACATATCCGGGTGGTATAACTGTTATATTTACTTTATTACTGTGTGCTCTTGGATCTCTTAGATGTTGTGTTCTGTTACAGTATAGGAAGGAGAGAGGAGGAAGAGGAGGAGAGGAGGTGAGGGAGGAGCAGGAGAAATAAAAGAGGGGGAAAGATACAGAGAGCGAGAGAGCGAGAGAGAGAGAGAAAGAAAGAGAGGGAGAGGGAGAGAGAGAGAGAGAAAGAGAAAGAGAGGGAGAGAGTGATTGTAAAAGGCTTAATAACATAAATAAAGGCTCTAACTGAAAGAAGGTTGTCTTTTGATATCATCTAGCCTACGTATGCTCGATTAACCCTTTCCGAAGTGAATCACTATTACACCTGCATATATCAGACTCTCTAAAGAGAATGAGCACACCCCTTGCCAATAGGATCCCTCCATCTTTAAATCACACAAAATATGTCTTTGCACCTTTAAGCAACGCAAGCAGCATTACAAATTTCTGCCTTAAAGTGGGTTTCCTCCCCTTAATGTCCACGGCCTACCTTTAAGCATGCTTGAGCAATGGCTGATCCCTATACTGCTCTTTAATGGCATGTGTCTTTATTCACTGTAAAGTGCTTTGGATAACAGGGTAATTAAGGTAATTTTAACAAAGTATGGCAGAGGTAGTCAGCTACCCAAGCATGAGTGTTGTGTCTGCAGCACGCTGCCTGGCGCTGTCACGAGTCTCACGACATCCGTTGTACATTTGTGGAGCACAGCAAGAATAGCCTCATTTCGGGCACCGGCAATTCCGCTAATTGAGTTTGTTTGCTGTAGGCCTTTTCGGAGCCACGCCAAATTAGGCTTGAGCACCACCAAATGAAATAGGCCTACGCTGAGACGGTTCGAGTCCACGGCAAAATATATATAGGCTATGTAGTGCGATAAGTTCAAGTGTTCTACAATCGGCCCCTTGAACCGAACTCGCATCAATTCGAAGTATAACGAATAAATCACATTAAAAGTTAAGTTGGTTACGAAATGTGTTTACCTTGGCACTGGAATCCTTGTTTCCCAAAACCCCTGCAAAATAAGAGCACATAACGTAACGTCAAAGCGATGCCAATCAAACATAGCACGTTGTGTCTATTATCATATTTTAGCCTACTATCTACAATTTAATTTCGAGTAAATTGCTAATGAGAATAAAACCACAACGAACGCCCCCTTGTAGAGAACTATGCGCTTGATTGCATTTACATTTGTGTTTGGGGCAAAACCATCTAATAACTTGGTCAGCATGGCACTCAAGTTGCCGCTGGATACTAAAAACAGCAGGTGTGAAACTAATTTAAGGTGAGAACTGATATGGAGCAGGTCAAACAAAGCTGCCAAGAGCTGTGCTGCTCATCACTTTTCACATCCATAATGAAGGGGTGTGTGAACATAAGCAACGCTTACCAAATGAAGTCCGTGCAGTGGCTGCAGAAGGTCGGCTGCTTGAAAAACCTCGCAGTAAATTTGTGGTTTTTCACTTCGTGTACGTTTTTCTGGCGCAGAGCACCTTTGCGTGCAAATCGATTTCCGATCGCCGCTGAGTCGCTATAGTGCAAATGGTGGTCAGCCATCATTATGAAGAAAAAGTACACCGTCCGTCCAAAAGTGTCTTGTCCCCACTACTCTACTACAGGGTACTCCCTCTGTCCGCACCGCTGTCAACTGTTGGAGGAGCGTCTCTCTCCGGACCGCACGCTTCGCTCTTTGCCAGGGCTACAGCTGAGCGTCTCTTTTTTCACGCGTGTGTGACTGTGTGTGACGTCAACCTGGAACCCTCCTGGATCACTCCCGCCAGCCAACACGGCCTGTGCGTTGGGCGCCCCCACGTGGACATTACTTAGATTACCGCTATATGCGAAAGTAGACTACCCCCCAAGGTTTACCATTTAACATTCTGATCTTATGCATCAACACGAGGATGCCAGGCAGCCCAATTGCGACTGAGCCAACAACAGTAGAGGAATTGAATGACAATAAGTTAATATGGGGCCTTAATATGGGGCCGTAAAGTATAGCACAATATAGTAATTTATTTTACTTTAAAACGAAGCCTGTAAACTACCTGCCTGGAAACTTACACCTACACAATATTTGCGTAAATAATGCATGTGATGAAGGATAGCTGGTCTGGTAGAAGCTAATAAAGCAGAACAGCAGATAAAAAATAACTGACCAATGAGCCTATTGGACCACAATGATATGCAAACTGAATGGAGCTGGAGAACAGATTGTATCAATCGGCAGAAATACACACATAGCCTAAATATATACCAACAACAGTGGTAAGATTAGTAGCCTACATTTAAGGCTCATTTAATTAGATATTCAGTTAGCCAACATCATTATCAATATTATAACTTCACTAATGGACACAGTTGTTTTTACGCCTAAAACAATTAACTTGATACCAATTATGAGACAAAGGTGTCAAATGACTAAACACTCTATACACATCAATCAATCGTCAAGCGTCGATCGCTGTTATGGCAGAACGTTGCCAGAAGTTCTTAGCAGTCCTTCAGAGAACACCCCTCTCTGGCTCCACCGGCCACTTAGCGAGGAAGAGAGACCAAGCCCGACGAGAGCACATTGAATGATCCACATGGAAAATCTATGGGAATTTAATTAAAATATCGTTGTTTTTTTTACTACTTCTTCCGAAGATGCATCAGTAACCTTCAACCCTCAGATCCATTTGAAATGTTGAATGTGTGGGGTGGTGACAAATAGTCAATACATTTCAGACAGCTTAGAGAATAGGCTACTCGTCTCATCTGCGGTTGCGTTGTGCGTGCTGCACGGTTGCTCTAGCAACGGAGGGACGCTGCTTCTGTTGCCCTTCCTTCACGGAAACCGGATGTGGCTCAGGGGGAAGTTGTTGTGGAGGAGTTTGAATCACTTTGAGCGGCCAAATCAGTGCCTATTTTAAGGTAAAAACAAACCAAATGTTGTATCTTTACAGTTTTCGGCCACACTATTTTTATGTAGCAAACAGGCAGCAATAGAGCTACTATTCGCATATTTGTTAGCTTAGAACAGAACCTTAGATTTGCGTGTTTGGCGTTATTCAGGTAGTCACCATCATGATTGCTAGTGGGGGTTTGTTGTTGCAGTGTTTCTGTTGCTTAAGACATTTATATGTCATAAGTTAATCATTTCACCGTTCTATATTTTGCTTAAATAAACTATTGCTGTATCACCCGAATGTACGATATCTATCTTCGTAAAACTAGTTATAGAAAATAGTAATGCTAGACCCTCTGCACTTATAAGGCTGCTGTAACTAACTCACAGCAGAAACAGAATATGCAATACCAACCCAGTTAACAGTTACCTTCCTAAAACAAAACTTCAATATTAATATAGATGATTTTCTTGCGGAAGAAATTTAATGCAGTTTGCACACTTGAAACTTTTAGAATTTCAAAAAATAGGACCAAATACTTGTGTGAAACTAAATGGCACAGTATGGACATTTATAATTTGGCATTGAAACATATTTACCATATTCCTGAAGGTGTCCATTAGTGCAGAAGGCACCATGAGTCTGCACAATGACACTCCAGAGCGACTGGACGCAGACTTTGACCGTTACCTGTCAGACATGAAGCCATATGTCCTGAAGCACCCCAACAGAACAGGTAAAAGACACAGAGCTGGTCGATGACTTAATGTTCTTAATGTTTATTTGTGTATGTTATATCCATTATCCACCTCCGGTGTCAATCAGCTTTAGAAATGCATTTCATTACTCATGGTAACCATTAGTTCAATTATTTACATTTTTTGTCCAATCTTGCTATGGTGGTTTGTGTGTGCCAATTTGTTATTGAGCTATTATTTTTATATTTCATTTCCCCTTTTGTATGTTATTTTGTCCGCTCACCACCTGTCGATGAGAGCTGTTTTATATGTAAAAAAGAGAATGTTAATTGCTTTTTTCTGATGGACGATTAGTATGCCCATTATTTAATGAATATATAAACGCTTTAAATGTATTAATCAATTTATTAGTCTGATTGATTGGCCATACAGAGTTGCAGTCCTAAGAGAACGGATCCTATTTTCTGCATAATTTACTTACTCTAACTTCTACTCCAGTATCAGCAGTGACAGCCCTACTTAGAAACATGACCAGTGTAAAAGTGTGACATTGTTACCTTCCTAACTTCAACAAAGCGTCTCCTTGCCCCTCTGACCCAGAGCGCCAACGGTGCGCCTTGTGGATCAGGAAGCTATGTGACCCGACCATGTGTGGCTCAGGACCAGTTGGGCTGAAAAATCGCAACATGTACGCTCGCCTGCTTCTGCACATGCTCAGAAGAGGAGTCCTAGATGCCCCTTTCACCGTCAAGCCGGATCAGGGCTGCCTGAAGACTCTACCAAACCTACATGGTAACGCTCGCCAACCAAGTTATATTGTTATTGATTCTATATGATTTATATAATCTATGTGTATGTGACCGAACATGTATAATATATTATAATAACATAAGAGTTGACCACTTATACATACTCTCTTCTGGTGGATTAAAATGCCCTGGATTTTATGCCTAATTCATCTAGTAAAAACGTTATAGTGAAATTAATACAGACAACGACAATGAACCCAATAACAAAGGAAACGAGGATGACCTAGAATGAAAGCGGCACAGTGTGGTAATTCATTTGGGGTGCACACATGTCAAATGTCGGCACACATGCAGATTATCTTAGATAGACAGATAGACGGAAAGAGCTGTTTCTAAATACATTCCTTTAAACACAAACATCAAGCAAATGATAAAATGGCAAATGAACCAGGACTCATACCTGATGTGTTCCTGACTTCTTGACCCGATGCGTACAGGCGATCTACTTCGACGAGCCCCTGGGCGCCAGCGGGCCAGCGGTACAGGAGGTGGCACCGCTTCCTGATTGGGTGGCAGGAGAGCTCGGCCACCGTGGATCCGACAGGACCAGGAGGTCTTCCTCCCCCACCTCTCCCACTCACTCCAGGTACCTCAGTCAGTGTATCCCACAGACAGAAAGCAATGTGTGGTGCGTGAGGCGGAGTGGGACCCTTTTTCAGCCCGGCGGTTTCAGGCCCATACCGGCCCCCTGTGCATAAATCTTGGCGCCTCAGTCTTAAACTAAACTTTGATTAAAAGGTCGCCGACCGTCTTTGTGCCAAAAATACCGCTGCTTCGGGTTTTCCTTTGATTGGCGCGTTGAGAGGAATTGCGGGCGAATCTGCTGTTTATAATAGGGATGGGAATCTCTTGATTCGATTCTAAAACGATTATTGATGCATCTCAAAGCAATTCATTTTTTTATGTACTTTCAATGCGGATCTGAATTTGCTACTCAAGAGTTTGATAATCGCTTCCTACTTTTGTGGTGATCATTAAAGAAATCAACAGATTAATTACCTTATATAATATTTCATTAAAGAAAAAGCTTTTGTCATAAATATGACTTTCTATGAACAATGCAATAATCAATGCAGCTTGCATTACAACACACTAGGGAAGTAGTTAAAAAATACACAGATTTAGTTTTCTTTTCTTTCTAATCGTTCTTTTCTATATCAGTAAAGAAAAGCTGCTCTTAGTCAATTATAAGAATAAGAACTTGTTCGTTGTTCTTGTGTCTTGCTGTGAGTTTGCGTGCATGCTATGCGTAGGCTGAATCGTAATCGCGTCCAGACAAATCAGATTGGCCAATACACACTGAAGATATATTAAATAATTTTAAAACTACTCAAATGATCCCTCTCTGTTGAACAGAATGTTGCAGTGGGTGAAGAATTTTTTTTTATTTTTATTCAGATTATTAACTTATCTGAATCGAGACAGAATCGTTCTACACAGAATTGCAATGCATCGAAGAATAGATTAATTTTTTTACCACCCCTAGTTTATAAGTGTACCCGCGCACCACCGACATGAATGCGCGCTTGTGTCTGTGTGTGCGTGTTCGTGTGCATATGTTTGTGTGAACGACAATGTCAATGTCCGTCCGGGGTTCAGGGTTACTCCTGTCACTCCCGGCTCCAACTCTGTTTGGGGACAGGGGACAGCACTTTTTAAAATGGTGCCTCGTTCCCCGCCCCAGGTGTTTCCTATCTCCTCGATAAGTGTGCCGGGGAGGGATGTCCTTTGGCTCTGCCTGCTTGGTATGGTTTGTACACGCCCTCCACAACCTCTCCCCTGGGCCGTCCAGCCCGAGGGGTTGGGGACGAGTTGCCACACTCCTCCACCGCTGGTTTACGCCCCTGGTGGTCTCAAACCGCCCCTAGGCATATGTCTCGGCGGGACAGCGCATCGGCGTTGGCATGTTCCCTGCCCGGCCTGTGGTCCACCTGAAACCTAGGCCCAATCCCATTTCTTTGCTCACTGTCTCAACCCTACATCTCAACCCTAACCCTACCCTTACCCTCATTGCTCATGCTCATTGCTACCCCTAACAGATCCCCTACCAAATGGGACAACCCTACCCTGTGACGTCATCAAACCTGGGAAGATCTGGATATCATACGACATGAGCCCGGCAGCTCCCCGACCGCGGGCCGCCCGGTCCACGGCCGGGCTGCAGAGCCCTATTACGGCTCTGCAGCCCGGCCGTGGACCGGGGTCGGGCGGCCCGCGGTCGGGGAGCTGCCGGGCTCATGTCGTATGATATCCAGATCTTCCGAGAGTCCGTTCTACAGCCCTAACACATTACCCCATAAACATGCAATGAAATGGGCGAAATGGGACATGAAAATAGGGCAAGTGTTGACATGAAACTATCCATGTTGCAGAGATCGCGAGCTAATTCGCTAACTAGCGATTAGTGCATGACAATTCAACCCGCGGTGGTTATGTATCTGGTTATAACGAATGTCTATAATGCATTGAAACTACATTTCGATAAATATAACATTACTTATATAATATTACTAATATAATATAATATATTAGTATATTTTTCACCTGGAGTCACTAGAACATGGAAGATCTGGATATCATACGACATTGAGCCTGGCAGCTCCCCGCCACGGGACGCTCGGCCGCATGCCCATGGCCGCGGCAGCTCCCCGACCGCGGGCGAGCCCGGCCGTTGACCGGGGTCGGGCGGCCCAGGGTCGGGGAGCTGCCCCGGGCTCATGTCGTATGATATCCAGATCTTCCGAGAGTCCACGGCCGGGCTGCGAGAGTATAATTAATAAAATTAATTAATAGTTTTTTACAGAGAGAAAACACTTAAATTTGTGTGTTTTTCAAATTCCTGTCGCCATCTTTTCGGCCCTCCATCTTGTCTAGGATATTTCTTGATTTTCAGTTTTCTCGCAAGGTATTGTGGGAGCAAGTCACAACTGAAGCACTTTGAGGGTGCCCATCGAAAATCTCAATTTTGAGGGGATGTTAGCCCTCCCCCTTACCCCTTAAGCTACCTTTAAACTGGTATTGGGACATGGCTCCACGGCGCGTGAACGCGCAACAGCGAGGGCTAGAGCTGAGATTTTCCTTTGAGCAAAGAAATGGGATTGGACCCTATAGTCCTGGAGTGAGGGTGTGGTAGGCGACTCACCGAATCCCTCGCTTGTCCCTCATGGGCGAGGACGTGGCTCCAGGCGTGCTCCAGGCGAACTGTCCGGGTAGGTGCCCGGTTTGTCCACAGGTGTAGCATCATCCGGGATGAAGGTCGGCGGCCTCAGTGGGGGCGACCGTTGTCCGGCTCCCGGGTCTCGCCGGTCCCTACGCGGCTTGGCCGTAGAGTCCTCGACGTGCCGGGAACCGGCTCGTCATCCGGCTTAGTTGTTTGCGCCAGCCTGCCTTCAGTGTTCCCAGCGTGAACTCCCGGCCCAGGAGGTAGTACCTTAGTTTGTCTAGGGCCATGTGATGCGGTGCTCCGTGCGCGAAGGCTCTCCAAGGCCTCGCTGGCGGGAGCTGACGGATGGTGTTGTCGATCAGGACCCGATCCAGGATGCTTTGAGCCCTACCTCGGCAGTGATGTGGACTATAAGGGTTAGAGAGAAGTCAGGGGTTATTAGGATGGGCTCGGAGCAGATGGCCCTTCTAAGGGTTGCGAAGGCTCCCTCTGCTGCCTCCGTCCACTTTACCCGGTCAGGCAGAACCTTCCGGGTCAGATGGTTCAGGGGGCTAGCCAGAGTGGCAAAGCCGGGAATAAATCTCTGGTAGTATCCTACCAGACCCAGGAATGATTTCACCTGCTTCTTGGTGGTGGGCCGGGGGCAGTCCCGGATGGCGGCGACTTTGCTCTCCTGGGGCCGGACGTTCCTCCATCCCACCTGGTATCCCAGGTACGACGTCTACTCCAGCACCTAGGCGGCACTTGGTGGAGTTGGCGTTGAGCCCGGCCCTCCTCAGCTCTGCCAGGACCGCCCTCAGCTGGCGGAGGTGCATATCCCAGCTCGCGCTGTGTATGATGATGTCGTCGATATAGGCGGCCGCATAGGCCTGATGAGGCCGAAGGATCTGGTCCATCATCCTCTGGAATGTGGCCCGGGCGCCATAACAAGGGACATGAAACAGGACCCCTGGTCGGTTAGTACTTCACTGGCTATCCCCACCCTACTAAACAGCAGCATTAGCTCCTTGGCTACCGCCTTGGTGGCAACCGGGCCCAGGAATGTCTCGGATGTGCAGGGAATCAAAACACTTCACGGCTGGTTCAAAGCCCGGGAGGGCATTTATTCGGGGAAACTCAACAGGCCCCTGGGGGGCAACGAGAAATCATACGCTGGCTCCATGAGCCAGGAAAAAAAGGGGGACAATGTTCGGTTCTCCTTGGTGGCGGCGGGGGGGGGGAAGGCTTCGGGGTACCTGGTGGCGTAATCCACGATGACTAAAATATATCCATGTCCCCTGCTGGTCTTCTGGAGTGAGCCGACAATGTCCAGAGCTATTTCTAAAATGGTGCCTCGTTCCCCGACCCGCAGTGGGAATCATGGGGTCTCCCCGATTAGTGTGCCGGGAGGGATGTCCTTTGGCTCCGCCTGCTGGGTATGGTCGGTACACGCCCTCCACAACCTCTCCCCTGGGCCGTCCAGCCCGAGGGGTTGGGGACGGGTTGCCACAATGTGTCCGGAAAGCCGAACCCTCACTTGGACACAGACACCGCAGTCAACCGCTGCCCAGACAGAGCTCCACGCGTCCACACAAACCGCGTCATCGAAGCCCCCTGATCGTGACGTCAGGCTACCTCGGAATAGGTTCTCAGGCGTCAGGATAAGAATGCAGAGTGCGATCATAGCAGAGTGAATCGTCACAAAGTGTTTTTGGGAGAAAACAGAATTGTACCCCTTTTTTCTTTACATTCACGACTTATTTCAATAACAGTGAAAAACTGGCATCGATGACTATGTTTATGATCATATAATGACTAGTTTAAATGATAAAAAAAATGGTGTGTTTTTGTTTTTTTGTTTTTTTATTCGGGACTCGACTTGTTTTAGTTTACAGCTTAAACTTTAAAGTCATCAACCTCTTGCCATACTGATGGCCTAAGATATAACTTACTACAATGTAGAATTTGGTTAATTTAAACTTTGGAAAAAAAAATGCATTTACATTATGTAGATTCTATCTTTTCAATGTCGCCTAATATGAATAAATGTTATTAAGTTATGATCTTGATCTCCCATTAGCTCTCGGCTCTAGGCTCCTCTGGCCAGGTGATACATCCAGTCTGACTACTACCGCTAACGAGGTGACATCATTAGTAATGGCTCCCGGATTTAGGTGCCAATTAGAATGGAGAGACCACTTAGAGCTCACTAGCTTGAAAAATTCATTGGTCTTAATGAATAGAGAAAAGGCAGGAAATGTGCTTAAAACACTGCCTTATAATCTATCTACTGTGGTTGCAAACTCCATCACCCTGCAGGCCATGTCCAATATTCGTTGTTACATACTTCATATAATGTATACGAACCCTTTGAAAT
>OLKM01000336.1:110675-128175 GCA_900291075.1 Melanogrammus aeglefinus
GTGTGTGTGTGTGTGTGTGTGTGTGTGTGTGTGTGTGTGTGTGTGTGTGTGTGTGTGTGTGTGTGTGTGTGTGTGTGTGTGTGTGTGTGTGTGTGTGTGTGACACCGGAGCAGATAGCTCATAAACCCGTTCCTGGAAGATTCCGATGACCTCATACATGAAAGCAGCAAAAAGAGTGCAACTGCCGACTCCCATAAAAGCAGTGCGATAAGTCAAAACTTTCTCCTCATCAAAACATCCATCTTTGTGCCGTTCTCTTATCAGTATTGATGATAAGAAGTTAAGCTCCCACCACTTTGACCAAGGAATACTGCTGGAGCGGTTTGAACAAGCTTGAGGCCCCTCGGGCCCTTAAAGCCCTCCTAATCAACCACAGTTTGGGAAAGGAGTACAGTATTGAATCGTGCCATATTGCACCCAGTGATCTGCATTGTTGCAGTTTCCGTGAGGCTACGTCCACCTAGTCCACCGTTCACCTGAGCCTATTCTCACAAATCAGACTGAAGTTCAAAATCTAAAGGCTTATTTTAGATGCATATCGAATGTCTTATGGCAGACAAGTTCAAATCCGTTTAACTTTCTTTCGTTTCATAATTGTTTTGACCAATCGTGACGATGGATGTACGGACCTGTACGTTTTTTTTGTTGAACACAAACCGGGCCAGCAGCACTACACTTAGAAACTATCTGTAAGGCTTTCAAATCAGCACAGTGTGGCCACACACCTATTAAAATCCCCTTCCTCATCCAAAAGATTCTATGTAAATCTCTGTAATGAAACAGAAAAAGATGCAAGGTCTAAGTCCGCCCCTTGCAGTTTGTAGTCTCCACTCCAGGCTCTGTGCCTTCTCCCCTGAGGAGTTCCTCTCTAAAATAGTAGGACTGGTGGATCCCAGATGAGCCTAATCACTCTCTGCAACATCAGCAGAACCCTTCACTATTGCCCTCTCTGGACTTTATTCGATATTCCCTCTGTCCCTACACCCCAAACCCCACCCCTTACCACTTCTCCTAGCCCCAGTTTGCTAGGCAAACTGATCTTTTACAAACAGAGAAACAGGCACATAAAGAGGCCATATGCAGGTGGACTGCTTGGGTGGTGGTGGTGGTGGTGGTGGGGGGCTTGAAAGTGAGGCTATGACCCTCCTTTGGAATTTACTGGCAGAAATGATGTGGAACTGCAAAACATCTGGGGTAGTTCGTGTAGGGGGTGTACAGTGGTAGGGAGTGTATGGGAGGGGCATGCGTGTGTGTGTGTTTGTGCGTGCATGCGTTTGTGTGATTGAGGGGGGGTGGGCCGGGTTAACCAGGTTTACGGAGGGAGGTCTTGTTCTAATCTCTTGGGTGGGTCCCTGCATCACTGCCAGTAAATAAATCCTTTCCTCCATGAACATGAAAATGTTCTTTCACGTTTAAGCCTCATGTGACCTTGTGTGCGCGGTTTTACAAGGCCCTCGTCTGTTTCCAATCCATCTATCACTCAGCGACTCAATCAAAATCCAAGTACTGATTACAGTCATCCATAAAATAAATAAATGCAACTTTACACTGTGAGATCATAAAAATATGAGTCAAATTCCGCTGTGCTGGCCTTCTGTTTCCCCAGGTGGACGGTGTGTCGAAGCCGTACGCATACCCAGAGAACAGTGACCTTGAGGCCCGGCTCAACAGCTGGAACCTGGGGGTGGGTGTGAAGGATATATCCACGGGCCTTCATCTCCCCTGAGAGTCTCCATCACTACTGTAGGCAGAGGGTCTCAGTGGAGCTCACTATGGTTGTGTGTGGGGAGTGGGGCCATCATTGTGAATAAGACCCAGCAAGTCGCATTTACAATAAGTGGAATAAGTGTATGGAATAAGACCCAGCAGGTGTGATGTGGAAATCTCTCTCTCTATCGTAGTCTGGTTTATGTCTCTCGCTATCTTTTGCAATCTTTTTCATAAGCTCTCTATTGCATTCCTCCCTCCCTCTTTGAGTCTGTTTAAAACTTCCATCTTGTTACTATCGGGAGAATGGGATGGCGAAGAATGGAGTGAGAAAATGCTCTTTCTATCTTTATTACCCATCTTCCCCCGCCTTCTCTCTCTCTCTCGCCTCTGCTGTCTCGTTCCCTCCCTCTCTGGTCTCGCTCTCTCCTCCCCCCTCCCTCTCTTTCCTCTCTCTCTCTCTCTCTCGCTCTATTCCGTGCTGGGGTGAGCTGAGGTAATCTGAGATGTGTGTGTGTGCACACTTCCATGCTCACAGTTTGCCACCGAGACACTGATAAGAGGCAGCGCTTAGCAACGCTCTCCCCCCCCCCCCCCACACACACACACACACACACACACACACACACACACACACACACACACACACACACACACACACACACACACACACACACACACACACACACACACACACAAAAGCATCTCAACAGTTGTTTCTACACACTTGCAATCATACACGTATACACAAAAAAACAACGCATATGTCTATATGGTAACAACGGTAACAACGCATACACACAGCTGAACTGAACTGAATACTAGCAGAGGCGACCATCATTCCCTCTTGAACTCTGCTGTGCTTTAGACATCAGCGAACCGTTCCATGCCTGCTTGATTTCTACTGTGATGACTGATGAGGAACAGGAACAGAGTGGTTAGCAATTGTTCAGTCTAAATAGTTCCTTATAGTACGGATGAGGGACAACGACAACAGATCTCTGTAGGCACACACACACACACACACACACACACACACACACACACACACACACACACACACACACACACACACACACACACACACACACACACACACACACACCACACACACACGTACACACATTTAGACATCCATTCACACCCACATACAGTCATGCACATATAGACACAGAAACACACACACACACACAGACACAAACGGTCACATAGACACAGACACTGGGTGTTCTACCCAGAGGGAAAATACAAATAAAAAAAGCATTTATACAGGGAAATGCTCTTCCATGCATCCACGTTGGAGTGTCCGTCCATGCCAGCATTGTGCAACGGCACTCTGTCTCCTCCCGGTACCCAGCAGACCCCAATCAATCAAACCTGATGAATGGCTGTCCACAGCTATACATAGCAACGCCATTCTTCCTCTGTGGTGCTCTGTATTTGACGGAGAGATAAATATATATTGCGTCGCCAATGCCAAATTTAAGAGCTTTAAGGCGTGCAATTAAGCCCGGCTATACAGCACGAGATACATCGACACTCTGTTGTGTCACACTGTGAAGAGGGCTGCGTAAACACACATGTAGTCTGGATGTCTGGCCGGGGGGGGTACGTGAACGTGATCCCGCTGAATTGGGCACGCCACTGCGTCCGCCTAAAAGGGAGGATGTCTACATGCTGCACAAGCAGAGCGAGAGAAAAAAAACAAAAAAAACATTTTTCACCTTCTGCTACACACAGTCATATGAGGGAAGTAGGGCGGCTTTGATCAGTCACACACTCCCACTCCGCCCCCCCCCTCCTGCCACCACAACTGCACTTGTGTAGGTGTGAGTGTGTGTGTGTGTGTGTGTGTGTGTGTGTGCGTGGCGATTCCTGTACAGTACGGTGGTGGATATTTCGGTCCTTAGCTCTGGGGTTGTTTGAGGACGTGTCCGATTCACTGCGGGATATGCCACCTCGCCAACGCTTCAAGATAGCTATTTTCTCAGAGAGAAAATAACCTCATCCATCTTTTGGAAGAGATCCATGGCAGCGTCTCTTTACCATGCGCCATCGTCGCTGGCATCCACTTCCCCCGCTCTCTCCCCCACCCTTGTGGTGCATCGCAGCGGGCCCCAGGAAGACTGTGCCCCACGCCAGCACCAATTCCCACAGCTGTATTTGTAAATCGCGCTGCGCTGGCTTCTGGCCCCTTGCTATTTTTCGTTTCTTGCTCTATTCAGAAAGGATAGGGCGCCTGGTCTTGGGGTCACATTTGTCTCTGTCTCCGACTTGGTAAACAAACCAGGGATAGCTTACAGATTAGCACCCCTTCCCTTCCCCTGAGCGGTGGCGAAGGCCAGGGACAAAGGGGTGCGACAGGGGGCAGACAGAGCGGAAGTGGAGCAGACGTACGCACACACACACACGCACACGCAGACACACACACACAATTCCACAGAATGCCTTCAAGTGGCCCAAGTTGGTCTCTTCCTGTAAACAGTTGGAGAGCTGAGGGAAAAGAGAGGGAGACGCCTTGTCTTTGAAGTTATCACTTGCATTGTTTATGACAAATGGATGGCCCAGCTTAGGAGCTGGTGGAGTCTGGCTCCAGCAGAAGGAAGGAAGGAAAGAAGAAGTCTGAAGTGCGAGAGTGACAGAGTGGTCTGTGTGTGTGTGTGTGTGCGCGTGTGCATGTTTGTCTTGTTTCAGATCGAAAACCCCAGGTATTTGCGTGAGAGGCCCATCGCCCCGTCGCCGGTGAGTTCTGGTGTCCTTGTAGTCTAGACAGAGTGCTGTTTTTCGAGCCTCTTGCCGTTTCATGTATTTTTCATGTGTTCTCATATCTTTTGACAGGTTCACTGTTAGATGTGAACCAAGTGAGGGGCAAACAGGGACCCCGAGGTAAAGCTAGCTGTAGTGACTGCATACCCTGAATCTGCTGTTGAGTGGGCGTCCAAAGGAAGGCACATTATTACACTGATTGGATTAGAGTTGCATGATGCTGATCTCTCTTCCTCCCCCCCATTCTGTGTCATCCTCATATATTTCTCTCTGTCCTCCAGATTGCTCCATCACTCCAGATGTTCAAGTCGACCATTGGTAGGAACAGCACATATCTTGATGAAACAGGCCTGCACATACAGGACAAAGAGGTACATCCCGATAAAGTCACTCACTGCTAATAATGTTAGACTTGTTTTTCATCAACTAGCATGAGGTTAACACTATAAAGTAATATCTCATACTGCGTTCAAGAAAACTCAGAACAAAAAAAACCCCACAAAACTCGAAATAAAAGATTGGAAATTCAGGTATAATTTCAGAACTCCGACTCAACTTCAACTTCCGCAACAACATAAAATATGACGGCCATTATCGTTAATAGGTATTCAATAACTTTAGGCAGTAGAGTAGAAAATATTGAGTCAACTCTTACTCAACGCATCATTGCTTTTAGCCTTTTAGGTCAGTGAAACGAATTATTATGATGAATTTGAAAATACATAAATCGAATTGCTTTAACGTTAACGATTGGATTGAAGCACTTTATGGATCTCCTACCAATTGTGATATATATATATATGAAGTTTGTGATTGTTTTGGTTTGTTGTTTAAGAAAATAAAAAATATATATAAATATAAAAAAACAAAACAGTGCTAACCAGATCGTCATCAGTGCATCATAACGCGGGATGTATTGTTGTTCAGAATCTGCTGATTATGTGTCTTTTTAAGATATAAATAGATTAAAAAGCAGCTTTGACTGCATGTCAAAATATAAAGGAAATTAAATTATTAGAATTTTTTGGAATTTTTTACATTTTTACTCATACATTTTAGATATTTCTTGTGTAATTAAATATGTTACGAGTGTTGGTATCATGTTTGACGCTGATAATAGCCAGAATTTTTTTTCGGTTAGCTAGCCAGTGTTGGTCTCCTCTCTTCTTCATATGTATCCAAAGGAGGCATACATTTCAACTGTATATATTTTATGCATTCATTTCATATCTTAACAACTAACAGCGTGAACGGAATGATATCTCAAGTCGGAATCACCAAGTTGAATCTCAGAGTCCTGTTTTGTCTTGTACGCGGTATCCCTGTCCCTTCCAACTGAAAAGTTTAATTTGTAGCCTCGATGTTCTCCAAAGTCCTATATGCTGCTTGTTTTAAGTGTGTTCAAGTACACTAGCATGAGGTTCCCACTAAACGCACTAGCAGTGCCCCCTTCAACTGAAACGGGAATTTGTGTTCTTGGTATTCTGTTTTGGTCGTAGGTGTTTCCAATTCGTTGTACACACACAAACGGTCAAAGCTTCCTTCGCTCTTTCATGATATTAAACACCCCCACAGTGAAGTACACTCAAACACACACACACACACACACACACACACACACACACACACACACACACACACACACACACACACACACACACACACACACACACACACACACACACACACACACACATCCTTGTTTGTTGTTTAAAAGGCTGAGGCTTGCGGGGCTTCACAGAAGACAAAAAAAGAACCAAGAGCTTTCTTCCCAGTGGGGACAGTCTCTCCTTATGTGGCTTTAAGCTGCAAATCCCATTCTGTAAGCATGCTTTGATGTCCCCTCTGCCACGCATACCCCCACCCGACCCACACCCCGGCACCATCACTACCCTCTTCCTCCCCCTGCACCTCATGTTGCCTTTACTAGCACAGTTGAACACTAAACTAAAGCGAGGCTCTGCCCTCACGTCCATGGATTTCCCGAGTCCCTCTGGGGAGGCTGAGCTCCGTTCACTTAGAGGCGATTCGCCGACGGAGAGAACAGAAGGAGAACGGACAGAGGAGGATACAGGAGATACAGGAGATACAGTTGTTAGGGAGATAATACTCTGGGCCTGTGCGCCTGTCCCACCCCATTTGCACTAATGCCAAAGTAGCCTGGCCCCACATTTAGCTTAAACGCAGTGCATTGAGGCAGAGAGATAAAAGGGAATACCCTGCTCACTATTAGAGATTGGCTGCCTGCAGGGTATGCGTTCTGCATTGGTATTATGTATATTAGATGTTTCTCTGCAAGTGGAACTGAGTGAGTGTGATGGAAAACTACATGTTCGCATGCATAGTATGTTGTACCGTAGGGCTGGGCGATTAATTGAATTTCAATCTCGATTTCGCCAAACGATCACATCATTTTTTTTTTATGTTTTATATTAAGTGCAGAACAGCTGGATACATATATGTACATTATTTTAGATGTTGAATTATTTTTTTTTTTTACCATTTTTTGTATTTTTTTAAGTCGAAATTTCAAAAAGTGTTTTTTGGGAGAGATGCTGAATAAATACATCATGTTTTCAGACTCAAAAATAATCGTTTGAATAATCTTGATTTCAATATTGACCAAAATAATCGTGATTCTGATTCATCCCATAATCGAGCAGCCTTGTACCGCACAGCATTGAGGTGGCAGTGAAGCCAGCAGGGAACTCATTCGAATAAGCTTTTTGATGGTGACATTGACCCAACATTTCCAAGCCCTTTCCCTCCTAGCCATTGTGTCCAAAACAAAACCCACGGCACTGTGTAAATACACCTTTTGCCCATGCAAAATGGTGAATATTGTTTTTCTTTTTTAAATCTCTACTCAGTTGGTTTTAATTTAAAGTATTCCTTGAGCTTCCCTCAAGGTTTAGACCCCCCCCCCCCCCACACACACACACACAACACAATGAATAATGTAATCCTCAGCAGGTGCGTTAAGCCTTTCTATGGCATCATGGAACCTCACCATGCATTTTTGCCTTGACCCGGTCCAGGATGTGACAGTCACCCCACTTCCTGTCAAAAGCCTAGCCGGAGGTTTAGTCCGGGTTGAGGAATGATCCGGATCACATGTCATTAAGCCCTCGCTGGCTCACAAACGACTCAAGTTCATGAATGCTAAAGCCACAAACCCCTATCATGAACACTCTGCTCACACAATATGTTTATTCATGTGCTTTGAAACTTCTTTGAAAAGCATACTTCATACAAGAGTCATTGTCCTGCTTATCATTTTTTTCAGCCACCCTGCCGTTGCTTAGGCGTACGTCACACTTACCGCTGTAACGTTGGGTGGGTCCTCATTTTGAGGAGTTTATTGGAGAGGGTTTAATTTACAGGCAGGCCAGATTGAGTAACAGTGAATCAAGCAGACTGCTGCAGACTGATCAGAGCACTGTGTGTGTGTGTGTGTGTGTGTGTGTGTGTGTGTGTGTGTGTGTGTGTGTGTGTGTGTGTGTGTGTGTGTGTGTGTGTGTGTGTGTGTGTGTGTGTGTGTGTGTGTGTGTGTGTGTGTGTGTGTGTGGATTCTTCAAAGTGTCTTCTTCTTCCCCTAAGCCCCTGCATGCCCCAGAATGGGCACAATGTGGCAGATCCACCCCTCTCCCACTATCTCCCACTAATGAACAGATTGCTTGGACAAACCTCTGACTTTGAGACCTCTCCCTCTCTTTCCTCTCTCCCTCGCCCTCTCTCGCCTTAATGATGCAATCTCTGGCTCTCTGGGAGTCGTTGGCCTGTGATTAAGAGGGGCCAGGCCTCATCGTGTTTGATAGTCTTACAAAGCACGCAGATGGAGCATGGCCTGGACGCTTAAAAGGCGAGAGCGCAGCAGCTTAGGTTCTCGAGATGGCTCGTCCATTCCCCTCCAGGGCTTCCGTCGTCATTGGTGTGAATGAGACGTGTGTTTGTATTCCATAGACACTGCCGCTAGAGCAGCTCTATCTCCAGTAAAAGCTAAGCACATGGGTTATTAAGAGGGGTGTGCTTGCTGTGCTGGAGTGCAATAGGAGTTGGGGATAGCAACGTAAAGTAGCCAAACGTTTATTTATTTTCCCCAGATGAGGAATCTGCCATTGGCTAGTGGTCAGTAGATGGCAGACCGCTGAAGATAGATATGCCCCTGTGTTCACAGGGGATGAATGCAACCCAACATCATAGTTGTTAATGTGACGGAGTGATCTGACGCACAGAGGCAACCTTGTGGAGCCCAAACAGTTTTAAGACAATTTGCAGGCGCAAATCCTTGAGGAATTCTACCCCATATATATACATTGTTTTCAGCTTTATTCTTCCTTTTGCTTGATCCATTATCGCTCTTACATGTTCACTTAACACGCACATATGCATACGCACTCACTCACTCACTCACTCACTCACTCACTCACTCACTCACTCACTCACTCACTCACTCACTCACTCACTCACTCACTCACTCACTCACTCACTCACTCACGCACGCACTCCAAACCCTTCCTCCCCAAGTGCCAAAGCGTCAAAAAACATGGCATCTAACAATGTTCGGTGTAGCTCAGAAGAAGAGAGGGTAGGAAAACACAAGCGATGCCACCCAGCCGGGCTGATTGAAAGCTTCTCTGGAAGCCTTTAGGTGTGCGCCGCTCCTTTTCTAAACCCCCCCTTCCTTCCTTTGCCGACGCCTTTTATAAACAAGTTTCAATCGCCCCTGATCTAGTTTGACAAACTTTCTCAGAGGAACATTTGAAGAGGTGATGAGAAAGAGACACCCCGTGGTTTTTTTTTCCAGTTGTTTTTATTCTACTCTCTCTCTTTCTCTCTATCTTCTCTCTTTCTCTCTCCCTCACTTTCTCTCTCTCACTGACGGAATAGTCTCTCCACCTTTTTCTCTCTCTCGTCACTTCAATCATTTTGCTCCCCTCTTTCGGTTTTCCTCCCTGTCTCCCTTTTTTTTTTCCCTCTTTCTTTCTCTCTCTCTCGCTCCCTCGCTCTCTCACCCTCTCTCCGTCATACTCTCTCTCCCCTTGCCTTTTTTCTTGCGTGCTCTTGACAGGTCTCCCGTGGTAACCCCCTCGATTGCACAAGAAATGGCGGTAAATCGGGAAAGAAACGAGGGAACAAAGAGAGACAGAGAGAGGGAGAGAGCGAGAGAGACAAACGCAGGCAGGGCTTTGTTGTAGGTAGAGATGGAGCCTTGCGATGGGGTTTGAAGTGGGATAACGAGGTGGTGCTCTGGATGCTGATGGAAGTTAGCATGCCAAATTGGGCTGTTTTCGTTCCTAGTTTCCAGCTTCCAACGGATGTACTTTCAATAGGCTTAGCGGTGATCCCCACTAGCCCCTCATATCTGTAAGCTGATATTCTTCCTGCTCCGGTAAGCGATGGACGCAGGCCACTTGAATAGCTCTGTGGCCCCACCAATGGCTGTGACGGCTGTGACTCTGAGATTTACTCCTTAATTGCTTTAAGGACAACGATAGACATGCGTATGTTTAGACACGCACGTTATACGTATATGCCCAGAAAGGAAACGCATTGTCACACAACACTTGGTTTGAAAAAGAAAGCTCAATATTTATGGCTGCCGGAGACACGGGTGTCACCATCAAAGGGTACGGCCGGTAATCAATCAACTCATTTTGACACGGCCCAACTCCAGGTTTTTCCCCCGCCAATGCCCATCCATGGTTCTGTTTGGGGTGGAAATTTCCTTTCCCAGTGTGTTAATGCAATAGGAAGACAATGCAAGCATAGAAGATATGCATCCATCTTTCTTGCAATACCTGCCTTTAAGCGTTACGTATTTTAAAACAGTTTTTTGTTGGGCAAAAAAGCACCTCCAAGCAAAATGAACTGGTCCAACTTTTGAGCCTCTAGAATGAAGAGAGAGCAATTTAAAAAATATCAATGATCACTGATAAAATCACTCACACACACCACACACACACACACACCACATACACATCTATTCACCATACATCTATCATCCAACCATACATCTATCTATCATCCAACCATACATCTATCTATCATCCAACCATACATCTATCATCAACCCATCTTTCATCCAACCATCTATCATCCACCCACCTATCATCCAACCATACATCTATCTATCATCCAACCATACATCTATCATCAACCCATCTATCATCGGGTATATATAGGCTGGGTAAGTGTGTGGTGGGTGTTCAACCTTCTTCACACAACACACCACACACATTTTTCTCCCTGGGTATATAGGCTGGGTAAGTGTGTGGGTGTTCAACCTTCTTCACAAATGGCATGTTTTCTTCAGCCGTTTGTTTCCTCTAAATAAACAGCTTCCTCTGAAAAGTATTTTAATTTGAACTGAGTGAGTTATTGTGTGCTTTTAAATACAGTATCCTGCCTGTAAATAACTCTGGGCCAACACCACTGCGGCTAGAAGGGAGAGCTTTTCTACAGCTTTATGTCACGGTAATATCCATCATCGGTTTCTCGTTGCTTCCAGGTGGAGATGAAAATCAAAGTGTTGGAGGCCAAACATCAGGAGGAGAGGCTCAGGATGCAGCAGAGACATGACTCAGACGTCCAGAAAGTAAGACGTTTCAAAAGAGACCAAAAGTCCTTTCAAAAATAAAGTATGAAACACACGTACAAATGAGTTTCATTTGGTTAAAAGAGAGTCAGGTTTCATTATCAATTTGAAAGGGTGTATTTGCATCCGGTTATGCTATAAAAACAGGAGTGAAAATGTCTATGGTATAATTAGTATTGCACTATATATATATAATATATATATATATATATATATATATATATATATATATATATATATATATATATAGTATATATGTATGTATGTGTGTGTGTGTTCTGCATCAACCTTCCCAGCCTTCAAAGGTCTTCGTCAGCTGGTTAAAATAGCATGTATTTATTTTCCCCAGTTGGAGCCTATCAGTTTAGTAGAAGATGAAGCACCTGGGATTTGTCAAGTCCTTCAAGCAGCCCCCCCCCACGTCACACTCCCCGCTTGTTCTGTAGCGACAGAAGCTTTTAATAAAGTTGAAAACACTCCAATTTTCCCTCTTTTGAACTGTCCGACGCTTCTTTATGTTTGACATGAGACAGGGTGACAGCGTCTCTGTAACGGCCGTGTCAGCGCCGGGAAATTGCGCTAATTGCGCACAGATTGTGAGCCCTGTCGGATTCCATTTTCCTCACTTTTTTTTGGGGGGGTTTTGCCTAGTGACTTTTATAATAGCTTCTAAAGAGCTGTCCCTCTAATGGACCATCTTCCAACACACGCTCATTAGAGCCCATTGCTAAAGGTGACTAAACAAGTCTTAATTAGATCTCTAATAAATAATGTATGGCTACTGGAGAGGTCATTGTCCACTTGCGTGACATAGAGAAGCTAATGAGAATAATTATGCTAGTATTGTATGCTTATGAATATGGATCATATTCCTTTCCCCAACCAGATTCTTTATATTCCTTTAAACACCAATATGTTAGTCAAGGAGAATATGTTTAGCCAGGCTAGCATCCCGATCACGATGTCTTGTAAAAGCCTTAAATGAGGGTGTTATTTCCAAGCTCAAAGTGCACTCTCGCCCGACCCCTCGCCTGACATTGCGCTTTAGTTCGCCATTCTTGTCGCGCCTAAAGAAACCACACTGTCCTTCATCAGGATGTCCTTTGGGAATATAGGTTGCCTTAATGCACTTTTTAGGTTCCTTTTATGTTCCCCCTTTCATCTTATGTCCCAGCGCACTCGTACACCAGCAGAGCAGGCGTAGCAACAGAGTGCTCGGTAACCGGTTACCTTTCAGACACCCTGTGTGGACGATCGTCCCGGGTTCTTGTTTCCAGACTAAAACGGTGTTATTTGGCAAGGGCTATGAATGTGGACCTCACTCTCCCAATGACATACACTGTAGATGTTTTTTTTCCCTATTCTGTATAATTGTATTTTTCAGTCAAATGTATTTTGTGTCCAAACAATCTGGAGTTGGAACAAGGGGCTGCCCCAAGTCTACTTGAATCCTGAACAATTTTTAAATCGACAGGATTCAAACCTCTTTCTGACCATTTCACTGGCCGGATTCTTATGACAGTCATTCTTCACTTTGAGGAAACTTAAAGGGTTTCCACAAAGGGTCTTTCCAATACATGAGCACCTTCACTTCTATAAGCTAAACAAACACAAAAAATGTGCCTCTTCCGCGATACAAATTTGAAAACGAGTGCAAAATATTTCCTTTTAACTTAAGAATCAAGACAAGCACAGCAAATCAAACCGAGCTCCATCACCACGCGTAAGACATGGCGTGTCGGAAGTATATTGAGTGTGACTGCTGTTTGGCCATCGTTCTTTCAGCAAGGATGCTGTTCCGCTGTTTATATTAGCGCCAAGGCTGCATGGCCTAATTGAGCTAATTAGACACAGCTGGTAGCAGCCGCCAGAGGCAATTACCTCATCACACCTACACAGGTGTTAGCGTTTCATGCAATTAGCAATTAGCTAAGCGATAGGAGCAGCAAAGCTATCCATATGGATGCCAAAGTTTCCCCCCACACACGCATCCTCTTTGCTGCCGCCTCTTTCTCTCAATATCTCTTCAGAAAATGTGGAACATTTTATAAAATTAGGAATGTTAAACAGTATCTTGGGGCGAACAAAACCACATTGCTCAATAATTGCCTAAAATGTGTGTGCGTTCAAACAAATGGTAATAGCTGGTTATTTTTCTTACAATACAATTCCAGCTGGATACTAGTTTGATACCATTTTTATTCTCAAAGATTTAAATTCCTGAAGCGCTGGTCCAGTGTCTTTGTGTTATTTATTTTTTGGGGAAGGGAAGGGACACTTCCCCCGTTTGTATTATGCTTTGTATCGGTAGAAACCCAGTCATATTTTTGAATGGTCTTGCATCAATCCATCATTTTCCCCTGAGATAGGAGAGATCCGTATCTACCTCTAACACTTCCTGCTTTAAATTATCAAAATTACGTTTTTTTGTCATTTAAAGCAGGAAGTGTAAGGGCAGGGGGCCTCTCAAAAACTACAAGCACTCCTCACTTTCAATCCCGGCTAGGGGTTGGGAGCGACTGACGATCAGACCTATTACAGATCAGTGCCAGTGGGCGGGACTTAGGGGTGTATGGTATAAACGGTATAGAGAGTACACCGGTGTGAATATGCGCTGCGGTATGGATTTTGACATTATCGTGTGACCGGAAGATCACACGAGCGCTAAAGAAGCAATGATGTAGTACCAGAGACCCAGTCGTTTATTCATAATATCATCTGGCGCACACAGCTTTTGGCCGTGTTCTATAAGATATTCTAGAACACTCCGGCGGGAGACCTGGAGACCTGGAGCTCTATATCTAAATTATATAATATATAGACATCTATAATATATTGTATAATATCACGGCGCCGAACGCCAGCCCTGAGTGATAGGTTTTACAATTAAGAAAATCCAACGGTGGGACTCTCTATTTATTTAATTTAATTAAATTTTTTGTGCCCCCCCCCCCCAGGTACTTGGTGCCCTACGCACTCTGCGTACTCTGCGTATAGGGAGTGGCGGGCCTGATTACACTATCTGGTCTTTGGAGTGATGCTTTAGATTGCTGTGCAAAAAAATCACATCATCCACTGTGGACGGTTTTAGTTGGCTGCTCTGCTCCTGAATAACATATCCAACCAACGGCGGAGAAGTCTTGCTTGCGATCGCAAAACCCGCAACCGACCCAAGCTGTTGAGGCGGCCGACCCGACTCACACCCGTGTCCGACACAGTACATTATTATTCACCCGTTACATCCAAATTGTGCGGGTCACCCGTTGGGTTCCTCGAACCCGTGCAAGCTCTGGCCAAGATAACCCCCACTACGAGTCTTTACTTGTTTTGGATGTACCAGAGACCTCCGAGAACTCGACGCAGTCTTAAATTCATAATATCATCCGGAGGCGCACACAGCTTTTGGCCGTGATATTATGTTATATCATATAGATATGTATATATTATATAATATATTATTTAGATACAGAGCTCCGGGAGTCCGTAAACAGCAACAATCACTTCTCCTCCATGCTGCTGTTAAGGGAGTGAACGCTGATTGGCTGTTATGTTACGTCCCTCAGGGAGTGAACGCTGATTGGCTGTTATGTTACGTCCCTCAGGGAGTGAACGCTGGTTGGCTGTTATGTTACGTCCCTCAGGGAGTGAACGCTGGTTGGCTGTTATGTTACGTCCCTCAGGGAGTGAACGCTGGTTGGCTGTTATGTTACGTCCCTCAGGGAGTGAACGCTGGTTGGCTGTTATGTTACGTCCCTCAGGGAGTGAACGCTGATTGGCTGTTATGTTACGTCCCTCAGGGAGTGAGCGCTGATTGGCTGTTATGTTACGTCCCTCAGGGAGTGAATGCTGATTGGCTGTTATGTTACGTCCCTCAGGGAGTGAACGCTGATTGGCTGTTATGTTACTTCTCTCAGGGAGTGAACGCTGATTGGCTGTTATGTTACGTCTCTCAGGGAGTGAACGCTGATTGGCTGTTATGTTACTTCTCTCAGGGAGTGAACGCTGATTGGCATCGTGGGAGTTGTCATCTTCAATCCGCAAGCGCCAAAAAGTCACTTTCTGCCTTTTCTCCATCAAAAACGCATACAATTTTAAATTGATGTTGCTATTCGACCACATATATGATCACCTTTCAATACAGATTCATGTCTCCACCCGGTGAAATTCTCCTTTAAGTAACCTCGTCTTTGTCGGCCCTCAGATTCTGGACAGAAAGAATGGTGAGATCGAGGAGTTAAAGGCGTCGTACCGGGCCAAGCAGAAGGGCTCAGAGGAGATGATCCACAAGCTGGAGAAGAAAGGTGAGAGGTCAGCCTCTCGTAGGGGTAACCCAGAGAGGGATGTTTACACTTGTTCTCTGAACACTCGCAGTAAAAAGCCCACCAGGTGTGTGCCGTGATATTAGCCAGCTGGGCTATGCTACATTGTTTTACATTCTCAAAATGTCTTCTAAACTATTTTTTGGATTACGCACCTCCTTTCAGCTTTCCTATTCATACTTTCATGTATGTTTGAATAGCTTCAGAGCTTTTTCCAAAATAGCAGAGTGGTATGCCATTACTTTTCCCTACCATTACAATTGGCACCACTCTTGCCCCCATAGACACTATGGATAACCCCATAGATACTAAACGTTAAACCTTTGTTGATTCTCCACACCTGTCTCAGTGCGTCAACATTAACGCACATTTCTCTAGACTCTATTCCTTGCGCATTGTACATATTGTTATACTTCAAACTTCCAACATCTGCACATTCCAAGGTCCATTATTTGCACATTCTGACAGAAACGGTACATCTTTCATCTTAAAATCAGACATTCTCTGCATTCTTTATATATTTTACTGGGTGGACATTCAGTACTTGCCGTACACTTTCTTTCTTTGCTTTTTATAGTTATGTTTATTATTATTGTTTATGTGCACGGTTACTGGCTGTTTCTTATTTGGTTTATCAGGCAACTTTTATCAAAATGACAATGAGGGAGATGGAGGGAGAAATTATTACTACAGAACTTGTACGTTATTACAATTGCATGTGCATAATACTTTGCTGCCTACTGTAACACATACTTTAGTTTACCCCATGGTAATAGTAATTATGTGTTGGTTTGATTGTAAAGGCAGCTCATGACCACCCTGGTTCACTACCATTCTACTCCACTATTACTACCTCCTTACCTTTATAAAGATTTTGATTAGTTGTAATATTAACATTAAGTATTATGTGTTAATAAATATACACTATAGATCTGGTTTACCTTTAATACTTACAAAATACAAGTTGCAATAGATACAGGTTGCGATAGAATAAGTGTGCGCAAAAAACAGACATCTGTGCGTGTCTGCCTGTGTAAAAATGTACACCTCCGGGCAAGGTATGACTGTGTGTGTGTGTGTGTGTGTGTGTTCTGGGGCCCATGGGTGCGTTCGCCTCACCACCCAACAGTTGAAAGCGTGCTGCGGGAGTCCCAGGTCATCCGCGAGAGCAAAGAGAAGCAGATTGCGGAGCTGAGGAAGATGTCGGATCAGAGCTCCAGCTCCCTGCACAACGAGTGGGAGAAGAAGGTACGAGGAGCGGCCCCCCTGAGCTAGAGGAAGATCTGTTTGATTGCATGAAATGCACACACACACACACACACACACACACACACACACACACACACACACACACACACACACACACACACACACACACACACACACACACACACACACACACACACACACACACACACACACACACACACACACACACACACACACACTACACACACACGCACACACTAGCTCACGTAGACACACCGACTTTGCTGCAAGAAGACTCCCCTGTAGTTTTTTTTTAGGAAAGAAAATCTTTCTTCTGTGAAGTCTTGGCAACGTCGGTATGGTTCTTCATTCCTGCAAAATTAATGCTTTGTCCACTCGATACATTTTATTTATTTTTCACTCCCTGCCCCACACTCCCCCCCTCAACCACAATATTTTTCTAGCCATGCACTAAAGCTTAAGAAGATCCTTATCAAATGTGTAGTCATTTGTGCTGGATTACTGAGCCTGTGATAAGAAGAAATACTCAAGCAATGATTTTCCTCAGAGGTAATGACAAAATTAACTCGAGTTGCCCTTGAAAAAGGCCTCTTGCCCCTGTGTTCAGAATCATTTATACGTGTAATGAAACAGACGATACGAAACAGACGTGCCAAATGAAACGCATAACAAGGAGAAGATGGAGTTGGAAAACTAGATGAGTCATCCAGGAGACGCGATGTTCCTGGTTTATGATGGAAGCTATAGCTATAGGAAAGTCCAGCTGTATACATCCAAAACAGATTTAGCCAGTTTATTCGCTACAGGAATGCTATGTGAACCGATAACAGAGAAGGTCTGTTGCTCGTATTTATTATCTTCAGTTCATATTTTAACGTGG
>OLKM01000336.1:130675-215675 GCA_900291075.1 Melanogrammus aeglefinus
AGCACGCTCCCTCTCTAATCACAGAGCTGTCATCGCCTGCATCAGCCCTGCCAACGCCACATTCCCCGGCGACACATGCGCACACACACACACACACACACACACACACACACACACACACACACACACACACACACACACACACACACACACACACACACACACACACACACACACACACACACACACACACCCTCCTAGAGCAGTGTGCGACACACACTATAGGACACAAGGTGCACTGTGCAAAGCCGAGCCATCTTTCAGCACACAGCACCTTGTTGGCTTTGCGGTATGAAACAAGACGGATATGTGCTTATTCACACAGGCAATGTTTACGTTGTCTTTTGTGTTAATGTATCTCTGAAGTTCAATCTGTAATGATACAGCTGTTCTGGTGTAATAATATTAAATCCTTATTTTGCAGCAATTTTTTTTTGCGCACATGTCAATGTAGTTTCCCTATTTCATCGGTAAGCTTATTTATTTTACTTGGTTGGATAAGCAACGTCAACATCGAAAGTGTTACTGGACCAAAGGTGATGAGTGGAAAAATATATAGATGGGTACTTTATTCATCCCTGAAGGGAATCGTTTACACAAGCTACCTTGCGCTGCTTGTTTTTCTATCAAGAGAGTGCAAGCAAGTGAATGCCATATCTTATCGTTTTACAAAGATCTAAACCTACTCCAGTAGAGTCTTAAGTCTGCAACGTTCATAGCTGGTTTTCATGGTGTCGCGACATGGTGACAATTACCCAAAGTACTAAAAACTGAAAGCAGGAAGTTTTAACTGACAGAAAACCCAAATCTTCTATCAAATATATTCAGGGTTGGGATTTTTTCCTCTAGAATTGAGGCGTGGTAGGTTTGCTATGGACATTTACACATGGAGTTCAAAGGCTTTGCAAAGAAAGAGAACCTATTAAGTTTTTCAACTGTCGGGGGCTGATCCAAGAGTGAGAATTGGGGCAGAAAGGTGAAACAGTTGCCTGGTGTTGGAAGAGACGAGCTTGAGAAACTTTTCAAAGGCATATGACTTCAAAAACAGCCTCCGTTAAACTTATCTGACTGAAGGAGAACAGCCGCCAAAACCAAGAAAAGGGTTTTCTCTTCATACAATTTTCCCTGGATAAGACCTTACACTGCGTGTTTTGATGGTGAATTCTTTCCTCCCATTTGGTGCACTATCTAAAACATATGTTTGCTTCTTACTTTATACAAAAAGCTGAATAACACCGGTGTAAACCAGACAGTTTGAGGGTACGATCAATTTCACAACCGAAACTTTGACTTGAATTGCAAAGTAAAATTTGTATGGGGGATGAAAGCTATTTTTTAACCAAACATGGTAGTGGAAGAGGTGTTTAAAGAGAACATATCCATTTTCTGCTTTTCTCCTGTAGTTGTTAAATGCACTCTGATTTGTTGTAGATCGACAGTTGGTTTAGTGGTTTCGTTGTTTAAACTGTACTATTCACTCATTTAGCAGATCTCTTTATTGGAATCAACTTAAAGTAAAAAAAAAAGAAAGAGAAATGTCATTAATGAGCAGGTCGACGATTAGCCACCTTGCACATGGGAAGCCTACTAGCTAGCTGTACCTTTTGGAACCCAACACCCAAACCGCCGCACACTCTCTCATCCCTCTGTGTGATTGGTTGGCCGTCCAGGAGAGGACAGTGCGTGAGCTGGAAGTGACGGTGAAGCAGCAGTCGGCGGAGGTGGAGAAGGGCAAGGCTCTGCGTCAGAAGGTGACCCAGGAGAAGGGCCAGCTGGAGATCCAGGTGGCCACCCTGGACGTTGAGCTCCAGGAGGCCAGCCGACGGTACGGGGAAACAGGGGGGTATCGATATAGATACGGGAGGGCAAAGTGAAAGTGTTCACCATGTTGGCTCAATGCTAGACAATTACCGTAGCACATACATTTCAGCTAAGCCGACGTGCCTGAATTAGCAAAAGTCACATCGCAATGACCGCCTCCATTCTGGAAGTATAGGAGTATAAGAATTTGAACGGTAGTCGTAGTGTTTTGGTCATTGTAAGTTATTAATCATGAAATATTTTTTTAATATGGGGTGAGATTGTTACTACAACTCTCTTGAGTACTCTTACAACTGCATTGAGTATCACCAACAAAATGCCCAGGATGCATTCTGATGTACAAACTATTGAGAGACTATAACCCTATTCGACAAAAAAAAATCAAACCCGAATAGAAGATGAGATTCACCCAAACAGGGGGTTCATAACGATTACTTCCACCTTTTTTACTTGCTTTACTTCCATGCATTTTTCATTGCATATACCCTGCCCCTCCTGCAGAAGCATGGCTCTGCTGAAGGAGAAGGAGGAGCAGAGTGAGCAGTACGAGCAGGCCTCCGAGAGGCTCCGGGCCACGCACCAGGCCGACATGAGCCACTATCAACAGGAACACGCCCTCTCTGCTGCCAAGGTACGCACGCACGCACGCACGCACGCACGCACGCACGCACGCACGCACGCACGCACGCACGCACGCGCACGCACACACAGAGGCTCTCTAGTTCTCGGGTCAACACTCCCCTCCCAAAGAAGAGTTGTTAACGTATTCAACATGTGCCCCTGATTATCGGGACATATTTTGTATTATTTATTGAGTCATTGAGTTGAAAAGATGCTCTTATCCAAAGCCACTTTGCACTGAATTCAGCTACATGTCGTTCTTGAACAGATAAATGTAATGAACCATCTCGCTCAAAGATGCCTCCATGTAGGATGCCATTGGCAATCAAACCCACTACCTTTTTCGACCTGCAGTTCAATCCCCATTGTCACTTTTACTATTAACACTATTCTGTCCCCCCTGCTTTGTGACACGTACATATATAAAGAGAAATGTATGCATGTCTCAGTGTAAAACCACAAACAAGATGAGGATGATGTTATGCTTCTCAAGAAATGGGTTCATGGACAGTACACAATGTCAGGATCCCATGTCACGTGTAGAAGTGACTTGTAAGTAACAATTTTGGGTTTCCTGCCCTCATCCAGGCCTCGGAGGTGATGGAGGAAATGGAGCGAGTAGCCTCCCAGCTCAGGCAACAGCTGCAGGAGGCCGAGCACAGGAGACAGAAACAGCTCCGGGTACGGTGGTTCTCTGTGCGGGGAAATATTTAGTGCACACTGAGCGGGGGAAATCGTTGTTAAAGTGCTTATTTTTTCCCAACTAGTTGAATTTAAGACCTCGCTGTAAAATGCACGGCGACCACTTGTTAGCTGTGGGCTACTTCTTTGTTCGATTCTTTGCTAGCCTCTCTTAAAATAACATACCTGATAGTGACTTTTGACTTTTTCTGTACTTTATCTCTGTACTTTGTATTCTATTTGGGAAGGAACAGCAACTGTGTTAGCCTCTTTGCTAGCCTCTCTGTAAATAACATACCTGATAGTGACTCTTGACTGTCTTTGCGTCATTTCTGTACTTCTGTTCTCTATTATGGAGAGAACAGCATTCAAAAAGGATTTGCGTATATCGGTAGCTCTTCTAAATGGTGTGCCCTCTTCCCATCCCAGGACCAAGAGATCAAGTTTCAGCAGCAGAAGGATGACCTACAGATTCACTGCGAGGAGAAGGTAAATCACATCGGCTCCCCTTCACATCAAACCTGTCCGTCTCAGCGGCCAGCGCTTTGATGGCTTCATTATGGAGCATGTGAAGCAGCTCAGCACACAGCAAATTATGTAGTGGGGGGGGGGGTTGGAGTATAGAGCCTGTGGACGGCTGCTATCAAAGGTGCTCGCTGCCTGACTGCAAGCCGAAAGGTACTGGGTTCGAAGCCCACACCTCCTCTACCTGTAGGCGTCCTCTGTGCAAGAAGCTAAATCCCTACCTGCCTTCCTTAATGTCCATGTCCATTCACTGTAAGTCGCTGAGGATAAAAGTGTATTTTATAGAGCTGCATAGTACGGATTGGCCTGGATCTGGCCAAAGGGACAGTTTCAATAAAGCAGGGGACCAGTTACCATGCTCCCATGTGGACCGTGATGTCACGCGCAAACACATGTCTGATCTAAAACCCGTGGACTAGCACTACTAGAACATTGCTTCGGCCCTAATTGGCCCCGCACATGGTCCTCTCCTTTTAAAAGCATCCATCTTCAAAGGCTGTCATAAAGTATAGATTACAAAGGCCCCTCCTAATGAGTAGTGGGCTTTGACCATGCCAAACTAGACCAGACCAGACCCTTCAGAACCTAAACTTTAAGATTGTACAAGCACCACCTGGGTCATCATCATCAAAGACACAAAATGTGTGTGTGTGTGGTGCGTGCGTGCGTGTGTGTGTGTGTGTGTGTCTGTGTGTGTGTGTGTGTGTGTGTGTGTGTGTGTGTGTGTGTGTGTGTGTGCGGTGTGTGTGTGTGCGTGCGTGTGTGTGTGTGTGTGCTGCGTGCTGGCGTGCGTCTCGGTGTGTGAGGGAGTGGGTGCAGTTAAGGCAGAGCGGGCACATCGTGCTGTGTGTGTGCGTGCGCGCGTGCGTGCGTGCGTGCGTGCGTGTGTGTGTGTGTGTGCTGGCGTGCGTCTCCGTGTTTGTGTGAGGGAGTGGGTGCATGTTAAAGGCAGACGGGCACATCTGTACCACAGGCTACGGGCCCCTCTAGCCCCCCGTACACCTGTGGATCACTAGCAGGCCTCCGGACTCTTTCATCAGGGTCAGAGGGCATTTCATTTATACCGACTGTGTGTCTTTTGATGTCCCAGCAGCAGTTTAATACTCTCCCTATATCTCCTCCACATCTCTGCACTCATACTAATATAAAAAATTGGGTGAATGTTACTTTGCATCAGGGCACATCATGTACCCTCCTCCCCCCTCCAACTATCATTAGCCAGGTGAAAGAAGATGAGATCTGATAGTAAAGAGCGGGCCATCTATTATCCTGTACATCCCCCCACCCCCCCGCAGCCCCCCCACTGTTAAGATACCCGAGCAGCTGTAAAGCAGATCCACGTGTACGGAGCCCCCGGTAGGGACATATGTGTACATGCCAGGGGCGGCGTACGGAGGGTAAAGGACTAGGGCACTAGAGAGAGAGGTGTCTTGAGAGTGTGTCTGATGGGCCGGCTGAACAGGGGAAGACCCTGGACCAGGGGGATGGGGGCGGGAGGGAGGACTGGGGTTGCAGTGTGTGTCTTCTCATGCTCGCACACTAACTGGTCTCCGTTGTGTCCTACCTTTCGCTCCACCTGTTATGTCGCTTGTTTCTACCTCTTATTCTCGATCCATCGCTTCTTCTACCATCGCTTCTTCTACCTTGTTGGCTTTCTCTCTCTATTTCTTGTTCTATCTCTGTCTCCATCTCTTCTTATGTCTCTATCTTACTCTCTCTCTATCCATGTATCCATCTGTATCCCTATCACTCTCTTTATCCCCCATATCTCTTTTTCTACCTTTGTCCAAATCTTGTCTGTTTCTATAACTCTCTCTCTCTCTCTCTCTCTCTCTCTCTCTCTCTCTCTCTCTCTCTCTCTCTCTCTCTCTCTCTCTCTCTCTCTATCTCTCTCTTCTCTCTCTCTCTACTCTCTCTTCTCTCTCTCTCTCTCTCTCTCTCTCTCTCTCTCTCTCTCTCTCTCTCTCTCTCTCACATATCGTAGGTTCTCACTACTCTGAGCAAGGCGGAGAAGGAGAGAACAGAGGCAAAGAAGATGACGGCCAAACTTGAAGAGTCTCTCAGGTAGTTTTCCACTGTGATGATGAAACTTAAGACTCTTCAGTCATAAATCAATACAAACAGAGTGAAAGCGTATGGAGTTGCAGCATGTTATGGAGCCGCTGACGTTATCGCAACCAGCTGTAGTTTACCATCATTCCTTATGAGTTCAGACCTTTCTGCCTGTTATAGTGCACAGCATGTTTAAATAAGGAATTTACCATGACAGGGGGGGATAGTCTGAGAACATTATGTTCAAATAACAGGACACCTCAGATTAGTTTATTCAACCTTAATCACAGTTAAAAAAAATATACGATATTAGTTGCTTTCATATACAGTTGTTGGCTTTTCATCAATTTTATCAGCTGAAATTTAAATATTATTCTGCAATGCTTTGAGCATATAATTTTGGCATTGTCAAGGAAACATCTGTATAGTTGTGTTTCACAGTTGTTAATGTTTGATTTGCAATGATTCGGAACTGTTCAAAGGCAGAAGTATCCCCTTATTCAAAAGTAATCCAAACCCTTGGAATGTTATGGACCAATCACGATCAAGTTATTACGATGCTGCAGTATAATAAGGTTTTAAACACAGGCACAGGTATACACATTTTGCATATTCACTGAAAAATATATGTATCGTATGTTTATCAAATCCTTTTCATGTTTCCAGTTTGAGTCGATTATATAACATAATAAAAACACCACAAGATGCATAGTGATGAGATGAAAAAATGATCCAGGCAAATCAATCATATTGAGTGTATTTTCGGATTATTTACAATGTTACTATGTCATCATCCTCCAACCAAACTCTTGCACGCTCCAACTCGACATCAATTACATCTTAGAACGAATGTAAAACAGATGTGTCCTGATTGACTTGCACACCAGTTTGTGTGTCTCATCTACTGGCCCACACACTAACACCCAACCAAACCTCTAATTTCTACGAGACGTCTCTCTCATCAACAGTTGCTATGGCTTTTCCGTTTTCACCCCAAACATTGCGTCATTTAAAACCTACTGATAGATACCCTTGCTTTACCCAAGCATAATATAATATAGTCTAGTGCCGCCTCCATCAGTTTCCCAGTGTGTTAAACGCTGCTATTTGATAGCAGAGATGGATGTTCAAGGTTTTCAAAATAAGAGCCCTGACATGTTTTTGCTCATATCCATGTCATTGGAACTCTTGGTTTGCTCCCCTTATCGAGCTGTGCTTTTATTTTCTCAACCTAGAATCCTCACCTCTGTTTTGTTGTCTAATTAAATTAACGAATGAACTAATGAACTCATATGAACTAAAATAGTTAGACCATGCCCCTCAGAGGCCATATACTACAAATAGTTCACTTTGCGATTTGGAACCTTTCTATGCCCTCCCTTATCTGCACAATTAACAAACCAATTAGTCAGCTTCAAAATTAGAGCCGTGTGTGTGTGTGTGTGTGTGTGTGTGTGTGTGTGTGTGTGTGTGTGTGTGTTTGTGTGTGTGTGTGTGTGTGTGTGTGTGTGTGTGTGTGTGTGTGTGTGTGTGTGTGTGTGTGTGTGTGTGGTCCTTGTGTTCCACTGCTGCGTAAAGTTGGTGTGCATGTGTTTGTGTGTGTGCGCGCGCGTTTGTGCGTGTCCGTGCATGCATGTCCATGCGTGTGTGTGTGGTTGGATTTATGTGTTTTTGGTGTATGAACTGCACATGTGTACGAACTGCACATGTGCAGAGTTAACCAATTGCATACTGTTATGGGGAATCATCCGGAGGCCGCAGGAATGCAGTTGGGCAGTCTCTCTGGGTTGTCTTATCATTCTCATGTGTGTCGAAGTGATACTGATGGTACTCATAAGCTTCGTCTGCCATCTGCTATTAGAATAGAGGGCGGGATAGTCTAGTGGTTTTTGACTCCCAGGCAAAAGGTTCTGGGTCTGAACTTTAATGTCCCTCGTCTAACTGTAGGCATCATTGAGTAAAATGCCTACATTTTTCCTTAATCCCCTTATATCTGAATCATCTTACTGTAATACCCTTTAGACTAAAAGTGTTTCCACAATGCCTTAATCATTCATTGAAATGGAAAGACCCAAAGTAAACCATGCTTTGATTTTCGGAGTTGATATTATTCGATTGATTAATTAAACATAAACTCAGTTTATTTTAAACATATGTTATCTTTACGTTTTTTTGAACAGTTCTGTTCATTGTTTTTTTCCCAGTGCATTGCCAATGAGATTGTCATCAGTGATGATGAGCTGACCTTATTCCACTGTTGTTTACAAGCACATACATGACCTCCAGTTTAACACGCTGCCAGTGAGAGGACGCCTCCCTTGGAGTGTAAATCCGGGGATCAGCGGGCTAATGCTGTCCCGGGGTCTGTGGTAACACTGTGTTCTAACCTCTGGAACTACACAGGCCTCATCTCCAGTGATCTCAGCTTGCCTCCCTGAGCATGGCCTCCTGCTCTCCCTCAGGTCCTCATACGTTAGAAGCTCTTGATTAACTCCCACACGCCCCGCTCCGGATCGCCCCTCTCTCTATCTCTCTATCTCTATATCTATCTCGCTCTCACTCTCTCTATGTCTCTCTATCTCTCTCTCTCTCTCTCTCTCTCTCTCTCTCTCTCTCTCTCTCTCTCTCTCTCTCTCTCTCTCTCTCTCTCTCTCTCTCTCTCTCTCTCTCTCTCTCTCTCTCTCTCTCTCTCTCTCTCTCTCTCTCTCTCTCTCTCCCGCTTTCTCCCCCTCTCTTGATGTCTCTCTTGCACACTATCCCCTTTTCTCTCCTCCTCCCTGTCACTTCATCTTTCTTCCCCGCCTCTCTCTCTGTCTTTCTCTTTTAGCTATCTCTCTTGCTCTCCCTCATTCCATCTCTCACACTTTCTAAATGTTCCATCTGTGCTGATCTCTCTCTCTCTCTCTCTCTCTCTCTCTCTCTCTCTCTCTCTCTCTCTCTCTCTCTCTCTCTCTCTCTCTCTCTCTCTCTCTCTCTCTCTCTCTCTCTCTCTCTCTCTCTCTCTCTCTCTCTCTGGGTCTCACTGATCTCTCCCTCTCTCCCTCCCTCCCGCTCCTCTTCCTAGCACAAACTCTCTCCTCAGCACCCATCCAACTCTCCTCCCTCCCTAGCAGCGTGCAGCCGGTACACCCTGCCACTGACACACAGAGAAAAGGAGTGGAAAGGAAGAAGGATGAGCACTGCGCATCCAGCGAGTGGGACCGATGAGAGCCCATCAATACATTCCAGCGTGTAATGAATCCCATGCAGCACCACATTACTAAGTCACATGCAGATAACAACCTCCCTTAATGGTGCCAGAATGTGTTGGGCAGAACAACACGCCAAAACACTGGTAACAGCCCCCCCCCCCACCACCAAAACCCGGCGCTGCTCTGTTCCGCGCCGGCCAGAGCCAGAAGAGGCCAGGCAGCCTGGCGGCAGCCTCAGCCGTCCCCGGCCAACCCTGTGGGGCAAGGAGGGGATTACCGTTGTCCGTCACATCACAGCGGGCCAACCAGAGGCAGGGTGATAAAAGTATGAGTACACAAATCCGCACTCTTCTTCTCCTTTTGAGGCTGAAAATGGCGACCGGAAAAAAAATCTTAAGCCGTGAGACAACCGAGAAGGGGCGGTTAGGGCTGTCGCTGTCTGACATTGTGCAATGATGTGAAAACATGTTTTGTAGTCGCGTGCCGCGCAGCGTTTAATGTTCCTCTTGAAGACAGCAAAGACACGTTGAAGGTTGTTACTGTCTGTTTGCCGCGCTGCTCGGAGGAATGAGTGGGGGGGGGGCTGACAGATCTGTTTGTGCATAAATTATCTTCTGTTCGTTAGCATCAGTAAAGAGCTAACCACTCCCTTGTTTAGAGTTAAACACTGAGATATGACAGTTGGCACTTGAGGCCCGCAGCTAATTAAGCACTCTGGGTACACACACACACACACACACACACACAAACCCACGCTTATATATATATATTTATACACACACAGACGTACACATGCGCACACACACACACACACCTTGTGTAGTGCGTGCCATCCAGCTTTGACTTTGAAGTTCTCCTGGATCGCCTTTAAAGGCTGTCAGCATCACCATGGCAGCAGGCAGGTAGAAGCCTTCAGACGACGTGTGTGTTTGTGTGTATGTCTGTGCGTGTGTGTGTGTGTGTCTGTGCAGTATCCATACTGCATTACTTCTGCATTGCATCTGCGTTCATCACTGATGTTTAACCTTGGATTGGAACATTTACTACCAACAAACCAAACCTGTTCTTCTTTTGTTCCAACATTGCAAAAGGAAAAAGAACAGCTGGTCCAGTAATTGTATTTTTTCGGGGCCAAATCTGATTGTGTTTCTATCAGCAGCTGTGGTCCGCACCAGCAGCCGTGACACCACACATACACACACACACACGTTCACACACACATACACACGTGCACGCAGAAACACACACACACACACACACATACACAGAAACCCAAAAAACAGAATTAGCCTATCCTGCCGCACAGATGAGCATCGCTGCAGCGATTCAAGTTTCTGGCTCTCGTGTTTCTATAGCAACTACTTAGAGCAGCACGGACTGAGGAGGGGAGCAAGTTTTCCCACTGATTCTTTCATCCCAATGCGGCTCCGATCCTTACAGGGCATTAGCATAGAGATGGAGAGAAGCACCAGAGGAAACCAGAGGGGGAGAAAGAAAGAAAGAGAGAGAGAGAGGGATCAACAGCAAGAGCCTGCGCAACAGTGACCTCCAGATGTAGATTGAACGCCAAGAACACGGCCAGTCCAAGTGATGCAGCAAAGCTCAAATGGAAAACACAATCCAAGTCGGTTCATCGCTTCATTGCTGAGGTTGACCTTTTGTCTAATGCCGCTGGAGCATTATGACTATTTGGGGTTAACTATTATAATGTAGTTATTCTACGCAAGTCATGTCATGAACGTGGCACAACAAATCTTATTGCCAGTTATTTAATCACGTCCTCGAATTTGCCGCGTGTGTGTTTCTTGAGCTGACGATAGTGGAATCGCACAACGTATTGGTTTAGTTCATTCATAACGGGAGAATACTCTGTTTGGAAAGTCTCTGGGGGTTTCAGTCATTCACGCGGAATAACGTAGCTCTGTTTTGCCCTGTAATGCCTGGAATATGTAAATTCCCACTTTGTTTGCATTGGGAATTACTGCCTTCTTGTTACCGTACCGTCATACTATAGTTTGCATTATTCATGTGGCCAAATCGCACCAAATGTGCAGTGGAATCCCCATGTTCCAGACGCTGTCATTAGTATCAGAATTAGGCACTCTACTCCCCATTCCTATTGCTAATATATTGAGTTATGTACTCATGGAAAAATATATATTATTGCAGAGCAGTGATTAACAGTATGGAATTCATCATGAGTCTCTCTCTCTCTCTCTCTCTCTCTCTCTCTCTCTCTCTCTCTCTCTCTCTCTCTCTCTCTCTCTCTCTCTCACTCTCACTCTCACTCTCACTCTCTCACTCTCTTCTCTTCCTCATTCATCCTTCATCTGCAATGCTCATTGTAGACAGCAGTATCCCATGTTTAATCCATGAAGAAGAAGGGGGTTGAGATCTTATATTTAGTCACAGCAGTGTTCAAATTGAACCAAATGCTATTTCCAAAGCCCATGCCTATATATGTGTCCCTGTCAAATACCTTACACATAAGGATCAGTCAACATACCCGAGACACACATGTAAATGCAGCGCGCACTGCGCTTGTCATCAACGGGACATTGACATCATGTTCTGTCTTTCTACCACTGGACATCTAAGTGATGCAAATGATCTGCGTAATGTCAATCACCACAGTGGGAGACTTCCATTAAGCTTCAGTGGAGCTCCTTTTCCCTGTGTTGTGTGGGAAATGTATTGGAGGCCCTCAAAAGAGCAGTGTGTGTGTGTGTGTGTGTGTGTGTGTGTGTGTGTGTGTGTGTGTGTGTGTGTGTGTGTGTGTGTGTGTGTGTGTGTGTGTGTGTGTGTGTGTGTGTGTGTGCGCGTGTGCGTGCGTGCGTGCGTGTGAGTGTGTGCGTGCGTGCGTGCGTGTGTGTGTGTGTGCGTGCGTGCAAACAAGGAAATGCATTCTAGTCCACAACTGCTTTTTTTTGTTTACGGCCATTCTGTTTCTTATCAAGCTTGAAGGCTTCTGTCCTTTTGTCAAAACAAAACAAAACTATTTGTGTGCAAGTTTCAAAACAGGCAAACTCTATTCTCACTCTCTATCCCCTCTCCCTTTCTCACTCCCGCTCTCTCTCTCTCTCCCTCTCTCTCATTGTGTGCTCCTATACCTTCTCTCGATTGCCTCACCCGTGGCCTGACATATTCACCCTTTTTGTCTCCATCGCTCTCTTCCTCTTTCATTCTTTCTTCTCCTCTCCTCCCGTCCTCTCTTTCTTTCTTTCTCTAGGGGGGGCAGGGGGGGGCATGAGGATCAGCCGGCTTGTTTTATGTTGTCTTCATAGGGCGCTGAATATTTCAGTCTTGTCTTTTCTCTCTGCTTGTTAATGTGCGCCACTGCCTTTTTTTTTCACAGGTGCCTTTGAAGTGTTTGTGGATTCGTTATCATTCTGTTTGGATGAGCTCACAGATGCAAGAACACATTCATACAAACACTCTCTCAATGTTGTTTTGTGTATTTCTCTCCCTCTTTCCCAATGTGCTTCTCCCTTTCTTCTGTATCCCACTCCCTCCTCTCTCGGTCTATCAGCCACTTATCTCCCGGGCTGTCTCTCTCACTCAGCTTATCTCTCCTCACCTTTTTCTCTGTTTCTTCCTTCTCTCCCTTTCTCTTTAACTCTCCCTCTCTTTTCTCTAGTTTGTCCGTTTCTCCCTTCTCTCCCTTTCACTCCAACGCTCCCTTTCTCTTCTCTAGATCTTGTCAGTTTCTCTCTGTTTCTCCCTTCTCGCCGTATCTCTGGATCTCCCTTTCTCTTCTCTAGTTCTAGTCTGTTTCTCTCTTTCCTTGTTCTCTCTGTTACTCTCTAACGATCCCTTTATCTTCTCTAGTCCTAGTCTCTTTCTGTTTCCTTCTTCTCTCCCTTTCTCTCTAACGACCTTTATCTTCTCTAGTTCTAGTCTGTTGCACTCCCTCTATCTCTCTCCCTCTCCTTGCTACTAACGACCTGAGGTGCGCGAGTGTGTGTGTGTGTGTGTGTGTGTGTGTGTGTGTGTGTGTGTGTGTGTGTGTGTGTGTGTGTGTGTGTGTGTGTGTGTGTGTGTGTGTGTGTGTGTGTGTGTGTGTGTGTGTGTGTGGGTGGGTGTGTGTACTTGCCTAGCCGTGTTAGTAGGGCCTGTTTGCTGTATTTGTCTTCCACTCACACCTCAGCCTTTTCCTATCCTAAATGCGGTTGACATTTCAATAGCATAGAAGCAATTGGGCGTGTGTGCACTTTAGTTCTGTTTCCGCCCATGTCTTTAGCGTGCATGCCGGCACAGTGAGCTTTCCCATGTATGTCAGTGTTCATTGCAGTCGATAAAGTCAGTGTGCAGTGTGCTCACACACACACACACACACACACACACACACACACACACACATGTGCACAGCACACAGCGTTGTGCAGTTAAGCGCACTTCAAAAAAACACCACTTGTGTCTGCTACAGCTCCATAGAGCACCGGAAGCTTGTTCGCCCCTTTCTCCACTCACATGGTTTACCGCCCTCTCTTCTTCCTCCCCCCTCTCCTCCTCCTCTTCTTTAAACACTCCTTCAGGACCAGATCGTGCGAGGACTTCCTCTCCGGGGGAAGGCACCTCTCTAATTTGAGCCTCCTCTCCTTCCACTTTTCTGACCAGAGAGCCATTTTAAGACCGCAGGCTGCCCCAGACATGGCACCCCTTTGCTTTTTTTTGTTTTTTAAACCTTCCCTTTTTCTTTGTGGCTTTCTCTCTCTCTCTCTCTCTCTCTCTCTCTCTCTCTCTCTCTCTCTCTCTCTCTCTCTCTTCTCTCTCTCTCTCTCTCTCTCTCTCTCTCTCTCTCTCTCTCCCTCTCTCTCACCCTGCCAGACCTCCCTTAGTCTTTTGATGGTGACACGCCGTCTGCCACATTCACTGAAGTACGCACACGCGCCCGTGCGCGTACATATGCACACAAACACTCAGGCTTACACATGCAAAGCCTTCATTTACCGTGTGTCGTTCTCAATGTTTTGCTTAAATGTTCTGCTCTACATTCTGTGGATCTGTAGCGTGTACCCTTTTCCTCTCCCAGGTTCACCTCAAACCACCGTCTGCCAGCAGCAGACTCCCAGCTCTGTCACGGTGGGCTTATGATGAGTTGTGTCAGTCACAAACAAAAACACACACACACACACACACACACACACACACACACACACACAAACAAAGGCTGACACTCTCTCTCTCGCTCGCTCTCTTTCTCTCTCCTCTTCTAACACACCGTTGTTGAGGTTTCAGAACTAGCTATTTCTGTGTCATCCTCCCCCCCCCCCCACACACACACACATACACACACAAACGCGCACACACCCTATGTCATCCTCCTCTCCTTTCTTCCCCTCTCACCACTGCTTTGCTCCCCGGCCCTTTTGTGTGTCCCCCCCCCACCGAAGCCCTGCAGGCACCCATGAAGCAGTGATGATTAATAATTACAGAGCAGTACACAAAAAATTGGGGTAGAGAAGGAAGAGGAGAGAAAAAAAGAAAATGGAGAAAAAACCAACAATTTCTCTCTCTTGTTTGATGTCCGACATGAGAGGGACCAAAATTACAAAGAAACGGAACGCTATAAAGGAAAGAGAGACGGCTGGCACATTCCTCCTCCTCTTCTCCTGGCCGTGCTGTTTGGCTTCTGCTTTCCTTCTCTCATTGCCTCCCCCCCGTTCATTTGGTGTTTTGTTTGTTGTTTCCTTGTTACTATCCACTGTTTGTAACTTTTCAGTCCAACCAAACACTCTTGCCGTGTATTTTCATCCAAACCTTTTCAGCGGCTTTGTTTGTGAAGTCGAATATAGGACCATTTGACCAAATGTTTTTCGTTTTTTTATGTGTTTTTATTTTGGGCTTTTTTTTAAAGTGCTCTGTGTTTGTAGTTCCTGTTATGCCTTTACAAATGTGTTTGGGCTGACCACATCCTGATTTTAAATTCACGCTGAAATTTACTAGCAACGGATACACACAATTACAAACGAACACACACAAACAGTCAATCAAACATGAAAGGAATAACAGAACAAAGATAAAAATAGGAAAGAATTATATCTATAAATATTTTCTTGATTCTTTTTGAATTTATTATTATTTTTATATGTCATTTATATATTTATAAATGTTATAACAACTGTTATAACGTACATAATTTGGCTATGACTCTGAATATTCCATTAGCATGCTTGGTAAGGATCTGACATAGACACGTGTCTCAACTACTAACCAGAAACAGATAGAAGAGTTGAAGCCATGAGAATTACATCCATTCATTTTGGTGTAGACAATACATTGTGAATTAGACTTGAAAAGAAATAACAGAAAAATATTTTAAAAAAAGTATGCTTAGAAGTTGTAGCTTTTGCCCAAAGCAATTGTGATGCATGTCATCAAGCCTCCTGCTCAAAGAAGAAAGGGAATCAAACCCAGTACGTTTCAGCCGGGAACCGAAAACACCCTAGCCCACTCCACTACCCCCTGTATCTGCTTATTTACCTGCAGTCCGATATGTTTTTGGTTTCTTCCTTTCTTTTCAAGACGTTAAACTAAAACCTTGGAAACAGCCCCTTGGCAGCTGCTTGCTAGCAATGGGCTTCAGGCTTTTGCAGGGCCTGTCAGGGGTGGAGAAACCTGGGAAGGGATTCTGACACTTCTTAGCGCAAGCCCAGCCCAGTCCTCACAGCCAGTCTGCCATTCTACCTCTCTGCCACCCAGCAACAGTGGAGCGGCGCGGAGACAGCCCACTGGGGAATTGGGATGAATCCACACATACTGTTACATACACGCGCAACTGCAAACACAGAGACGTGTCAGTGTGTGCTAGCGACCACAGTTTGAAAAAAAAAATCTAAAATGCGACAAGGAAAACTGTGTCAGAGCCCAACACAATTTGAACGTCTCAAGTCGAAGCCTCTCCATGAACATCCCTGTGGATGTTTATTTCCTGTCATTCTGTCACTGTCACACCTTCGCACCGGTTTGGGTGTTCATCCCATGTTTATCTCTTTTTGGGGTTTTAAACGTGCGTGCACATTTGTGACTCCCAGTCCTGTTCTGATCGTTAACAATTCAGCTCTGTTCTGGCCTGATCTACAATGTGTGTGTGTGTGTGTGTGTGTGTGTGTGTGTGTGTGTGTGTGTGTGTGTGTGTGTGTGTGTGTGTGTGTGTGTGTGTGTGTGTGTGTGTGTGTGTGTGTGTGTGTGTTTTGTTTGTGTGTTGCGCATGTGTGTGTATGTGTGTGTGTGTGTGTGTGTGCAGGGAGGCGGAGGGCCAGCTGGAGAGAGCCAGAGAGGACCACAAGCAGCAGGTCCGGCAGGCTGAGGCCGCTCTGCAGCAGTTCAGGCAGCAGGTGGAGCTTAGTTCGGAGAAGACCTATGCCGACATGAAACTACAGGTGTGTGGCAGGCAAAAGTGCAAGCATAGTGCAAGCATACACTAATAAATACACACCACACACAGACATAAAAGTACACACATACTGGATGGATAAAAAAATTGTACATGTGTGCGTAATAGTTCATAGCTGATGGGATGATGGGACTTGTTGACTGATCTAAACTACCGGGACAATGCACATTGCTGCAGGCACTCAGGAAGACGTGAAAACACTGGCAAAACTGTGTGTACATACTGGTAAACACACACACACAGACATACACTCTCTCTCATGCTCTCTCTCTCTCTATTTATATATTCCTCTGTGGGCCTAATGCACATATCTCTATTTGTATGCATGGTATTTTACCTGTTCTTCTTGTGTGTGTGTATATATATATATATATATATATATATATATATATATATATATATATATATATATATATATATATATATATACAATGGCTACGTTAAGTAATCTTAAGAGGCCAATTAAAAACACCTCCAACAAACACACTCACCAGAAATGACCGTTTCCCTCAGGCTGTTTCTCATCCCGCGTTCACATCCAGTCCAAAAGGAGTCCACTCATTCGTTATGTTGATGAGCACAGTATCGCGCGCAATCTCCTTGCCGAAACGCTGCCCTCGCCTCACCCTAAGTGGGCGTTCTCCGTGGGCCAGGCGAAGGTATCGACGCGCAGACGGTCCAATTAGCGCGTGAGGCCGGGCCGCGCGTGAGGCAGGCCCCTCGCTGCGTAGGCCGTCGCTCATCCCGGGAAGCGGAGCGGCGTGATCGATGCAGAAGAGGCGGGAAAAAGTTCTGACGCGTCGGTTTGGCTGTGGGCCTCCTCGTCGAGCACTACTGGGTCTCACTCTGTGTGTGTTGTTTTGTGCGGAGCTTTATTGAGTAAGCAGCACTTTTCCTCCAGTAGTTTAAAATGTGCACGCTTCAGTGCTTTTCATTTACTGTGTCTTTGGGGGGGGGGTTGGCGAGGTTGTCTTCCTCTCAGGTAGAATTCCTGTCTGTAGAGCAGCACGTCGCTAGGTTAAAGAGAAAACTCTTAAAGGTGTGTATGTGTCTGTCCAGGGGAGTTTGCAGAGCCTTCTCCTCAGCACAACCTTTGCCCCTCACTCGCACCGCCTGTCCCTCAACCAAATTGGAAAGAAGATTCTACACACCCTCGTGCACACTCTCCTCGGCTACCTCCTACTCGTTTCTTTTCTTTCTTCCATCTTCTGCTTGCTGTTCCTCTCATCCCCTCTCCTCTCTTCCCCTCTCCTCTCCTCTCCCCTCCCCTCCCCAGCGAGCCCCCGGCATCCAAAATCTGCAATCTGACTTTATCCTCGGCCCACATCAAAGCCCAGGGAGAGGGAGGCAATCTCCTCTGTATCCTCGTCATCCTCCCTTTTCCTCTCATCCCTCTCTCTCTCTCTCTCTCTCTCTCTCTCTCTCTCTCTCTCTCTCTCTCTCTCTCTCTCTCTCGCTCCACTCCCGTTTTCATGCCCCCCCTCTCTTCCAAACTCTGCATCACTCCATCACATGCCCACACTATGTCTTTAATGTCAGAAAGTGAATATACTTCAAGAGAGATTTTCGTTTCTCTTTTTCTACTCATCCCTACTTCTCTACCTCGCTATACCTCCACACCCTCTTGCGTGCCTAGTTTTTTGCTCATTGGTTTGTCCAGTATCTAAATGGATTATCTCTCACTCTCACTCTCGCTCTCCATCTCTCTCTCTCTCTATTCTTTTATCTTGTGCCCTCTCGTTCAAAACTCTGAGGCCCCCTTTTGGAACGTGCTTTAAAAGAAAAAGCCAGAAAAATGTTTGGCTCGGGGATAAATACAAAAAAAGATTGAAACTTTGTTGCTTGCACAGTTCAAAAGAAGCTTTAGCATATTTTGAGGTGGATTAATGAAAACATGTTTAGCATTTCCACAATGTTACTCATAGCCTAGCGCGAGTATGCTGTCTGCCATCACAGTGAATTACATCTCCGGTCCTTGTTTACCCTCACCTGAATATGGAACTAATATGTTTTTAAAAGAGAATGAGTCTATTTTAAATTTGCCAAATAGGTTCACTGTTAAACTCCGTAAAAGTTGTATCACCGTGAAGCCAATCAGCATGTCTGTGATGAATTTAGCTCTGAACATACTGCCTGCATCTGTTGTTTGGAAGTGTTGCTCTTAGAACCATACAAATATGGTTAATAAAATGTATTTACTAGGGAACACATTTTTAACCAAAGAGTCTTGTCTCTGCAGTCTGTTACCTTAAAATTAGACATATATTATCAAATGAATATTGTGATGAGGTATCAATGATGTCTTTAAAATGGTGTCTTGTCCTGATTTTTTTTCATAGTCGATTTACTGGTGGATTATTGATGATCAATCGATGGCCATAATAATCACACACAACCCAAACGGATATCCTACATCGTCATACCATGTCTGAAAAGAAAAGTATAATTTTCAGATATAAATCACAGAAGGAAAAAAATATACTAATTTGATATGGAAGTGATAGGTCCCATGACATTCCACCAGGTGTTAGTGTGATTGGCAGTTACAAGCCGTTTTGAAAATCACATGTGGGTGTGTCCACTTAGATGTGTGACGGATAGATGAGCAATGTTTGCTACAGTCCAATGGGTAGCCTGGTAGACTGATCTATCCTCATCTACATTTAATGGATTGTAAATGAAAAACCCCAAAAACTAGAAAATACAATTCCTGCAGAAAATGCGGTGAGTGCTGTAGTACAAAGTGAGGTTGAAAATATTTTTTAATAAAGCCACATAGATTAAGACATAAAGAAACGTTAAATGGCTTAAATCAAGTGAAGGGATTTCAATAAAATTTCAAAAGTCTAAATGGAGTAAACAATGTAAACATGCACACCATTTAAGAAAAAGTGAATGGTTGTAAACTAATTAAGTTACCGCTGAATGAAAAGCGCAAAGCATTGCTAAAAATGCAGAAATGCAAAAGAATTGACCGGAAAAATCTGAAACTCAAACGTATTGCACTGTGTGTGTGTGTGTGTGTGTGTGTGTGTGTGTGTGTGTGTGTGTGTGTGTGTGTGTGTGTGTGTGTGTGTGTGTGTGTGTGTGTGTGTGTGTGTGTGTGTGTGTGTGTGTGTGTGAGTGTGAGTGAATAACGAACCGGTGCGTGATTAAACGTCCTCCAAAAGTAGCCCAATCTGACGGGAAAAACCGCCCAATCTGGCAATACTGCCTAAACGTCCTGCAAAAGTAGCCCAATCTTACGGGAAAAACCGCCCAATCTGGCAACACGGCTGAACGTCACCACCAGCGTCAACGTTTATCAATGACACCAACCGAAAACGAAGCCGGTATGAAACTAAAACTGTGATTCTGAATAAAGTTTAAATGATATCGAAATTCTGTTTGGATATTAGTGAAGATACAAGTGTGTAGATTGGTTAATAGATTTGAACGAAGGTAAACTGTTGAAATTTGACCGATGTCTTAAGAAATTAAGTGTCAGAATGGGGGCTTCGATGGGACCAAGTGTAGAATATGACGGTTTGAAGCTAAAACTGATTCTGAAGAAATTTTAAATGATATCGAAATTCCGTTTCGATATTATTGAAGATACAAGTGAAATGGTTTAAACGAAGATAAACAGTTGAAAACGGATTCAGTTACGCCTTAAACAGTTGACGTACCAGAGGACGGCTCTGACGTCCTCCAATAGGCTCTATGCACAACTCCACTACTTCCTGGATTTAGTGCAGCTCCTTCATTTCCTGTCTTACATTACTGGACAAACTGATTAATCCAGGTGTGTCTGAGTAGTCACAATGGTCAGACACACCTGGATTAATCAGTTTGTCCAGTAATGTAAGACAGGAAATGAAGGAGCTGCACTAAATCCAGGAAGTAGTGGAGTTGTGCATAGAGCCCATTGACTCCCACGTTAAAAAAAAAAGATAATATTTTAAAAGTAGAATATCTTAAAAAGTATAAAATATATATATTTTTTTAAAGCGCTTGATTCCAAGCTATTCTGAGTCTAGGTGAAAAATTGAGGAAGGAGATAAGTCCTAAAGTTTGTAGAGAATAATAAAGAAACAAAGAATAAAACTTATGAAGAACAATAGTTGAGCGCTGCGTGCAGCACTCAGCTATTGTTCTTCACGTGCAGACAGTGATTATCAGTATTACAATCGACTAATCAGCTATCTTGTTGTTGCCCCCCCCCCCCCCAACACACACACACACACAGATGGAGAAGGTGGAGGAGGATCTGCTTCACTCCAAGGCCCTCCGAGAAAACCAGACAAAGGAGTTCTCCCAGAAACTAGACGCACTCCGGGAAAAATACGAGGAGCAGGTCTGTTGTGTGTGTGAGTGTGTGTGGTCTATCCTGTGATTTCGCTTGGCCTTGAACTAGGTACACACATTGTTCCACTTGTCCGGCGGGATGAATGGAGGCCGTCTCCTGTGCCTCGCTGATCGCCATCCTAAGTATTGCCATTATCTACCTATCTTCCTCGCTACACTCTGAGGGAACAACTTTTGGCCAGACAGAGAGTCAGACAGACAGACATTCCCATCTGGTCGGGCTGATTAAATCCTCATGATCACGGCACACTTTTAGATTGTAGTCTAGATAGGGAGGAGCTTCAATAATACAGTTTCCAAGTATTTGCTATCCGTATTCACAATCTGCAAGATTCAATATCTTGCTATTAGCCCAGCTCTATCAGCTTCTGGCGATCGGAAGAGCCTATCTTCTAGATGGACCGCTCGTCCATGCATCTGATTAAATTAACTCATAGCAATGGATGTTATCATGAGAAAATTGGCTTTTATTCCAGGGTAATAGTCTTTTACTATTCAATTTAATCTGGTTGTAAATTCCACCTTTGGCATTACAGTTAAGATACCATGATAGGTCCTATTAGGCTCATATCAGTGAAAAGAGTATATGATTTACAAGAAATTTTACTTCTTCAAAATATGAATTTCCCATATGATCTGCCTCCACGAAACAATGAATAAATTATGATTTTAAATTATAGCATCAGAAATAAATAATTTAAAGAAGAAAAAAGTAATGGATTTTCGTGTGGTTCTCCATTAATTTGAGCTGTAACCATCAACTCTATCTCTTTAATTTGAGAAATAAAAGTACTTAAAGTTAGGTCATCAAGGTTCAATCTGCATTATAATGTAAAATAAGCACTCTGGGGTAAGCAAACTGATTGCATACAGCACTAACTCTTAGCTTTGATCAATGCAGCTCTAAAAGTAAACCCCATAGCTGTGATCACGCGCAACGCTAACCCCTAACCCCCTTGGCTATGTTAACATATATCCCTAACCTCCTTAGCTGTGATCAAGGGCCGCGCTATCCGCTAACTCCCTTAGCTGTGATCACGTACGGCGCTAACCGCTAACCCCTCTTTGCCACCATAACAAACAGTGCTAACCATATCTGTGATCAAGTGCACTGCTAACAGCTAAGCTCCTCAGCTGTGTTAGCATACAACGCTGTTAGCCATGCTAGCGTACAGCTAGACCCCGTATGTCAGATAATGCTGTCACCGCTCTATTGTGACACGTATCATCTGCTCCCCCACCCCCAGCCTCCCTCATCTGGATCCACAGCACCGATTTCCGTCCAGACAGCCATAAAGTCAAACTAATCATTCAGCCAATTACACGCATACCAACGCTCATTTGTGTAACAGATGGACTCCTAGCAGTGCATATGTCGATTGCTCTGAATCTCAGCGTTTGGGAGATGTGAGGGCAAACACCGGAGAATCGAGAACATTGTATTTTTAACCTTCAGTTAATGACATGGTGTAGTGAGACTATTTGGTTATGGTTTGCAGCGAGAATATCTCTTGTTGAAATGACAAGCAAGCATTACTCTAAAATATAATAAAATGATAACATTTAAAGTACGTACAGATTTAAATGTAAATGTGGGGTCTTTTTTGGAGATAATTCCAAATTAAGTGATGAAAAACAAATAATTGGGAAAATAATCATTTACCAAAAGAGTTGTCAGATGAATCCAACTGTGTTCTTAATAGAGCCGTTATTCATTGAGATGGTTGTGAGAACTGTGGTTGTGTGTGTGTATCTGCGAGAAAGCGAGCGAGGAGGAGAGAGGGAAAACTTAAGAGAGTCAGCAAGTCTCTTGTGTTTTTTTTCAAGGTTTCAACATTAATTATACATCATTGGACTTTTTTTACACATACACAAGTGACAGAAATCTCTTGTTTAATCATCCGCACCCTGGTGTGTGTGTGTGTGTGTGTGTGTGTGTGTGTGTGTGTGTGTGTGTGTGTGTGTGTGTGTGTGTGTGTGTGTGTGTGTGTGTGTGTGTGTGTGTGTGTGTGTGTGTGTGTGTGTGTGTGTGTGTGTGTGTGTGTTGGTGTGAGGGGGTGTTGCTCGCTCACTATTCAGAGATCATGTCTAGGTCATCAGGGGTCAAGTTTGTCTATAGAGCCGCTTTAAGGAACGGTCCATGGTGTCGGCTTCACCCAGCCTTTGAAGAGAGCGAGGGGGGGGGGGCAGAATGTGTGAAGCATTTGTTTCCTCTTGACCTAAATGGTTGTCTGACGTCACCGCAGCCCATGGAAAGGCCCGGTGCTTGACGTTGGCCTGACGTAAGGAGGTCAAACGGCCCTCGCAGATAAGAGGAGCTCTGATCTGTACCCACTTTGAGATGTCGCACAGGGTTGCGACACAACGAGGGCAAATTCATAGGCTGAGCGTACGAATACGGACACCATACGCATGGACACACAGGGCTACTTAGTCCAATGTCAGCTTCGGTACTAACCCGACAGAAGTGTGGGAAAGTGTGTTGTCTTCCCTTCTTCCATTTCTTTTTGTATTCCCTCCATTGCACCCCCCCCCCCCCCCCTACAGTTCTCCTTCACACCCCTGCTGTGAGAAGACATGGTTCTCCTCCTCCTCCTCCTCCCTCCCAAAGATTTCAGTTTGCACCCCTGCGGTGATTTGATGCCCATTACCTCACTGCCCTGTCTCATTGTGTATAACACAAACCCAAGCACAGGCGCACGCACACACACACACACACAGGCGCTCCCACCAACCAAACAACGTCTCAGCTGAGGCAGACAGGGAGTCGTGCTGTGAGCTAACACCATACATGGCGCTGCATGGGCGGCACCACGCTGGGCAGAAACCGCCCCTGTCTTCCTGCATCAGCGCCATGCGTCGGCCCCTTTAAGAATCCCAGCAGCCGGATTCCTCGGCTGCTTGCTGCGCGGCGCGTGATGTCACCCAACGCCACCCCCCCCCCCCCCCCGCCCCGCACTCCCACCCCCCCCCCCCCCCCATGTATTTCTTCTGATCGGCTGGTCCGTCGCAACGACCTTGCCCCACCTCCCGTCCCCGGTTTCCTTCCTGTGGGACGTCCATGGTCCGGGACGTGCTTAGGATGAGGTGCATGGTGCACCGCGACGCCTCCTCCACTTTTTTTTTCTTTTTTTCTCACCACCCGCCGCAAACAGCATCCTTCTGCTGCTGTCGCCCCGCCGAGGAGTTCCTCCACCAGTTTGTCCGCCTGTCAATCTGCACCTCGGGGGTTGTGAGTTACACCGGGGTGGGGTGGGGTTGGGTTGGGCGGCGGGGGGGGGGGGGTCCCACCAGCCCCGCTCACAGCGGGAAACCCGCGCCGCGGCCACGGATCGTATTTATACATTTTGACAATGGATGAAAGAAGACATGTATTGCGGTGGCAGTTTTTTGTCTTCTCAGCATGGAATGTACTTGAGATGGACAAGTTGGGGTGTGTTGAACTGTTTTCTGCTCGCCGCTTTAGAAATCAGTTTCAGTATCCCCCTTTTGTTTCGCTAGCGTGTTCTGAACTGTCCAAAAAAGTTTCATCCAGTTAAATGGGGGGGGGGGGGGGTTTAGGTGTATTTAACAAATCTTTTCCCATAGGTCAAAAAGGGGGTACATTCCTGGTTTCTAAAATACAAGTGTCTATTGTGGTCTTCCTCCCAGTGGTGGGGAGTGAGCCCTGGCTTCCTGTAGATAGCCACCATTCATCACCTGCTTTGAATAGGGGGACGGCGTCTGGGGCTCGGGACGCTAGGGGGATACAGAGTGGGCTGCAGGACAGCGGATAGCTCCGTCTCTGGCAGGCCAGGTAGGGTGCCGTCAAGCTCAATGTGCAGGGGGATTAGCTTCAAAGCAGGGACGGGAACGGGCCCCTCGGGCCCCTGCTGGCTTCTTAGGGCTTGGGCCGGGGGCCTGCGTGGCGGGACAGAAGATGGGGGTCACTTGTGTCCTCACCGTGGGGGAGTTGGAATGGTACAGAGGGGGCCATGGGGCCGGGAGCGGCTCTAGCCATGGATCTCGCCCCACAGCAGGTGACTGCTGCTGGAGAACAGCGCCTCGCTAGACGTGGGCCGGAAAATAATTGAGGATTTGCATTTGTTATTCTGCACTGTGTTATGCTCAGCTAGTTATTGGCCACTGTAGTGTTAGCATAGTGGTCCGTTGATACTCAGCGCCTTGCTGTTCAGCCGACTCAAACCTTCATTAGCAGCGGAAAAGCCTGAACGGTGGTGGTCATTTGTGAAAAACACAGTGCTCGAAGACCCGAGTCCCATGAAATCTGAAAATCCGATATTGACTTATTCACAATCATTGCCAAAGGGGGATAGGACGTTAAAAGGGGGTGTGATCAAGCATCTTTTATCATGCTTCATTTTAGTTTTTCCCTTTCTGCGTGTCCAAAGTTTCTCTCTGTTGTGATTCAGTGTATTAGGGATGATCATAGGCATCGCCCTAAGCCGATTTTCCCATGCTGTCAAGCGCCTAGCATGGGGGCATCGGCTAGCTGGATATGGCAGATGGCTAACCCCATCTAGCTTTCACAGTACAATTGATCCGCTCTTTCATATGCCGATCTCGGGGAAGGATGAGGGGAACACGTTTTTGTTGGTATAAAGAACATGATGTAATCAAGTTAACAATCGCATTTTCAGTCCCCCAACAATGCGAAGAAGCGCAAACTTTAAAAGAAAAAGTGAATTCTTCGCCAATCTAAAAGAAAAATCGGCGGGGCGAACGGGTGGGTGCCTGCATTCTACTTATTAAATTATTTATTTTGCACTCGATATGGTTGGATGGGTGGACGGACACGTTGTCATGACGACGGGGCTGTTCTCTCGCCGCGTTGCGTTTGGCTGACGGAGTCTCCCTGACGCCCCGGCTTTTGTCCAATCAGATGGCGGAGCAGCGCGTGCAGCGGGAGCAGGAGAGGACACGGCTCCAGCAGCAGCACAGCGCCGAGCGGGACAGCCAGGCCCGGGAGCGCCAGCGGGAGGTGGGCAGCCTGGAGAGACAGGCCCGGGCCGCCCTGCAGCAGCACCAGCTGCACACCCAGGAGTGGAGGGAGCGCGATGCCCAGGTAGGGGGTCCGCCACTGATCTGCACACACCTCGTATACATATATACACACACACATGCATCAACACGGCCTGAACACGCGCCTCCGCCCAGACGCTCTATCCAACGGACCGCCGCTTTTTTTAGTTTTTTTTATTGGTTTTGTTTTGCTTCCCTGGGGTGTTCAAATGCACCGATGTGATAAGGTTGTTTTCCTCCTGCAGGTAGGTAGACGTATTTAATGGGTTTCTAATACCCGGTTAACGTCAATGTTTTAGTTTGGGGGGAAATTTGGTCAGTATTGTTTTTATTCAAGAAAATATATTTCTTAATTGTCGGGTAAAATGATTTCCACGGCGAGTCGCTGAACACAAAGTAAAGAGCAATTAAAGATTTGAAAGGGGTAATAGAAACCCACGCTGAGCTGACTCCCAGTGTAATTCCGCAAAACAAATTTTCATCTCAGCGTGATTTCGCGGCAGAAGTGAAAGGACTTGAAATGCAGAAACCGCAGGTAGCTCGGATGGAGGAGGAGGAAACCTTGCCCTTCTGTGGAGCCTTCAGTCTTTTATTCCAAAAACCACGGGTTGCTTTTCCCCCTATTCTTTTCAGCCCTGTATGGCTGGGGCACCGTATCAGCGACCGGCCAGCGCCTAGCGCCCCGACCACCCCTGCTGACAAGCAACCGTGCCTGGCATTCACCTCACCGCGGGTAGCCCACTCCATCCCGAAGCGACGCGTTATTCTCCTTATTTCAACCTGCATGTAGCGATGGACATTTTCTGAATTTAACCATGGCGTTCACTCCTATTTTAATTTATTGTCCCTTTAATCAGACCATGATTATGTTACGTTATTTTATTCCGAACTACAGTGACAGCGGTAGTAACTTGCCCCCACTCCACCACCCACTTCTCGTTTCTTTGCACCACCCCAGCGTTGGGCTAGCATGAAGCTCTGTGGGGATCCGTTGGACGGACTAGCCCCCAACTGGGCATTTATTTGACTCTACAAGCCTCCTGGTGAAATTGACATTGTCAGCGTGGAGAGAATCGATTTATTTTGAGGGGTGGGGGCGGGGGGTTCAGACAGGGGATCTTGATGGCCGTTGGCTGTATTTATTTTCAGGGATGTTTTAGAGATTAGTTAGGATCGGATGCATCGCTTCTGCGAATGAACGAGGAAAGATTAGCAATCAACAGATGTTACACAATTTGAAAGAATATCTGTGTGGTTCCGATAATGCTCAATAATACCGTTTATTAGTAGCCCATTGATTAAGGTTGTTTTGAACTGAATAGAATTGCGCCTATCAAGTTCAAAAAGTAAAAAACGACAATAATTACAGGTCCCGTAAAAAAATGCAGGTATAGCACAAAAATAAATAAAGCACTTTATACTCCGTTTCCTGCCATTGCCTTAGATGAGACTAATGTGTGTCATACTACCATTGTAATCCTACCATTACAAGGAAGACAATAAACCAATGACAATGACAGAACTGAAATGCTAGAATGTCATCAACTGTCTCTCCTGGAGACACGCTGATTTATACGAGAGCTGCCGAACTGGTTGCCAAACTGCCATGTCTTGGTGTTGATGTGGTTTGTGGTTTGGTAGTATTGACACACTGAATCGTGACATTTTTTTACAAATACAGAAACTTGGCTATGGAAAAAAAAACACGGAATTTTATACTTGTCCCCTCTACTCCTGAAACATTTTTATTTATTTATCAATTTTTCGGATAAAACGTCTATCACGGTGATTGTCAACGGCACCCGCCCTTGCATTGCGTTTTGGTGTTTCGGTGAGACCGTGGCACTCAGGACCTGACGGCCCGTTGGCTGATGACATCCAGCGTCACTCACGTCAATGTGACACCTCGCCTGACAAATGATGACAGATCTCAGGATGGGACGCCGGGGAAAAACAAACTTTCCCTGTCATTGATCGGATATTTCCAGTTCCTGTTTGCCCACACGGCGTTCCGAGTTAGGATCACAACCGCGTGCCTGATGTCAAATACGAAACAGGAAGACTCCCAAGATTTCCAGTCAGGTTTCGGGAACGAGAGGGAAAGAGAGAGAGCGGAGGGGGACTCAACTCTGGGGGCTGTGCAACTTTGGAGGGAAAGCGCTGAGTGTCGGTTTGACTTGGTAATGCGATGGCTGTGCCGCGCGTTGTGACGTTAAGCTGGCACACCCGCGCCGTGCAACGCCACCTCATTATTTAGCAGTTTTACATTACTGGAAGTTGTTATTCCCCCATGAGAACCGTGTCTGCCATGTGGGTGCCAAGAAATTGTTCATGAACCTATGTACCATGGAAGCAAAAAAAAAATTGTACAACTGAGCAGGGAGCGTTTTTTAAATATATAAATAGAAGCATTTTTTCTTTGTTATAGTTCTATGTTAAAACAAACAGCAACTTTGAGAAGACGTTACTTATGTTGCTCCTTTAGTTGTTGTTGACACTGTTTTTGTTACGCCGTGGAGCTCTTTGCTCTGCCAGCATATAATTTTACTGTATGTCTTAGACTCTGTCTGTCTGTCTGTCTGTCTGTCTGTCTGTCTGTCTGTCTGTCTGTCTGTCTGTCTGTCTGTCTGTCTGTCTGTCTGTCTGTCTGTCTGTCTGTCTGTCTGTCTGTCTCTCTGTCTTCTGTCTGTCTGTCTGTCTGTCTGTCTGTCTCTCTCTCTCTCTGTCTCTCTCTCTCTCTCTCTCTCAAATCCAAAGCTGAATAATGAGACACCATTGCTATTTAACAAACTTAAAAAATCAACAGTTAATTATTACAAATACATTGATGGTAATATAACAACATTCAATTTAATAAATACATAATGCAACCCAATGCTGCACACCTTTCCTTCTTGCCATACTGATATCTACCTGATACCTTCTGGCCATTTCTGAGAGCAGGGAAGTTTAAGGAATATATTCTCTCGCTCTCGCTCTCTCTCTCTCTCTCTCTCTCTTTCTCTCTCTTTCTGTGTGTTATCCACCTATCTCTCTCCCTCCCACGCCTACTTCTCTCCCACTATCTTGTGGCACTGGAAAAATGAGTAGATGCCAGTCACACTATTTTAGGATGAGTAACACACACTCACACACACTCTTTGATGTGGTAAGAGTAGTGATAAATAGCATTCCTCAAACACACACGCACGCACGCGCATGCATATACACACATACACAGACCAATGAGTCGTTGCTTTGACTGGAAGTGATGTCAAATATGGTTCTCTGAGGTCCCATTATGTTCTGTTATTGTGTAGGAGGTCCGGAGGACCATCTGTTCGGCAACACATTGCTGTCTTCTCAAGATGCATCTCCTTTGCTCTACAAGGCTATGCATTAGCTTGAATGTATTGGATGCATGGTGCTTGTATCCCACGATTCCGTCAAGGAATTACCATCAGGCCTAGCGTGAAGAGCGCACGGTTCTTGGAATCTCACCAATGGCAAGAATTATCTTAAAAGTTTCCAGCCCCCCCCGGGAAACACAATAGTCATGTTCCTTTCCAAACAGCTATTTAATCTCTTCTATTTTTTTATTTATCATTTATTTATTGAACAAGAGGAGGTGTAGGCAGGCGTTGACTTGGCAGTTTGTCTCCTACGCAGATACTATAACAACCAAAGGCCTTGCTGATGCTAAAAGACGGCACTATTATTTCTGATGTTATGTAGCGCGCTCCTCGTTATCCCAGCGGAATGATATCAACAATAAATTAAAATAGGAGTGAACTCATGTGATGTTCGTGTGTATAAGGCTCAGTTTAGGAGTTCTAATTAAATTCGTTGTAAATCATCCATGTTTTCAATTGTTTCCAGCAATTTGCACCAATTACACAAACTGCAATTGTTTATCGCTGGGCTGTTCCCTCTAGAGTGACATTCGTAGCGACTTTTTTGATGTGACCAGATGACAAACGCTTGCAAGGTTTTAATTAATGTGGCAAGGCTTTCAATAGAGCTGTGATATAACTGTTTCACTTCAGACAATCACGTCAGCACGCTCAATTAATTTTGACTAGTTCTTTGGGCACAGTCAAAATGCTATTGTTCTATCGTCTAATCGTCACTTGCATTGAGCTACTTAACGCCTTCATCACAACCCATTTTACATTGTTGGCCTTGTTGTCTTTCAAACATACACATCATCTCGCCTTCAAACAGCATGGGCAATAGACTGAGGGAGAGCGCGAGGGAGGGGAGGGTCGGCCTTTCTTCTCGGGCTGTGATGGACTCAATAACGATGCTGTCAAGCTCTCAAAGAGCCCCAATCCTCAGTAAGTGATTACCACCAGTCAAATGAAGAGGGCGTCAACGCAGTGAGTCAAACACAAGACAGCCGCTAGTCTGTTGAGGAGAAAGGGGGTGGGACAGCGCGGCGCGGAGAGGTGTGCCCTGTTTCCGCTCCGCCTTTGGCATCCATCAGAGTGATCGGTCTCTCCGAACTGTCACGTCACAGCGTCCCACCGAGCGTCATGTTGATGCGCCATCGCTTGGGCATGGGTTGTGCGAATGACGATGATTTGCATAACTGCATGGTTTCAAAGCAGATTGTGTTGAGTTGTCGGGAGGCGGAGTGAAGGAACAGGGAGGTGTCCACTGCGTGTCGTGTGAATTATAACATCTCTTTAATCTGGTGCGTCTAATTGGATGTGTGCATGTCACATGACAGATGTTAGCTCAATACAAGACCAGATTTGCCAGTACATCAATTATTTTTCATGGCATTTACCAAACTCACTATTACTTTGTTTGGGTATAGATGTTCAACCGATAGCAGGCAATCTGAATAGAAATGGACAGGTTTATTCTGGACTTTCATTGTTGCACAGTAAACATCCATTTTTCATGAGCATATTTACATTATTTCATAATTGTAATCATTACATTACCATGCCTTACGCATGGGTATTTAATTGCAATGCAATTTGGGAAGACTGATCGACTGAGTCAAGTTGCTTGACAAGCAGATGATTATGTTGATGACGTCATTTTGGATTACTTCCAGGAACAATGACCAGATGGTTACGCTGCAATGCAAACACATTCGGAACAAACGATATGAAAGAAGATATTGGCTATTTAAAATACTATTTTGCATTCAAAGTGTTTCTTGTTAGACGTCAGAACTCAGGACAGTCTAACCTATAAGTAAGAGAATGCCTCATTGATTCATTTTCATTGAGCAAATTTGTGCCACCACTACACATAATGGCATTTATGTTAATCCTACAGATAATACACAATGAATGTTTGCTATTCCACCAATGTAGCTGTAGTGTGGGATTCGGGACATCATATACCCTTCGAAGCAAACACCAACAATGAATCAAGCAATATTGAGCAACTTTCATGTAGTATGCAAAATGGCCTATAAAATAGTTATTGCTTTGTCATGTTAAGCGGGATTTCCCCCAGTGTAAACAGTAAAAATGCATACAACGAGAAACACTAGGGACATCCATTCTTTTTCTGTGCGATATAAAGCCAAAGCACAATCTGTAATCAGGTCCAGGTATAGCCATTCTCTTCAGTGCTCTCATCTCTGTGAGGTCGACGCCATTTCAGTGGCCAACGGCGTTTTTTCCTCCGCTCACCGTCACTCTTATCGAATGATGTTTGCATTACAAAAGCTCTGTCGCCGATCAGGGACCACGGTTACAGCGTCTGCTCTTATTTCTCTCTCCTACCAAAATAAGAGCACGGTGCCCAGAGGGTTCGTTTTTTTCCGCAGCTTCCCAGCCAATGACTGTTTTCGTGCTTCAGGATTACATTTGCGACCTAGTCAAAGATATTTATATATATATATAAATAATTTTATTTTTAGGTTGATGCAAAATCATCCACACTCGTCAAAGAGAGAATTATAGATTAAAGCCTCTCCCGGCCTTAGATCTCCGACGTCGTCTGCCTTTGAAGGCTCCAGTAGTCCAGTGATGGAGCGAGAGAGAGAGAGAGAGAGAGAGAGAGAGAGAGAGAGAGAGAGAGAGAGAGAGAGAGAGAGAGAGAGAGAGAGAGAGAGAGAGAGAGAGAGAGAGAGAGAGAGAGAGAGAGAGAGAGAGAGAGAGAGAGAGAGAGAGAGAGAGAGAGAGAGAGAGAGAGAGAGAGAGATGGTTTGCCTCGCTGTCGCACTGTGCCATGTGCCACTACATGGATGACAGCTAGAGTGCGCGCACGCAGTGTTTGTGCGTGTTTGTGTGTTTGACACCAAGCCGTGGCATCTGGGTGTTTTTTTGTGACACTCCTTTGAAGTCTTGTGTGAGTCCCTCCCCCAGCGCTGGGCATGGAAAGAAAAAAAGTCTTTCAAAGACACTTTCTGTCTGATTGCCTTAACACGGCGCTGTCCTCGGATGCCCTGGCAAGAAGTCGGGCTGGGGTGAGGGACCCGTCATAGGTGGGTGGGGGGGAGCAGACAGACAGTCTGAAGCGAAAAAATAGGAATAAAGGCTAAGTAGTTCACTTCAGTCATGTCGATTTATGTTTTAGGATGGTATGCTGTTGAAAGATTAGAATGAATGAAAGATTAGAATTTTTGAATCCGTTTTTTTGCCTGTGGTTGAGTCACGTCGCGGATGAAGCACGACAAGGTTTGGTGTTGATACCGACTTTTTTTTCATGTGTCATAACCAACTACTATTTTTTTTATCACAATAAAACAAAGACTCGGAATTATGGCTCGATGGGGAATGGCAGGTTGCCCTTAATATAGTGCCTTTCGGCCGCAGGTGTCAGCCAGTGCCGGCCAACAGGTCGACCCAGCTGGGACGAGGGCTGAGGGGCTCCACTAGGGGCTAAATGAAAGAGTGAAGACATGGGTTTTAAGTTTGGATTTGAATTTCTCAGCAGAGTCCACTTCACTGATATTGGGCCAGTGGATGTAGGAGAGAATATGAGTAATGTGCTCGAAGTTTGAACTGCAGAAAGAGACGGCAGAAATGGAGCCTAGAAAATATTTTATGTGTGGCTGTCCCAGTCTTTCTTCCAGGTATACAGATGTTTTGTTAAAAAAAAGAATCAGGCCAAAGTCAAGGCTGAGCAGCTTGAGAGGAGAGTGAGCACTGTACTCACACTCTGATGGACACATGCACACACACACACCTGCACATACTCAAACACACATCAAAAAGGACCTGCACACAGAAACATACACTTGTACAATCACACAAAGTGGTCTATATGCACACACACATCTGCATACACTTACTCAAGCAAGCGCACACACACACACACACACACACACACACACACACACACACACACACACACACACACACACACACACACACACACACACACACACACACACACACACACACACACACACACACACACACACACACACACCAGAATGTGGGTAGAGAGCTTTAAGTTTACCTTCAAAATATCTCTCTCTCTCTCTCTCTCTCTCTCTCTCTCTCTCTCTCTCTCTCTCATCTCTCTTCTCTCTACATATCTCTCTCTCTCTCTCTCTCTCTCTCTCTCTCTCTCTCTCTCTCTCTCTCTCTCTCTCTCAGATCGTGACTCACTGACCTTTGATTAGCGCTAATTTCCCTCATTAAACCAGGCCCGGCTGAACACACACATACGTACACACACACCCTGGCTTTGATGTGGCCCTTCCTACCACAATCCCCCAGCCTATATGACTCACTGCCCCAGGAAGCATTTTAGCTTAGCATTCTAGCCCCTATCCTACGGAAGCATGGGGGTTGTTGAGATGTGGTTAAGGCTGACACTCTTGGGCGGGTCTGAACCGATTTCCCCCGAACTGAGTGAGTTTCAAATGGGTGGGTGACCGTGACCGCAGCAGAAATGTGCATGTTGTTGTGGTTGCGGCCCCTTGTATCTCATGGTGTCTTTGGGCACTTGCGTATGTCTTGCTGTGACTAAAAACCCTTATTTTATTTTTAAAGCAGTTGTACTGAAGGTGTGGTTATGCTCTTCAAACTGGACACACAGTGCCCACGTTATACTTTTCAAGTTAATTCCTCATTAGAATATCATTAGACAACATTGTAACCCCTTGTCTTATAACATTTAGATGGATTTGCGGTCAAAGTTTTCCTTCTTTCACCTTCTAAGGCTCTCTCTCCTTCGCTGTCCTTCTTGCTCTCTTCCTCCCCCTTTCTCTCCCCCTCCCACCCTCTCTTTCCTTTTCTCTCCATCACCCCTCCCTCCCTCCCTTCCCTCCCCCCTCTCTCGCTCTCAATTCCATTCATTGGCTTCAAGTTGAACTTCAAGTCATCTTCTATGTTGCCAAAGTAAACATAAATAAAGGTGACTCAAGTATCGTTTACAAGTGAACAGAGAAATCTAAAGATAAATAACAATAAGACAATGTAAAAACATATCATTTTTAAATACAATAAAAATACATTTAAACTGAATTAAAAATAAAATTGAAAAACAATACAAATGTATAATAACAATCACTATTATTTAAAAAAATGATCTAATATACGTTATCTAAAGGAAAACCTTCTCTCTGTCCCTGTCCTCTCCTCCCAGAGCATCTCAGAGCTGGAGGAGCAGGTGGGCTGTCTGCGGCAGGAGGTGGCGGCGGCCCATAGCCAGAGGAAGCAGCAGCTGGCGGAGGTGGCGTCACTCCGCGAGGAGGAGCGACGCCGCGATGCCCAGGGCCACGAGGCCTCGCTGGCCGGCCTCCAGGCCGAGGCCCAGCGTCTCCGCGGGATCGCCCAGAAAGCCCACCGCCAGGAGGTGGAAGCCGTCAGGGAGAAGGTGAGTTCAGGGGTTAAACACGGGGAGAACGGCCGGCTAAAGTACTCTGTACTCTAGGCTGGGAGGTGGCAGTCTAGCCAGCAGGCAGGAGCCGCAACGCTTGGGTTTATCAAACATGGATTGAGTTCAGAAATGATGAAAACTGGCAGTTAGATTCCATAGGTTTTAGAGCGTCGTAAAAAACTGTAATCCTAACTGAGCTGCTTTGAGGTCGGCGTCGAGTGGGTCAAAGGTAAAACTTTTCCATCTTTGAACGTCAAGGTGGAGAATCCACTGCGCCAAGGCGTCTGGGTGAGGTTGCGCTTCAATGCTTACGTGCTTTTGACCGAACTCTAGGGACCGGAACAAAACATGCAGTTCTTTATTTTTCGACCCCCCAATTGAATATTTCTTAGATTCAACATAGAACTGCTAAGACCAGGTATGTAATTAAATTAGTTTTGGTCAAAATCTTAATCATTTAGATAGTAGTGGGAAAGGATTAGAACGTGGTTCTTGCATCCCTGACTTCTTCCAATTTTGCATCTGCCTCCACTCGTAGGAAAATCCACACCAACTTTTTGTAATGATCCATAACCAAGTGGTTGTTTGCGCATCATGCAACACTTGGTTTATAGTTGGCTCATGACTACGAATAATTATGCAGTCTGTTTGTATGTACAGGAACTTTGCGAGACTTTCAAACCTTTTCAATTAATATTTTTAATAAAAAATGCACCATCAAATAAGTAAAGTTAGCAATCTGCCACGGCATATCATTCGACCTCAAGTGCCCCAAGATTGGGAAACACTGGCTTTGAAGTATCTTTACACATTTAAACTCATTAAGTTGTGTGTGTGTGTGTGTGTGTGTGTGTGTGTGTGTGTGTGTGTGTGTGTGTGTGTGTGTGTGTGTGTGTGTGTGTGTGTGTGTGTGTGTGTGTGTGTGTGTGTGTGCGTGCGTGCGTGCGTGCGTGTGTGTGTGTGTAAGTGTTTAAGTGTGTGAATGGTAGTCAGAGTGTGAATGATAGTCAGAGTGTGGCTGGTTGTGTGTGTGCATGGAAAAGTGTGTGTGTGTGTGCGCGTGTGTTTGTGTGTGTGTGAGAGCGTAATTGCATGTGTGCGTGTGTGTGTGTTTGTGTGTGTGTGTGAGAGCGTAATTGTGTGTGTGTGAGAGCGTAATTGTGTGTGTTTGTGTGGTCACGGTGGGGAGAGGGTTATTGTAAGGGATGGAGGTTCTTCTTGGGTGGACTGTTAAAGTTTGTGGTTTGGCCAAAGACCTAAATCTGTGAATCCATCCTTCCAGCTGGATCACACAAAAACTCCAGTAAGCTAAGAAATGTGTTGAAACCCACGCTGAAATTCCATTAGCCTAAACGAGGAACATTCCACACTTTTCTCATTTGGTTGATCGGGATTAAATCAAAGGCCTACCGCTACACATCAACACAATCAGAGGGAAAGAACCTGGTTGAAATAGCGGGTCATATTTATGAATGTTAAGAGATGAGAGAGGATTCATTGAGGGACATGTGACTGAGGACAGGCGCTCGATATAATGAGACCTAGAGGAAAACTGTAGACCTCGCTAAAAAGCCTGTGGGAAAAAGTTTTAAGGTCAACTGAATCAAATTGTTTCAGATTGTTGCGTTGGTGTCGGAGGACAGTGCAGCAGTATTGTCATCCGTCTGTGCTTTTTAAAAAGATTCTTCTCCACTCTTAGGATTTGATCTTCATATAATGTTATTTCAGTCTCTTTGGTTGCTGCAGCAGCAGATACAGTATGCATTATCCCTACCAGCCCTGATTGTCATTTATTGTTTAGTTAAGTGCTTATGAAGAGGTGTATTGTATTAAACGCATGCTGATTGGGCCTTAGTGAATTTCAGCTGTGAACGATGGTCCTCCAATAGTTGGATATTTTGCCGTACACAAGTCATCTGGACGTTTATCAATGGCATGGGAGGCTACGTTGATCTGAGCTATCTCTGCAAGCTTCACCTTAACCTTGACCTTTGTAAAATCTTAGTTCAGGACTGAAGCTACAGGCCAAAGGCATCCTCTAAATGTTTGTCACCAATGGTGCATCATGGTGTCTGTTCCATATTGCTTAATCCTTTGTTCTCCTTGTTCGCACTATGATAAAGTGCACTGGGCACTTTATCATATTTACTCCCCCGTTCAACCGGACCAGGTCTTGGGGTAATCACCCATAATCCCTTGCTGGTCCAGCAGGAAGCAGACCGAAGGTGGTGTTGATCAGAACCTAATCCCCCAGCAGGGCCCATCAAAGAAAGCCCATTTCATTAGAACCCACCCCGGGCCAGCTGCACGGCATTAAGCTCGGAATGCGGGGACCTCCGAAGCGACCGGGCTGCCATTTTGGCTCCATATGGTACACAGAACCAGAGGTAGTCGCAAGAGAGACAGAGAGAAGAAGGGCCGTGTGAAATCAGTTTTATTAGTTTGGCTGACAGGGAGGCTGTCAGTGTGGTATTTGAAAGTCAGACTTGAATCTCTCTGCCTGTTTTTTTTGCACAGAGCGATGTGTGGATGTGTTGAACCCTGATGACAAATCAAAATCGAAAAAGGAATTGAAAGCAGTGAGGTGGGGGAGGGGTTGTCACTATTGAACTTTGTTATCGCAATGAGCAGCATGCTCCCTTTTACCGCGGCTCAAAGAGAAGAATGATTTCTCAGTTCAGTTTCTCTTACTGCCTCTTTTTTCATAAAAGAAAAAATAAATTTAACCGCGTTTTTCTTTTCACACATGCACACACCCTGACAAACACTTTCTCACACACACATACACCCATACACACACACACAAACACACACACACACACACACTTTTCTAATCTCTCTCCAAGTTGGATTCGGACGAGCAGAGAGTGGGGTTGGGGGGTGTTTGGCTATTTCGCTTGGGCCCCGGCTATTTCATGTGGGATTGAACTCGGCCAGGCCTTCAGATCCATATTGACTCATTCTGCCTGTTTTGTAGGCCTGAAAAAATCTTTCTCGTCCTTCTGATGCAGAAAGAGAGAAACGCTGTCCTCTGCAGTCTACCCGGACCGACCAACGTTTATTTTTTTCTTCTTTCTTTTTTTTCCTCCTAGATCCTGTAAGAGAAAAAAGAAAACAGGCCCGAGAAATCCATTAAATCCATGAATGGGCTCTCATCAAAGATGCATGCGTTTAAAGGAGAGGGAGTGGGGGGGGGGGGAGGAAGGGAGTTGGGAGAATGACTGAGTGACTATTGCGATGAAATAATGAGAAACAGAATATCATAAGACGATAAGATCAGGCCGTTAAGATTGTTCCATGCTGTCAGAAGTTTGGTGAAAGAAAAAGGCGTTCTGCGTGAGAGTACACACGAAGACGGAGTGAGGAAGTACGAGGAATAGGAGAGAGATAGAGGGAGGGAGATAGGAGAAAGATGGAGAGAGAGGGAGGGAGGTAGAAGGAAGAAATGGCAGGCACTGTGGGGGAGTTGTAGTTTGCTTCTACACTCGTTTATCTCATATGCATGTCTGTAAATGTGGATATAATGTGTTGACGTGTGTGTGTGTGTGTGTGTGTACATGTGAAGATAAACTGTTGGTATGGGTCTATCTATACTTTGTGTGTGTTTGTGTTTGGGTCCACATGCTTGGGACTGTGGTCATGGGTGATATAGTCCTTCATCCTGCCAATCTGCCCTCTCCACTAAGGGGCCATGTGAGACCCAAACCACACACACACACACACACACACTCTCTTGCTTTCGTAAGTCATTATTTCTCCCTGCGTCCCTCCTCTATCTCTCCCTCCACCGGGACTTCAAGAACGTCAGAAGTGTCTAGGAAGAACTGAGTCCGTAACATGCACCCATAAAGACACCACGGCTGGACCTTCAAAGCAGGCCGTCCGGGAACAAAATTATTCAGTGAATATATAATGTATATACATTTACAGATATACACTTTGTGTATAGAGAAAGACGGGTCGAGATATACAGAGAGAAAGAGATTTATAGATTGATTTCTGGTTTTGACTCCCAACTAAAGGCTTCCATGTGAAAGCTGCCTAATCTTCTTCCTGCTCCTCAAATACTTAATGTATCCGTATTCACTGTAAGTCACTCTGGATATAAACATCGATTAAATGACACATTAGTAAATGGGTAATCTTTTCTTTTTCAGGTCACAGACACAAAAGCCCTGTGTGCGCATGTGAAGATATACATATGAACACTGGTCCTCACTAGTTAAACACGGTTTCAACTTTACGATACCCAATTTACAAGCCAAATCTCGTGAGTGAAAACTTGAAAGCCTTCTTATCTCCCCTGATATCCTTCATGTTGCTACAGTAAAAAAAAAAAAAAAGTCAAAAATTCAACTGCTACAAAACAGCCGGTTAACAATTAAACAGGGCCTTCGCACCGCCGCGCCGGCCATATCTTTGTTTCCCTTTGTTTGATCGATAAGACACAAGCCTCCCCGAAACTCTCCCTTCAAAGTAAAAGTGCACTTTCACGGAAAGTAATCAGTTCGTCAAATAGATACACTCTTTAAGTCTCTTTAAAGTTTGCCAATGCGTCTCAAACAAAAGCTCTTTCCAGCCTCGTGATCCCCGCTGCCCCCCAACGCCCCGGTTGTCAACACTAGAGATCAGACTTAGCGTCCTAAAAACAATAAATCGAGTGGATCAGGTCTGATAACACGACCTCAATACAGTCTGGGAATCCCGGGGTCATGTTTGCTCCTGTGTCTGCGGCCACGCCGGGCCCCCTTTTGAACCAACGGGTGAACTGGACGGTAGCCGTGCAAGCGTACGCTGTTGCGTGTTCTCTGTTGACCCCGCGCATTGTGCGCGCCTGCGTGCACGTGTGTCTATAGGACTGGATTTGTTTTGGTGTGCTGACTGCTAGCATGGCTCGGGCTGTGTGTGCTTTCTAGGAAGGACCATTTGGTATCACTCTCACATGTTTGATTGTTCAAGAGCTTGTGTCAACGCAGACATGTAAACAGCACTGTTGGGTGGGTGTGTGTGTGTGTGTGTGTGCGCGCATGTGTACGTGTGTGTACACCGTTGTAGGAATTGTGGATTGTGTGTGTGTGTGTGTGTGTGTGTGTGTGTGTGTGTGTGTGTGTGTGTGTGTGTGTGTGTGTGTGTGTGTGTGTGTGTGTGTGTGTGTGTGTGTGTGTGTGTGAGGGAGTGTGCATGCAAATGGGCGTGTGTGTGTGTGTGTGTATGAGTGTGTGTGCTTGCTTGCTTGCTCTTGCCTCAGATCAAAGGGAAGGGGCATTTCATCAGGCACTAACTAGCTGTGACAACATCTCCTGAAGGCAGTCCTCAGCCAATGAGGGAGCCGCTCTGTTGCCTTGCAGGAGCCAATCAGTGCTCCCCGTGCCAGCCTCAGTGACCCTCCAGGCATGCCCAGTGAGTCCACTCGGAACATGAAAGTCACAGCGCAACACACACACACATGCACACTCACACACATGCCCCAAACCTGGTTTGGCACCGCATTAGAGGGCCAATTGGTTTGTTCACCAAAACTGTTTATTAAAGGGGTAAAGAAGGGTTGTTTGCACATGAGAGAAGGAAACCAAGTTTCATTCAATATTTTCGTAAGACGGAACAATCAATTCCATTGGAATTTCCGTTTCACCAAGTTCAACAGGCATTCACATTGCTTTGTCTTTCCTTGTTTAGACTTGTTTTTCCAAATACACAGTCCTCAAGAGTGGCCTTCAGAGGACTATAGCCAGGGGGATGGGTTAAAACGAGCCTATAATCGCCTCAGACACCACACGCAGTGAGGCTCGTTTTAGCAGATGCGTCAAAGGATGCAGATGCATCAAAACATTTTCGGGAGAATACCTGACTTATCCCAGGCGTAGATGTGATGTTCATTTGCAGTGACGGCGGCATTAGGTTAGGTTCACAGGTGAACATGTCCTCCCCCGCGTGTGTGCGTGTGCGAAACTGGATGTGTTGAATTTGTTGACATGAGAGGGGTGTGGTGTGTGTGTGTAAACCGTATTTGCTCATCGCACCACCTACGGCCCCCGGTGCCACAGCGACCATGACAGCGAAATAGAGAGCAGGAGAGGTAGAGAGAGAGAGCTTGAGAGAGTCGGAGTCTGAGTCACACAGCAGATGAAAGAGTTGGAGCGACGTCTTGTACAAACCATCCACTAGAAAGAGAACTTCACACAGCTCCTGAGCACTTCATTTAAAAGTCGCAGGGAAGAGGGGACAGGAAACACAAGCCTTCTAATTCACATTTAAACACACTTTGAAACACAGTGACAGCAGGAGCAACAGGCTGGCGCTTCAAATTACAGTTGGGGTCAAAGTGTGTGTGTGTGTGTGTGTGAGAGTGTATGTGTGTGGGGGGGGGAGGGGGATAATAAGTGGTTCTTCAGGGTTCAAGGTCATTCTTTTGTTCAATCATTACCGTCCCCGGTGTCCCACCTTCACACTTTATGGATGGATGCTGCAGAGTCTCTGATGTGTTGGTGGACGGACTGGAATTATTATTCCATGACATTCAGTCTGAAAGCTTTTTTTTTATATAATTTTTTCATTAAATATTTTATAGAAAGTGCACAGCTGGATACATATCTGAACATTATTTTAGATTTGAACATTTTCTCTTTGACCATTTTGTGTATATTTCTAAGGCGAAATTTCAAAGTACAAAGTTACAAATTTTTTTTGGGAGAGACATCCTGAATAAATACATCATCAAACTCAAAAAATAATCGTTTGAATAATCGTGATTTCAACATTGACCTAAATAATCGTGATTGTGATTTTTTTTTTTCCATAATCGAGCAGCCCTAGTCACTCTTTGCGTTCCTTATCTCAGGGACCCTGATTAAAAGTGACACCACTGCAACCCAAGCCCATGTCCTAATCCAATAGGGTCACTTCAGGGCCGCCTTGTTGTGATTATATAAGACATTATTCCACTGTAGAAGCGAGAGGAAACTATGTTGACTGTATCTTGTATGCAAGCAGGTCATCCATTGTGTTGTGACTGTGTGGTAAATAGTGTCGATGATGGAGACCATCTTCTGAGCCCCTCCTGACCAATTCATTTTAGCAGTGACTTTTTTCACAGCCTTGTAGCTGAATGGTGGAGGGGAGGAAGCGCCTCATTATCGCCCCCTACAGGTTCAAACGCAAGTCGGCTTTCTAACCCTCACCACCACCACACACACACACACACACACACACACACACACACACACACACACACACACACACACACACACACACACACACACACACACACACACACACACACACCACACACACACACACACACACACACACACACACACACACAACACACACACACAACACACAACCACATATTGATAGAGCAGGCTGCTCTTTGTACTTTCCCTCTCTGTGGTGCAGCTGAAAGACCTGCTCTCCTCCTCCACACACACACACACGCACACGCACACACACATGCACGCACACAAGCACACCTCTTCAAGGTCATCAAATGAAACGACTTGCAGGTGGTCCGGCTCTTCATAAGACATCAATAGCGGAGCAGCTGATGAACTGCGTCCACGGCAGCGCAGATGCTCTCATAGGATGCCCCCCCCCCCCATTCTCTCCCCTTCTCCCCCTCCCCCTGCCTTCTGATCCTTTACAAATGCACCTTTTCACTGTTTTTTAAGTGCAAACCACCCCCCCCCCCCCCCCCCAAAACCATGGTTAAAGAGTTATGTTAAAGAGTTCCATGATTCTCTGCTCATTATTTATTCATGGCATCAACTAAACAGTTGTTTCTTTGGTGGTCTTGTGGTGTAGTTTTGTTTATAGACCAGGGTCTTTCTGGCGACGTGACAGTAAGACGTTGGACTCACTCCTCCCGTTGGTAATGTTTGTAATTGGTTTTCTGGTGGCTGGCACAAGCCTGCTGCTGTTGAGTCTGTCTTATCGCTGGTGCAGCTCTCACTCGCCATGGTTTGCAATAAGAGTGTAAATGTGTGTTTCCTTGTCTATATAATTTATGCATGTGAGTTTGTGTGTCTATGTGTGTCTGTGATTCACGCGCGATGTGCTTGTGCTCAGCCACGATTCATTGATTCTTGCTTTGCCCGCTGTGTGTGTGTATGATGTGTGTGTGAGAGAGGAAGCGATTCCCAACTGACAGACTAACTAAAGCTTCCACACACACGCACGCAGACAAATGTGCAGATAATGTCTCAAAGCTCGGTGTCCCTGGCAAATTAACGATAAATTGCTTCAAGAAACGAGCGTTTGTACAGCATGCTATCAAATGTTTTGAACCCTAAGTCATCCTCACTGACTGCCCCACCCTCATATATTCCATCCTATTTTCTTTATCTTGGTTTTTTTCAACCGTTTCCCCCCACTCAATTCAGATGTGTAAAACAGAGGGCATGTTTCCTTTGGGATGGGAAGAATATTGATATTCATATGGTATATCAATCTTTGTTACTTCTCCATCCGGTCATTAATATCTTTACATAGTTATGGGTGGAGTCACAGGGTTGTTGTTCTACAATGTTCCAGCATGTTTTTCTGTGTTTTTTTTTTTATTTTGTCACATGACCCTTGATTGCTCTGGAGAAAAAAAAAGTTGAAGAGGCGAAGAAAAATGTTTGATTGGAAACATATCAGCCAACAATGTCATATGGAAGCAATGACTTCTTCAAAATGTTTTGAGGGGAGGAGGTCGGGGGGGTCTTCACCCTTGAATGAGCAGGGCTTTGTGTACGCTCTCTCTCGCTCATGTAAACATAACCGCAGCTGCATGAATTGACAATTTACCAACAAATCAAACAAGTCAAAGGGCTGTAGAAATATTAGTGAGATGATGGATCGAATTAAGTGTAAATATTATTTGCATGAGATTCAGAAATCCCCAAATGTAAATTACGTCTGTGAAGTTAAAGAAAAACATGATATACACTTGGAGGTAAAGCTTTTTGTACAGCAAACCATATTCTGTGAATTAATATCCACAAATGCCTAATGTTGTGTCCTACAACTCTGTGACCTGTGATGTGTGTCTCAACGATCTGCTTTCTGCCCATTCGTCAAGCTCCTTCTGTGGATACAAACCAGTGGGCTGGGAACTTCCAACAATGTTGCACGTGTGGATTTTTTTAAAATAGATGCAAGCCATTCTTGTACGGAACTCACTCCACACACAAGATCTCTTTCACTCCGGACTCACAACGAGAAGTGGCCCCTACAGTCCACATGGTATCTTCCCGTGAGCTGGAGTGATTCACCGAAGATCATTCGTCTCCATGCGTCTCTGTCTGCAGACCGAACTGTGGAGTTAACGCCCGGACAGGAGGAATCATGTGTTGACAACGTGGCTTCCGCTTACTACACCTTCCTCGCGGCTTACATTGCGACTCCGGTTGGGGCAAGGAGTTCAGCCCTGCACCTAGTGCAGGGCTGCTCTATGCTCTGTGGGGTTGGCCTTTTCATTTTCTCTCTGTCCTGTTTGTGACTGTGTGTGTTTGTGTGTTTGTCTGGCTTGGATCCAACTTTAGATTGGTAATTAATTCCAATAAGTGACACATGTCTTGCCTTCAGATTCACTTTCACTCTCTTTAAACACACACTCTCAAACACACACACACAATCTCACACACAGACCCAATCTCTCACACACGCACAGGAACACACAAGGGTAAGTGTGTCCACATACATACACACGCGCACTGACACTTCAAAGCAGTCACACTCTATACCGCTAGGATTAGGATGCGATTGAAGAGCTTGATAGAGCCTCAAAGTGCCTTCAGCACCAAAATGCCTTTGGCAGAGCATAGGTAGTCTGTTTGAAAGCCCTTGCACACCCACCCAAGCACGCGCATTGCACGCAACGTACGCATGCACACATATGGCTGCTTTAAATGGAGTTGTGTCGGCTGTTTTCCTTACTTCTGTGGGGCGAAAACGTATTCCGTGTTCTTCTGGCTCATGTTTCGTTGCTAAATTTACCCGTTGTTTGTTCGGCTGATTTTTGGTTTTAATGCATTTGATGGCGTGGTTTCTCATATCCTGTTGTTTTAAGCTCCTATTTATGTGTCGGTATGGCAGTTCTTGTGTGTGTGCCTTTTTGTGTGCGTGTGTGTGTCAGTCTCTGCATGTTTTTTTGTGTGTGTGTGTCAATATGTTTGTGTGTGTGTGTGTGTGTGTCAGTCTTTGCATGCATGCCTCTGTGCGTGTATGTCCCACTTGTGGCTGTGCATGTGTAGGAGTGAACTCATTCCATAAGAATTGTTCAGCCTGTTTGTCTGTTTTGTAGTCAATATGTCCACCTACACTGCCCCCAACCCCTAGGCCGTCCACCCACCTCACTCACTTCTATAGAAAACTTTAAATATGGGAATCACCCCTAATTTAACGTTTTACACACATGGTCACGCTCATACACACACCTCATGAACGGGCCAGCAAGGGGCTCACACTGGGAGTTATGGTTTCTCACTTCACCGCCACATTGAGGCCTGGAATTGTTCAGGGCCGCTTGTTTACGTGTATTCGTTTTTTTGCTTTGTGATCGATATTGAAAGACATCTGCTGGGCAGAAACACATTGTGAGTGGGGTGTTTCATAAGAATATACTGCCTTTAGACTTTTTCATATAATCTCTTGCATGTATGCAAAGTAATAATCAACAACAGATGATAACATGATCATTGGGTATGGCTCTGTAATTGTTTTTTTTATCTGCCTTTCTTTTCGATTTTTCCCTTTTTGTTTTGTTCTTTCTTCTTTTTTTCTTCTTTCTTCTTTTTGTTCTTTGTCACCAACATGTAAAGCACCCTGGGTCCTGATGAAATGTGCTTTAAAAATGTAATTTATTCTAATTGTTTGTTTGATTGGTTGCAAGTATTTTTTTTTTTTTAGGAGTTCCAGTTAATTTCACAGAAAGAGATGCCCCCAGATCGACTCAGATCTTCACTGGCCATTGTTTGATTAGTAAAGTATGATTAGTAATGAACCACAGCAGCAGCAGATGGATAACATGATGCAGTGTCTCTGCTTCTCAGTGCCATGTCATGTGACAGATGAGCGGCTGCACTGGCACACACAGCATGGAGTCATGTGAGGAAGTACCCCACCTGACTCTCTCCCTCGGGTCTCTCTGTCTTGGTCTCGGAATTCAGGATCTTTTTTGGAATTCAGAGGCTTTTTTGGCAAATGACATATGATATAAAGTATGAATAAATATGTTGATAAATCAATGATATAAAATCTCTCTCGCTCTCTCTCGCTCTCGCTCTGTCCCTCTCATTGCCTTGGCATCCCCAGGGGACAAATGGTTTGTGTTCATGTGTGTGGTGGTGACAGGTGTGTCCGGACACCAGTGTTTGTCAGGAAGTGGGACGCAGAGTCCTAACAGACCTCAGGTGTTGACTGGCTTTGATGGGGTGTGTGTATTCTGCGCTCACTCCAAACCGTGTTTGTTAGTGGGTTGCCTGTCAGTGGCTGCCAGGCTCAGTACAATAGACTCAATGTGTGCGCGCGGGCATGTGAGTGTTTCAAGGGTAAGCAAGCTTTTCTTTTATAAACGTGTTTTCCTAAAATGACATCAATCTTGGTCACAAGTTCTCTCTCTTACCTTATTTATTTATCCCCTGCTCTCTATTAGTTTGGTAAGGAAATCATTGATCTGCGTAGCTGCAAGTAATGGTTGATGTTGGGCCTTAAAGTATCACTGTTGTTTACAGTTTACTGAATTTCACTAATAACCCATAATCCCCCACACTTATAACCACATCTAGCCTTGTATTATCCTGCTGAACTTTTCACTTCGCATCTCGGTCATCTCCGTGGTGATAATAATCTCCAAGGTGTGTTGTGGGGGATGGTCACATAACAACATGGCCGCCAGCGGTGAATCAACGCTGTGTAGTGAAACCTAATGCCTTACTTAACAGCTCATTATGTCCCCGCCAGGCGTGGCTCTTCATTTAACCCACACATACACACAATCGCAGCAGAACAAGCACACACAAGCACGGAATACGGTGGCCAAAACAAAAAAGATACCGAGAGGAATAATGGGTTTTAATGACTATGTGAATGCAATTATATCGGGTAAAGAAAGTGTGCAATAAATGCAACAAAAAAACTCAAATGTTTCTCACGGTGGTGGAAAGAGATCTTGAAATGATAACCTCCCCGGGGCCTGGAGATGTAAGGGCTACTGTGTGTGTGTGTGTGTGTGTGTGTGTGTGTGTGTGTGTGTGTGTGTGTGTGTGTGTGTGTGTGTGTGTGTGTGTGTGTGTGTGTGTGTGTGTGTGTGTGGTGTGTGTGTGTGTGGTGTGTTGTGTGTGTGTGTGTGTGTGTGTGTGGTTTAAGGGTTGAAAAGTTTATTGAAAGGTTATACAAATGTCATGCCTTTGTCTCTGAGGGCAGAGGATTATTGTCAGTAAGATTGTTTTGTGGAAGACCGAGAGAGTGGCAGCGATTGTAAAGAAGGCAGATGTGAGAGCTATCTGGGGCATCACTACTGCTTGTGCTCTCTTTGCTCCCCCCCCCCCCCCATGTGTCTGTCACTGCAGGCAACTCCACTGTATCACTTACAACAGGGCCGGTGTAACAAGCGATCCGGTAGCTGTAATTCACCTCTATTTTTGTAACCAACCGGTGATGTTTGTTCGCGACAACATGGCGGTCGACCCCGATGACCTCTTGTGATCCGGCGGGATCGACATATCAGTCTGCATTACGGTGTATTTTTGTGTTTTCAAAGCGAGGGGGTGAGCGTTGGCCAACCAGCCGCGGGACGTTTGTTTGTGCAACCGGCCCGCGAGACACCCGCCCCGTGACACCCGCCGGTGACACCCGCTCATCCAGCTGGCCTGCTTCCCACGAGGGCGGCGGCGGCGGCAGCGTTGGCATCCATAAATGAAAGACAAGCGCCGCTCGATAAACCCCAAACAACCACAAAAACAACAACAACAGTCTCCATTCACTTGGCTGCCCCGCCGCTGCCACATTGGGCTTGCTCTCCCTCCTGATAAATAAAACCCACAGAAGAAGAACAACAAGAGTGGGGAAAAAAACTTAATTGGCAGCGACATTTTAATACCCCCCTTCTCCCTCCTCTCCCCCCCCCCCCCCCCCCCCTGCTCTTCCTGTTAAGCGATGAATCGCTGGCAGGGGATCAGAGGGGTCCGATGCCCGATGTGCCCCAGGGCTGTCGCTGCCTCCTGGCACTCAGGGGCCCTGCAGCCTGGCAGCCAGCCCAGGGGCCACAGACCCCGCCACCGAGACAGGCTGCCAAAGTACCAGGGGTCAAAGTCTGTCTGTGTGTGTGTGTGTGTGTGTGTGTGTGTGTGTGTGTGTGTTGTATTAGCATAGCAAATGGGAGGGCTATGGGTTGTGGGACAGGGGTCTTTGTGCCATTCCTGCCATGGATTCAATTTCACAACTCTCTTTGACAGGCTCAATCGCTCTGTATCCCTCAATCTCTCTCTCTCTCTTGCGCTGTCCCACTCTCCCTCCCTCCCTCCCTCTCTCTCAGTCTAGCCTGTTCCTCAGTCTGTCTGTCTGTCCTGGTATCTCTGGTTCTCACACCCAGCGCTCTGCTTTCTTGTTGCAGGCCAGCAGCAGGCTGAAGCAGATGGAGAAGGACCACGCTCAGAAGCTTGCCAAGTCCATCCAGGTAAACAGCTCTCCCTCTCTCTCAATCTCGCTCTTGCCTTCGCTCTCACTTCCACAATCACTTTCACTCCCTCACTCTTCCTCCCTCCATCCCTTTATCTATCCCTTCCTCTCCCTTCCTCCCCCTCCCTCTATCCCTTCCTTATTTCTTCAACTTTTCCGTCTCCACCGGATTGTTTGAAGGCACAGGTATTGAACACTGGGCTGCCCGCACATGCATACTAAGCAGGAAGAACATACACATGTGCGCTCTCACACAAAAAAGCACACACAGAACAAGGCCCAGAAGAAGCTTGGACGGTGTTCAACGTTCCAAGGTTCTATCGTTGTCTCATCGTCGGCCACCAGACAGCGAGGGCCCTCCTGTTTTTTTTTCCTTAATAGATGAGACGTAGACGCCTCCATATGTATTCCTCTTAATGTTGTCCCACACGGATCTGGTTCCTCTTCTGCCACCACGTGCCGTCGGTGCAGCGGTCTTCCCAGACGCTTTGAGACCCTTCCTTCTCTATTCTTTCAGGTTTCGATATTTTTGTTTTTTTGTAGGTCATTCTCTTCTTTTTTTTTTTACAAAGGACAATATAGTCTAGTGGTTTAGGGTGTTGAAGGTTTATGGTTTGATCCCCTTTCCGCTGTCTCCCTCTAGGCATCCTTTTTAGCAAATCGTAGAACCCCCTCCCTGCTCATTAATGACATATAGCTCAAATAAAACCAGTTAAACACAATGAAGTTGCTTTGGGGTATCGGATAAACTGCTTCACCAAATAGGGAAATGGAACGTTCTGCCTTTTCTCCTGCTTCTGGTCCGTCACATCTCTGCTAAACAATTGTATGTCTCCCCTATCTGTTGCTTATATCTTTAATAGTCTATTACCACAAGGTTAATAGGTCACTATAAGGTCATTAATAGGTAGGTTAACGGCGAGCACGCCACCAACAAACAGCTGCCAGTTTAAGATTTTACAGAAGACCCCAAAACTCCCCATGAGTATTATTTACATGAGCCCAAAAAAATAAATGTTTTTTCTAGTCCTTGATTATGTGGTAAAATACAGGGTATAATATCACGATAATTTGGCTGCAATTACTGCTCATTACCCACAGGTCCAGAGGACCCCCCTCTCTCTCTCTCTCTCTCTCCCTCTCTCTCTCCTCTCTCTCTCTCTCTCTCTCTCTCTCTCTCTCTCTCTCTCTCTCTCTCTCTCTCTCTCTCTCTCTCTCTCTCTCTCTCTCTCTCTCTCTCTGTCTCTCTCTCTCTCTCTCTTCTCTCTCTCTCTCTCTCTCTCTCTCTCTCTCTCTCTGTTCTCTCTCTCTCTCTCTCTCTCTCTCTCTCTCTCTCTCTCTCTCTCTCTCTCTCTCTCTCTCTCTCTCTCTCTCTCTCTCTCTCTCTCTCTGTTCTCTCTCTCTCTCTCTTTTCTGTTCTCTCTCTCTCTCTCTCTCTCTGTTCTCTCTCTCTCTCTCTGTTCTCTCTACTCTCTCTCTCTGTTCTCTCTACTCTCTCTCTTTCTGTTCTCTCTACTCTCTCTTTCTGTTCTCTCTCTCTCTCTCTCTCTCTCTCTCTCTCTCTCGTTCTCTCTCTGTTCTCTCTCTCTCTCTCTCTCCTCTCTCTCTCTCTCTGTTCTCTCTCCCTCTCTTGTCTCACCCTCTTTTGTTTTTGTTTCTCTCTCTTTTCCTTTCAGTGCCTCCACTTCGCGGGGGGGTGGGAGTGGGGGGCGGTGTTGTGTCTGGATGGCTGGGAAAAGGCCTGCAGAGTTGAAAGTGAGGTTGACAAGCAGATGTTGTGAGCAACACAGTAGCTTGTTAGGTTACACAATGGCCGACTTCAAACGCCGCACGGCCGCCACCCTCAACGTTCAACCCCGCCCCGCCCTGCTTAGCCCGCCGCCGTCGCGACGCGCCTCCCAAAGACAAAGCGACAAATGATTAATCCACCCGTTTTTTTGGGGGGTGAGGAGGGAGATGGGGGGGGGGGGGAGGGGGGCGCTACTGAGTTGGCAGAGGTTCAATAAACAAAACGAGAAAAAAAAAAAACACTCCCACCATCATTAACGTCAAAACCTCTTCCGTGCAAAACGTGACCCCTCTGATGAGGGGCATTATTATGCAAAGTGTGTGTGCATGCGTGCCAGCGTGTGCGTGCGTGCGTGTGTGTGTGTGTGTGCGTGTGTGTGTGTGTGTGGTGGGAGGGGTTTCTCGGAGCGAGCCTATTAGTATGCGTGACTTATGCAGACTGTTTGTCGGTGGGTTCGGGCCCGGCTTTGTGTGCCGGGGAGGGGGGGGGGGGGGGAGAGTGGACGCGGGTGCGTGTGGGCGGCTGGTTAGTCTGTTGGCCCGCCTCCAGGGGCCGCGGGGCCCAATGTAAACAAGGAGCCTTTGAACCTCAAAGCCTCACCCTGGCTGTTAACCCCTGGGTGTCTGACAGGGGGCAGCGCTCTCCCGCCCCGCCGCATGGCTAATAGACCAATTAAAAACCGACCGGCCCTATACGTTACCCTCCCGAGGGGGGGGGGGGGGGACGTACATTAACATGCACACACACACACACACACCTGCACACAAACACACACAGACATGGACATAGACACACACACACAATTTCTCGCCTTCTCTCTATTGCACTCTTATTTGCTCTTCTCTGGCGCTCTCCGTTTGGCTAATTAGCGTCCCTTCATACCCCGGCGCGGTGTGCATCTGGCGGCTGAGTGGCCCTCCTGGCCGACCTGCTCACTAAACACCCCACCACCACCAGCCCGTCCACCTGCCTAATCATGGTCCTGCTCTGGGTGGTTTGTCGAGGAGGAGCTGGTGGTGGTGGTGGTGGTGGTGGTGGTGTGGTGGTGGTGGTGCTGGGTGATCATTAGTGATTCATCTCTGTTACCGTTCCGGTAGTAAGGTGGTGGGAGGGAATCAAGCATGCATCATCCAGAAGCATCCATGTGTGTATATATAATATATATATATATATATATATATATATATATTATATATATATATATATATATATATTTAATATAAGGTGAGAGGTTGAGGTGAGGGCCGTCATCTGTTATGAAGGGCTTTGCGGAGGTGTTCCCAGTGTGATTCAACTGTCTTCGTCTTACTTACTCCCCTTTGGATAATAGCTGTTGGAAACCCCCGGTGTTTGTAACTACCGTGTGTGTGTGTGTGTGTGTGTGTGTGTGTGTGTGTGTGTGTGTGTGTGTGTGTGTGTGTGTGTGTGTGTCTGTCTGGGTATGTGTTCGACCCTGTGTGACATTTGCGAATGGGAAGATGGAGGCAGAGGGACTGCACAAACACATAAACCCATATATATTCTTTGAAAACCATGTTCACTAGCTGAATTTAAATATGTATGTTATTCTCGATAAAATGTATGAAATCTGTCATCCAGAAAGATGATTCATCAATATTAAAACATTTTAATATCTCCCTTGCAATCACTTTTAGTAACTCAGCCTCCAGCATGCATGCAAACGCAGCAACACTCACACACAAACATATCCACACACACACACAGACACACATACACACACACACACACACACACACACACACACACACACACACACACACACACACACACACACACACACACACACACACACACACACGCCCAGTTTAACTCAGGTTCACGGAGAGGTGAGCAACACACCCTCTGCCCACACCACGTGGTGCCAGCAGTCTGAAAACAGACAAGTCTCATCAGACCAATTAGAGACTGAGAGGGGGCGAGGGCCCGGCCTATCAGATGCATGAACCAGAATAACCAGACAGACGAACGAGGCGAGACGAGCGAGCTGCGCGGGAGTTTAGCATTACGTTTAGCCGCCGCCGCCACTGCTGCTCTTCCCGCCGCAGGGCTTAGGACCTGATGCGGGCCCTCTGCAGTGCAGAGTCTGGGATAATTATCAGCACTATGCCCAGGACCGATGTTTCCCATAATGGGACACTTGTTGCTTAAATGTGGGTCGCCCACTGACAACATAGAGCTAATTCTCTCTCTCTCTCTCTCGCTCTCTCTGGCTCTCTCTCTCTGGTGCTCTCTCTCTCTCTCGCTCTCTCTCTCTCTCTCTCTCTCTCTCTCTCTCTCTCTCTCTCTCTCTCTCTCTCTCTCTCTCTCTCTCTCTCTCTCTCTCTCTCTCTCTCTCTCTCTCTCTCTCTCTCTCTCTCTCTCTCTCTCTCTCTCTCTCTCTCTCTCTCTCTCTCTCTCTCTCTCTCTCTCTCTCGCTCTCTCAATTGTTTTCTATGTCTCTCTCCCTTGATGAGCCACACTTTTTCTCTCTGCCTCTGTCAGCCTTGCTTGCACCAACACTTCTTCTCATTTGCTCTCTCCCTCTCCCCCTCTCTATGTCGGTCTCTCTTTCGCCCCGTCCTAACCACTGTACTCCCACACAATGAATAGATTCCTCTAGAGTTTGCGCACGGTAAACAATTGTCTGTCTAGCCTAGAGCTACTACGGCCCTGCTCTCTCTCTCTCTCTCTCTCTCTCTCTCTCTCTCTCTCTCTCTCTCTCTCTCTCTCTCTCTCTCTCTCTCTCTCTCTCTCTCTCTCTCTCTCTCTCTCTCTCTCTCTCTCTCTCTCTCTCTCTCTCTCTCTTGCTCGCTCGCTGGCTGGCTGGCTCTGCCCCTGTGCCATCCATCCCTTCCTCTCATCTTTCTCTCCTCCCTGGCAGTGGCTTAAATAGAATCTTAATTTGAACTGTAGGATTTCAAGTGGAGACAGCTTCGTTTCATCTTGGCGTGCACCGCAAGTTCACCAACGCAAAGTCACTCCACTCTGCAGAAAAGGGACGTTTCTTTTTTCTTCTTCCTCCCCCTCCCTGTCTAGTTCCACTCTCTCTCTCTCTTCGCTCACCCCTTCTCCGCTCTCTTTCTCCTCCTTTTCTCCCTCTCTTTCTCCCTAAAGTCTCACTGTCACCCTGCACATCCTGAGAGAGGAGGAGGCAGAGTGCTCTGGGTGTATTGGTGTGATATCCAAGTGATGCTTACTGGAAATCCCCACGCATGCCAAAACATTAGAAGGCCTCCTCCACCTGATCCGAGTCCCACAGCTAGCCCCGTCCAGGGAACCCTGAAGCCCGTGACCAGGGGTTTGGATTTCCCATCCGGCCTTTACAAAACTGCACCTTTTCACTATTTCTTGTTAGCGTGCTGCATTTTTTTAATTTAGACCAGTGAATTGGATCAATCTTTTATTTATTTAGCGTCGTCATCAGGTCAGCTGCACTGGTTTCAGCTTACTCCATATCAACAATAAATTAAAAGAAGATTGAGGTAATATTTAAATAGTGTATATTTGTGCGATACGACATGCGTCGTATCGCATGTCATTTTGAGAACTTACTTTACAAAAATCGTCTTCTTGATGTTACTTCACGAAGAGGCTTGTAGTGCTGCTCCTTCCTTCAAACACTGTTAGTCTCTCTCCCTCTTGCTCTTTATCTCTCTCTCTCTCTCTCCCTCTCCCTCTCTCGCAATTGGGGAGGACATTTCCTGCATCAGACTTGGTTAGAAAATAAAACGGACTGTAAGCAAAATGTAAAGACAAAGTTGTGTTTCTCTTTAGGGATCCTTTGTATAATTTTGTCAGACGCGTGCAAGAACAATCTAAGCCTGTCAGTGGCAAAAACGTTTAAGAGACATACATTAACAAGGCGCAATGTCACCCTTATAGGGTGACATTGTAGCCCGTATTGCAGCTGCAATGGCTCTCCCAATACTGGACCAATTCCTAAAATTGTTGCCCACATTGGTCCTTTAGAATTATGGGAAAATAGGGTCCAGGTTGAAAGATCCTGAAATTATCCTTTAATTAATAATTAACAACATGATAAGGCCTCTTATTGTCTCTCTCTGGGGCCTAGCGCACGGCCCAGTCTCTGTCTTACGTCTGCTGTCTTCTTTAATCCTGTCATTCTACTACATTCTCTCTCTCTCTCTCTCTCTCTCTCTCTCTCTCTCTCTCTCTCTCTCTCTCTCTCTCTCTCTCTCTCTCTCTCTCTCTCTCTCTCTCTCTCTCTCTCTCTCTCTGTAGCTGATAGCCCAGCTGCAGACGTCAGCGTGTGATTGTAAGGAGGAGGCGGTGCGTGTGCAGCAGAGCCTGGAGAGACAGCTGGAGGAGGGCCAGGCTCGCTGGGACCAGGAGAGACGGACCCTAAGCCACCACGCAGACAAGGCCCACAAGGTGCTGTTCTCCCCCCCATTGGCCCAGGTTCCTCCCATAGCAGTGTGTTCTGGGCCTTGGCTTATAGTGTGTGAAAAGAGTGGTGGGGGGGAGCATTCAATCAACCATCTTCTCAATACGTTTATAGCCTGCTATAGCATAACATAAATGTGTACACGGTCAACAACTTGAGCCCTATTGGGAAATATTGCTGAATCTGCAAACACCTCTTTAACTCGGGAGTTCAGAATATCCCAAATATGAACGGAAACACACCGCTGGGGCCCATTTGGAATTGATTTTCCAATCGAAAGATGTAGTTAAAAAAATAACTGTCAAACGCTTAGAAAAGATAAGATCAGACAAATGATATGACGGATACTGAGACTAGATCACATTCAATTGTTGCGTATTGTCTTCTACCCAACAACAACGGACGGTCACAGGCCTGTGTGCAGTTGTTTCAACAACAAGGTCAACAGATACATACACGTACATACAGTATGTACTTACAGTTCAAGAACCTTTTTCCTTTCCCTCCTTCTTGGAATGCCGACCACCTCCTCATGGTGCTTTAACTCACTACCTATTGTCTGCCAGTCTCTTTAGTTCTCCCACAGAACCTTATGCCCTTAAACGGAGGAGACACTCATAAAGCAGCGTCCCCATAAGAGCGCCTCCCTCCCCAGTAAGAGCCGCCTCGTCTCAATGTGACTTTTATAGACACAAGACACAGGTTGCCTTTTTCCTTTTCCCCGACACACTGTCACTGTTTCTATACGTGGTGCCTTTTATATGGCTTGTTGCACATCTCCATAGTTTATTTTACTGGATTCTACTCTCCGTGTCTGGGTGCCGCTTATAAATCTGTCTGTCGCACTCGTTCACCCATTTTTACATATTATGGAAGTACCACTCCTTTTTCTTTCCCCTTATTTGATTGTTTGTATGCTTTTTAAGCTAGAACTCCAGTTCCTTGTTGTGGCAACGTTTTTATGGTAGTACTTCCGTTCCTTGTTCCGCCTACGTTTTTAAGGTAGTACAGTGGTTCCTTTTTGCGGCAAAGATTTTTTTAGCTTGTACTCTTGTTCCTTGTTGCAACATGTTTTGAAGCTAGAAATCTGATTCCTTGTTGTGGCATAGTTTTTAAGCTAGTTCTCTTTTTCCTTGTTGCGCCAATGCTTTTAAGCCAGAACTCTTGTTCCTTTTTGCACCAACGTTTTTGCCTGCCACATGTTTGGGTTTAATTGTGACAACTAGAATGACAATAGCATAGACAAAGGATGGTATGGCCAAAAACATCAAGAGGTTGCCGTGTAGTTTCCCCCCCCGTGGTCGGGCACAGGCCCTGAACTGCTTCAGACCAGCCACACCCAGTGCGTTGATCGCTTGACAACATAACATAAATCGATTCCGGGATGTGAGGACACACTAGATACTGTTTTGTTTTTTTCTTTTAAAACTTGCATCCTTTAACATTTTTCTGTTTGCAGACGCTTTTATACAAAGCAACGCCAAAGCAAGACAAAGAAAATCAATAAAGTAATTATTATGAAAATCGAATGACCCCCCCTTCCCTGTCTGCTGGACTAACAAACACACAAGGTGGCGGTGGCAGTTGGTGGGGTGTGGCTCTTTAAATAAAGAGCTGTGTGGAGCAGGGGCGCTCTCCAAACACATCCCTGTCCGTTTGTGGTCTGCAGCTGCCACAGAGGGAGGCCTCACCAACCTGCTCTGTTCCCTCATGCACACACAAACACACACAGTCACAAACACACAACATTGCACGTACACACCCAATCACACACACAATCACAACCACTCACACACACACACACGTAACTAATCACACACACACACACTTGTACGTACTACGCAAACACACACAATCGCATATGATGACACACACAAACACACACAATTGCACGAAGATACCCCTCACACTAGCACTATACAACCATACACACTCACACACCATGCCACCTCACACAAACACACACACACACACAGACACACACACATAAACACAATTATGCACACACGCGCAATAGCACTCACACGAAACACTCACCCATGCAATCAAAGACACACATACACATATACCGAAATGTAATTTGAATCAGCCCTTCGGCCATTTTGCCATGCCTATCGTTATCTACAAGATAAATCTTGTTATGAAGATATGTGTAGTTGGTTGACAGTGTGGGAAAAGGGCCACTTATATCTTGTCACTATAACCTGGCACTATCCTGACAGTTTGTCTCCCTGAAGTGCCCTCCTTTCTTTTTGAAAACTATCTATGCTACACACCTTTCTTATGTACCTGCTCATTGTACACATGTACTTACTGTAAGTAGTTCTATATAACAAGTTCCTGCAACGAGCCATGAGTGTACGAACGTTATCACAGGCATGCAATCCACCCCCCCCCCTTCTCTTCTCTCTCTCTCTCTCTCTCTCTCTCATCGTCTCTCTTCTCTCTCTCTCTCTTTCTCTCTCTCTCTCTCTCTCTCTCTCTCTCTCTCTCTCTCTCTCTCTCTCTCTCTCTCTCTCTCACACACACTCTTTATTTCCCTACTCTCTCCCGCTGCATGGTTGTATTTTGGTTCTCATAGCCCTGGTCTTGTTGTTTAATTCTCTTCCCCCTATTGTCCAACCCTTATGTCGCTAATGAGTATCCAATTAACGGGTGAGCATTGATTGGATAGACCAGTGGACACAAGGGGGGACAAGAGACCAATGGCCAGCAGATGAGAGGGGGGGAGGAAGGAGGGAGGACAAAGAGGTGGGGTTTGAAAAGAGAATGCTGGATGTGATGAAGAGCAGAGATTTCTACATAGATGGAAATAAAGTAGATCCCCGGGGAAAGTGTGGGTGAGCTAGAAAGCTGTTCTATTTATTATTCTGTTTTTTCTATTGTCTTGAATCTATTCTTTCCTGTTAAGGAAGGCTGAAGGTTTGGATAGAGAAAAAAAAAAAGAGCTGGAAGGACAAAGGGAGGGATGTAGAGTGTAAACAGAGACAACAAGAGCGATGGAAAGAACAGGGAAGTGTGTGTGTGTGTGTGTGTGTGTGTGTGTGTGTGTGTGTGTGGTGTGTGTGTGTGTGTGTGTGTGTGTGTGTGTGTGTGTGTGTGTGTGTGTGTGTGTGTGTGTGTGTGTGTGTGTGTGTGTGTGTGTGCGCGCGCCGTGTTGAGAGCTGTCAGCGGGCCGGTGTCGGTCGGTGCGTCGCCTGCTGACATTGTTTCCACGGCACTCACTTCAAAGGGACAGGATTATGACGAGAACAGCATGGGGGGGGGGCTCTGACACATGGGAGAGGGGAGGGGGGGGGGGTGGATGGGGGGGGGGGGTTCGGGGGTTGACATCAAAGTTAGCCACATATTCAAAATCGGGGTAATCCCCAAACAGTTGTTCAGAAAAGGCACGCTGCGTTGTTCACCTCCTCCTCCTCCTTTCTGGCCGGCGTTCTCTGGCGTCCAACCCCGCTTTGAGAATCCTCTTGGGCTCCGCCGCTGCGCATGACGTAGCCCAAGTAGGCGTGACCCGGACCAGAGAGAGCCCCCTGTTGTGTCTACTGAATACACTTTCAGACAGTCAAACTCGTGACGAATATGAATGCATGTTCATGGCTCCTTCCATATCTGATATCCTTTTCATACCTGTGTTGCGCCGGCTGGGTTGGGAGAGAGGCGGAGCTTGGGGTCTGCTTTGGAAGGTGCTCGTGCGTGCCAGTTGGCGTGCACGTTGCCCATAATCCACCACTTCTTTTGGTGCAACAGCATCAGAAACATCAAAGTGTCTGACGCAAACCGCTGTAGACCTGAACGTGTATGTGTGTAGGGGTGTGTGTGTGTGTGTGTGTGTGTGTGTGTGTGTGTGTGTGTGTGTGTGTGTGTGTGGTGTGTGTGTGTGTTGTGTGTGCGTGTGTGTGTGTGTGTGTGTGTGTGTGTGTGTGTGCGTGTTTGCGTGCGTGCGTGCGTGTGTGTCTCTCACGTTTTGGAAGCAAAATGCCTCTTCCCCCTTGGTGTCGGCCCGGCATAGACTTCAACGGTTGTGCTGGCTGGCCCTGGCCTGGTTCAACTCTGTCAGGCCTGATAGATGACATGTTGAACTACAAACCCACTAGGAAATCACACCTCTCATTCTTCACCATGGCTTTATTTAGCAGACACTTTTCATCCAAAAGCATCAGAATCAGTCTTTTATTAATAGCCAGCTAGTAGAGGGATGGTCATCTAACTCAAAGATGCCTCCAGGTAGACTGTTGATTATCATGGTACCTTTGGGTCGGGAGTCAAACGGCCAGCTCCTGCTAGACTGTTCTGCCTGACCCTGTCTGCTCATTGAGGAACCAACCCAGGGGAAGGCCAGTGTTTGTAGCTTTGATCCACCGGCTGCGCAACAACACAGACACAGACACAGACACTGATTAGTAACACAGTAACCAATTCCCCATTTGCTTGGAGAATGTTTTTTTTTTTTAAACATATATTTATTAAGAATTTTGTTCATTTTACAGACAAACAATACAAGACAACACAACAAGGCACATATAATGCAATTTGCTCTCACATATAGCACATATAATAGATGTTCTTGTCACAGTAGACAGTGTGTTACAGTCATTGAAATTACATCTGCTAACTTACATTGTTTACAGGGGAGAACAAATGAAAACAAAACAAAACAAACAGAAACAAAAATACTACTATCATCCGTCTTATCATCCAACCAACCATCAACATCCATGGTTGTTATTTCAAGGAAGTTGTAGAAAATGTTCCCATATTTCCCAAAACTTGTCAAGTCTAATTTTTTGTTGTGTAACTTATCTTTTCCAAAGCTAAGTAAGAAGTCATTCCCTTCAACCATTGTGATGTGGCACAGGGTGTATCTGATTTCCATGAGAGAGCATATAACATCGTTTGGCTTCCAGAAAACAAATATTCAGAAGAGACCTAATTTTTTTAGAGGTAGTGAAGTCTTCTGGATAGATATTCAATAGGCACAATTTAGGACTAAGAGGCACTTTCCTGCCACTGATTTGGCTAGCCAGGTCCACCACCTTACTCCAAAAAGAAAGTGTCTTTTGACATTCCCACATACAATGAAATAAGGTACCTTTTTGGTCTTTACATTTGAAGCAGGTATCAGGTATGTTAGGGTTAAAGTGGTGCAATTTAGCTGGTGTTATGTACAGTCTACTTATCCATTTATATTGTAACAGTTTGGAGTTTGTATTTACGGATTGGGTCTGAGCTAGAAAACATGCCTTTGACCATTCCTCCTCAGTTACATTATCCTGCAAGTCCCTCCGCCATGCTTGAAGTGAGCGCTGTGATGATTCTTTAGACTTGCTTACAAAAAGCTCATAGAGTAATGAAACTTGTCCCCTAGAATGTAAAAACTTCAAAGTGTAATCTTCTAGAGTGGATAGGGGGGGAAGCTTCAAATCATTGCTCTGTCTGGAAAGGATGAAGCTTCTAAATTGTAAATACTTAAAAAAATGTTTTGCAGGAATCCATATTTTGATTTAAGCTCTTCGAAATGAACATGAGAACCATGTTTTCATTGTATAAGGTCAGCAACCTTAGCTATATACCCTGGGCTGCCCATATTTTAAACCCTGGGTCTGCTCTACCAGGCTGGAAGTCATCATTACCAAAAATTGGAGAGAACAACCGAGATAGTTTAGCTGTTTCTCCTAGGTATGCAAGAGATTTGTGCTGCCAAACCAATTAATGTTATTTTTGAGAAAAGGATTTTTAGTATGTTTGATTAGTTTATGTTTTTAGCAGAGAAGATGTACAGGGTTTAAAGGTATGTTTGTTAATGTGCTTCTATTGAAACCCAAGCTGGAGGGTGGTTTCTCTCAAAATAAAACATTGCTGCTCTCTGATTTGAGCTGGCCCAGTAATACCACTCAAGATTTGGTAGTTGTAAACCCACTTCTATCATATGTGTAAATACAACACGGGAAAGCCTGAGCCTGGGACGCTTGTTGTTCCAGATAAAAGTTAGAGAAAAGCTTTTGAAGAAAATTAAAGAGTGGAGGGTGGAGGAGCAAGTGGAATAGATTGAAAGAGATAAAGAAACTTCGGTAAAAATTGACATTTTCAATACATTTATACGCCAATCATAGAAATGGGTAGATTTGTCCATCTATTTATAAGTTGGGTGACCTTTATCTGTTAAGGTATTGTAGTTATTAGGAACCAATTTTGTCAGTGGTAGGGGCAATCTTAACCACCCAGGTATGTGAAGCCATTTAGTGAAACCGTAAAAGGAGTAGGAATTGGGGGGTGTAGTCGTTCCCTTTTCATTTCAAGAATAATATTACAGATTTCGAGTAATTAATTTTGTATCCCGCAAAGGTGCCAAAAAAGTTAATTTGGTCCAATAAAGCTGGTAAAGTCTGTTTCAAATTAGAGCAAAACAAAATGACATCATCAGCATACAGTGCTATGCGATGTTCCGTATCTCCTATCCTTATGCCTTTAAAACATAGTATGGTTGCGAATTTGCCATGGCCAGCGGTTCAATTGCCAGGGTAAAATAACAGTGAAGACAGGGGCAGCCTTGTCTTGTGCCCCTGTACAACTTTAAAGGGTGCTGAAGATAGCCCATTTGTTTAAATAACCTACAGCCTGGGGGGTCAGCATAAAGTAGTCTGATCCAACAGAGAAATTTCTTCTTTATGCCAAATCTTTGAAGAACCTCAAACAGGAAGTGCCACTCCACCCTGTCAAAGGCCTTTCTCGGCATCCAATGACAAAAATAGCAGTGTCCTATACACCCTGAATTTTCAAACAAAATATTAAGAACTCGTCCTATATTATGAAAACCCTGTCGTCCCTGAACAAAGCCGTTTTGATCAGAGTGCACCATTTGTGGTAGAAGTGTATCTAACCGTCTGGCTAATGCTTTGCAGAGAATTTTGAGATCGTTATTAAGAAGTGATATTGGTCTATACGATCCACAAAGGTTAGATGCTTTACCTGGTTTTAACAATAGTGTGATTACCGCCATATTTAGAGAAGGGGGAAAGGACCCACTATCTAAGGACTCTTTATACATTTCAAGTAAAGGTGGCAGTAGCGTGTCCTGAAAAGCTTTATAGATTTCAATGGGAATCGAATCCTCGCCAGGCGTCTTACCCCCCTTCATACTCCCAGTGGCTGCAGATAATTCCTCAATGGTTAAGTCTAGGTCTAAATCATCCAGGAAGTTTTCTTCAAGAGGCTTGATGTTCAATGAATCCAAAAAGTCTTTTTTTTTTTGCCAAGGCTGAGGCTGGAAGAGTCTGTGCTGTATAAGTTCTCGTAAAAACCTTTAAAAGCTTTATTAATTTCTTTAAGGTCACTAGTCTCCAACCCATCATCTAGCTGAATAGTATTTATTGTTCTTTCAGATTCTGATTGTTTAATACGCCAAGCTAAGAGTTTACTAGCCTTTTCCCCTTGCTCATAATAGGACTGTTTCAATTTCAGGCAGGCTTTTAGTTGCCTTATTGACAGATATAAACATTTATACTTAGCTCTAAATTCATTAAGTTCTCTAAAGGACTGTTGGGAAGGATTTTTGAAGTGTTTTGATTCAGTTTCTTTTATCTTTTTTTCTAACTGTTGCATCTCCAGCCTCCAAGATTTTTGTTTATAACTTGTATAACTTATCATATGTCCTCTCAGGAAAGCTTTTAAATGCTTCCCCCGTTATAGCAGCTGATGTTTGAGTTGTGTTATTTACAAAGTAATCATTCAATTTGTGCCCCAATAAACTTCATAAATTCTGGATCCTTCAGCCAAAAATGACTGAAGGCGCCACCCCCATGGAGAAATTCAGTGACTTTGGCATGTTTAGTCTAAATGAAACATGAAGCATGGTCTGAAATTACAATGCTGTCGTACCAGCTTCTTGTGATTGTTGACATCCAGGGAAGCAGGAGACCAAAAAGTAGTCAATTCTGGGAGAATGTCTGGCAGGTGGCAAGAATAACATGAGAAGGTTGACTGATTAGGATAGGTCTCTTCTCCATATGTTCAGTTTAATTAAATTCTTTTATATATTGTAATAACTCCTTTCGTGTCTGGGCATGGGAGGTATCTATCCCCGTGGATCTATCAATCTCTGGTTGGAGAGTGCAATTAAAAATCTCCACCTATTATGAAACTACCAGACAAAATCAGCCAGGGACAAAAACAGATTTCTGAAAAAAAGACGGGGTTGTCATCATTGGGTCCATATAAGTTTACCAGATTTAACCCTAATTGAGAGTATTTCACAATTGAATAATAATGTATCTCCCATTATCGGTCTTCATCCACATTAATGAGATGAAAGGGTAGGGAGTTATGTATCAGGAGTGATTACCCCACGTGAGGCGAGAACTAGATGAAGGCAGAAAAAACTCGGACCTGGCCACCTCCTCCTCACTTTTACTACATCTTCAGGTGTTAAAATGTGGTCTCCTGCAGAAAGACTATCTTAGCTTTTAGTTGTTTAATCCTACTCATTACTTGCTTTAAGCTTGACAAGTTGTGTGTTAGACCTCTTACATTCCAAGAGGTGTGAACTGGAGTTCAAATGACATGATATAATACTACATTGTATGTGCGGGTTGGAATTGAGTATACAATACAGAGAAAACTTAATTAATACAAATGAAAATAAAAAATATGTGCCTTAAGACGTAGACGTAACACACAATAGGGTGTACTTCCCCAAACGAAGTACACGCTTCCCTCCCCTAGATTCACACTTCCAATAGACCCTGAACAGAGTCTGACTATTGGAACTAAAGCTGGTCCACCCACATGTCGAGGAACAGCATGCTCAGCGATCATGTTGGAGCTCCATGCAAAATATTTAAAAAGTAACACTTATTGTGTATTGCAATCAGAAATAACCACTTTGCAGCAAAACATTAGACTTAAATTAGACTTAAAACAGTCCAGGAAAAGCTTATTCGCGCCCGTTATTGCGGCTGCATTCTTTAAACAGTCCAGGAAGAATTCAGTTTACCTGTATTGTGTGTCAGCACTTAAACCACGTTAGCTTTCTCACCATCCAGCGTGCCTAGCTTTGCGACTTTAATTCCTGCACAAAAGCCTCCGCTTCAGATGCCGGAGTGTGTCGAACGTGTAGTGCGTCTTCCGTGATCCCTTGATGGTCACCAGAAGTGTAGCTGGGTGGAATTATTCCGTAACGCAGGTCATGGATAGAAAGGGAGGCTAGTTCTTTTCTTTGCTGAATCAAAGACTTTTTCTACGTTTTAGCAGATCCCGCCGACACGTCGGGAAAAAACATGACATTCTTATCGTCGACAAGTATCTTTCCCTTGCTTCTGGCCGTTTTCATCACTCGAACCTTGTTCGGCGTAGTTCAGAAACTTCATCACCACACTCTAGGGCGTGTAGCGGGTTGGTTGGCTTCCATCTTTACTGTTGAGTCTACCAACTCGGTTGTGCTCTTTCTATAAGCAATGGCCCAGTAAAGTTCATTTCACCAAGAGCTTTAGGAATCCACTTTTTCCAAAAAAGTTACGCACATCACCCTTCCTTCGGTTAACTCAGGCAGACCCACCAACCGCACATTTCGAGCGGCGCGTGCTCGGTTTTCCAAGTCATCCACCTTTAGCACAAGCTCCTCCATAGCTGCTTTCATGGTGGTGGTCTGTGTTTTCAGAGATGTAGGTCATCTTCATTGGCGCCAATCTTCGTCTTTCAGCTTCGTTCAGTCGGCCAGGTCAATGGACTTTAATTCGCCTTGCACTCCCTGAATAGCGCCCAATAGCCCATCAAACCTCGACACAAAATTCTTCTTTCATTGTCTGGATAGCCGTTGAGAATTAGACCAGGGCTAATTGTGTCGTCGTCGCTAGTATTGGAACTAGTTAGCATCGTCGGGCTGGAAGAATCATCGGTTGATTTAGTAGATTTTGAAGTCTTTGGCTGCAGTTTCGGTGGCATTATGGCTGTTTGCTGTGTTTTTGGATCAGTAGTAACTGTTTGGTAATTCTTAGTGGCTTCCTGATTACTTTTCTATGAATTGTGCATGGGAGCTCTCTTTCACACGTCTGCCTAGCAGCGCGCCATAACCGGAAGTCTCGCTTGGAGAATGTTTAACAGAAGTTGTCCCCTTGTGATAATGATTTAGATTAGTTTTTCCTCCTGAGCCATCCTGTTTATGAATGAGAAGTGAGTAAAGATTTCCATCAATAATGAACTTTCAATAGTGAGATATCAGCTCATGATATCTACTTCTATGCTATTAGAAAGTAGCGCTAATCTTGAACATGCTACTCTTGCCTGCTGACTTAGTTTTTCCCACCCATCAGAATTATGTGTCTGGCAAACGTTTTCCCCAACATCTGTGACATGGGCAAGTAAAAGACCAGAGGCCCCTGCGTGGTTGCCATTGCGCGCAAACTCTAGTTGTCTTCGTTCGGCAATTCAGCACAGGCTGTTAAGACAGGCAGTTATGACCGGCAGTTATCCTCTGTATGTATTTAACCAACAGGTACTGAGCCATCCCAGCTTAAGTTTAGTAAGTTCCCTTATGGGAAAACATACAGCGGGGCTAGATCATAAATGATAACCGTTAAAAGAAAAAATGGAAAAACCTACAACATACAGATTTCCATGATAGGTTCATCGGGTCATTCGCTACACATACAATGCGTAACATTACAGCAACAACGATTGCTGCGTTCAATATAGAATGGCACTCAGGCCTTGTCATCTCCAAGCCACTTTAAATGGTCATCAAGTTTATCAATGTTGTCACGGGAGGACACACTGTGCAAACCAAAGGAACGCTAATGTGCAATTGTGTGTAATTTTTTGTTACATTCAAAATTTGTATGCTGTTTTGACAAATAACGACCAAAATGTTGGTCTGCACTCGTCGTATGGAGTTTAAAAGGTTAAAACTCCATACAAAATTTGCAAGCAGTAGGTAAATGCTTTATTTGCTGATCATCTATTAAGTTCACTGTGTCAATAGTGTAGAGTACTTTAATAAATCGTTGTCCACCATCCACAGGCTATGGCTAGTATTTCACATAAATGTACTTTTTATTACTCATACTTGTGTGTAGTACTTAAATATATGTGTATGTTACACAGCAGTGAAAGAGGTTAGGATATCTTGTGCATGTTCTGTATTATTTAATTCTTCTATATCTTATGTTTGTTATCCGTTCTTTTATGCATCTTTTTGTGGTCGAAAGTTTCTGGGACCGAAACATCTCCGTAGCAGCTCACTGTAAAACCCATACCTACTCCTTAATGACATGTATCTTTGGTCTCTTACCCCCAACTTTCTCCTTACTGACATGTTTTTGTAGTGTCTCACCCCTACCTGCAACTTAATGACAGGTTTCTGTACTGTCTAACCCCTAACTACTCCTTAATGACATGTGTCTGTACTGTCTAACCCCTAACTGCTCCTTAATGACATGTATCTGTAGTGTCTTGCCCCATACCTGATCCTAAGAGACATTTATCTGTACTGTCTAACCCCTACCTGCTCCTTAATGAATGTGTCTGTACTGTCTAACCCCATACCTGTTCCTTAGAGACATTTATCTCTACTTGAACAGATAAAACAGGAGTAAACAGGAAGTAGGTCAGCTGAACATATTGGAACCATGTCCTCTTCAAATAACAAGGGGAAGATGAAAGAGTTTGTGTTTGCTTTTATCTGGCCACTCTGGTCATATCAGGTAAAGGACGGAAGAGGCGGTGGTGGGGGGTGATGTTAAAACCACGGTAACACATTAATCAATCAAACTGCTTCCTGTTACCCAACCTGTCCAGGGCCTCGCAGATATGTCACGTATTGTGCATATTCCTGCACAATTTATTGATTGATTTTGAGTGTGTGTGTGTGTGCGTGTGTGTGCACGCATGCGTGTGCGCGTGTTTGTGTGTGTTTGAAGTAGCAACTGAAACGGGATAAAGGCAGGAAACGGAGGAAGGTTATCTGTGTTGTTGTTTTTTTCTGCGCAGTGAAGCCTGTGTGTGTGTGTGTGTGTGTGTGTGTGTGTGTGTGTGTGTGTGTGTGTGTGTGTGTGTGTGTGTGTGTGTGTGTGTGTGTGTGTGTGTGTGTGTGTGTGTGTGTGTGTGTGTGTTTCATTCTGAAATGTGCAGCTGCCAAACTGACAGAACTCCAGCCCACATAAGCCTGCCAAGTGAAAATACAAGAGACACACACTCAAACACACACAGGTGGGCAAGTACACACACAATACCTGCCTCCTCTCTCTTTTCTTGTCTGTCCCCACCTTTCCAACTGTGTCTCAAACTCGTCTTCTGTGTATTTCTCAGCTTCTTCTCTGTACACACACTCTCACACACACACACACACACACACACACACACACACACACACACACACACACACACACACACACACACACACACACAACACATACACACACACACACACACACACACACACACACACACACACACACACACACACACACACGCACAAACACAAAGCCACACCAACTCAAAGATAGACACACACTTGCACAAATACACACATACACACAAACACAAAGCCACACCAACTCAAAGATAGACACACACTTGCACAAATACACACACACACACAAACACAAAGCCACACCAACTCAAAGATAGACACACACTTGCACAAATACACACAGCCACACACACACACACACACACACACACATGCTCACCTTGCCCTGCCAACAGGGAGAGGTGGCTGGTGAATAAACAATGGCCTCCACCCATGGTGTCACCCGGCTGGGCTTTGATCACCACGGCTGTTCCCGCTCCCACAGCACCGCTTCCTGTCTCTGTGCTGCCAAGCACTGCCACACACACACACACACACACGCACACACAACCTCATGTGTTCATAACACATACTAACACACACACCGACACACACACATATATGCCTGCACATTGACACACATGCACACACACACCTTTGGGTTGCTGTCTCTGTATCTGTCCTGTACATAGACCTCTGTACTATTTCTGCCTGTCTTACCCTCATTCTCTCCATCACTCATCACACACACACATACACACCCACAAAGACAGCTTTGAGTTAGGGCCCCTGTCTCTTTGCCCGACACTCAAACACCACGACCGACAAAAACTCAATAAACCATGGGCTTGCAAACACACACTCACACACATTATTGTGTGTTTTCCACAAACGTATACAACCACGTGCGCATGCAGACACCTTTGATCCAGCGGTAACCTTTGTTGTAGTGAGTGAGAGAGAGAGAGAGAGAGAGAGAGAGAGAGAGAGAGAGAGAGAGAGAGAGAGAGAGAGAGAGAGAGAGAGAGAGAGAGACAGAGAGAGACAGAGAGAGACAGAGGGAGAGAGAGAGACGCCTAGTCGCTGTGTCCTCTGGCATAGGAGACCACAGGTTTATTACATAATGCAGCAGTTACCATTGTCTCTCTATCTCTCTCTCTCTCCCTCTCGCTCTCCTTTTCGCTCCTTTCATCACAGTGAATAAGTAAACTAGTCAAGTTATGAGCTATTCCTTCTGATCCAGGTCCAGCCTTGTGTTGCACATGCACTCTGGTTCAGCAGAGAAGAGGTTTGCATGGTGGGGTGTATGTTCCACATAAACCATGCTGGTGTTGTGTGGAGTCGGTAGTGTTATGTAGTTTAGCATAGAGTAGCCTAGTGTAGTGTTATGTAGTTAAAAAAAAATCATCTTAGCCTAGACTAGCTTAGCATAGGATAGTGTATGTAATGTAGCTGAGAATAGGGTTCCATAGTGTAATGTAGATTAGCAGAGACAACTTTAGCATAGTAGTGTAGTTTAATTTAGCATAGAGTAGCCTAGTGTAGTCTAGCATTTTGTCATGTCCTATTGGTAGTGTAATGTACTTTAGTATAGAATAGGTTCATGTTATCAATGTGTCTTTAATGCATAAGTTAGATTACAATGAACGTATCATGTGCCATTTAGTTTAGTGTATTGCAAGTGTAACATAGTAACTTAGTGTGTGGAGTTATATATGCATTTGTTTCAGAGGGGCTTGAAAGGATGACTTTGCCTCTGCAACGCACCTGTTCTTCATGCACCTCCTTCCCACGTGCAAAGGGATCCTTCAAGTGTGTGTGTGTGTGTGTGTGTGTGTGTGTGTGTGTGTGTGTGTGTGTGTGTGTGTGTGTGTGTGTGTGTGTGTGTGTGTGTGTGTGTGTGTGTGTGTGTGTGTGTGTGTGTGTGTGCTTGTGTGTGTGCTTGTGTGTACATGCGTGCGTGTGTGTGGGCATATTGCGTGTGTTTCTTCAAGAAGACGTGGGCCTATGTTCTTTGTGTGTCAACCTTGAACTGTGCGTTTCTCTGCTCAAGTTTTTGAAGCTTCACTCTATTCTTGTCCCTCTCTTGAGCCCTCTCTATTCTCCTTGTGTGTGTGTGTGTGTGTGTGTGTGTGTGTGTGTGTGGTGTGCGTGTGCGTGCGCGCGTCTTACAAAGATACGTTTCTTTGGTTTCTTTCGGTTGTTTAAAGCCCAGTTCTGGGAGGCGTTCCGGTGCTCTCCGGGTTCTCCACTTCGTCTTTGTTTGCCAAATGTGAGGGGCTGTGCTGCCGCGGCCCTCCCCCAGCAGAGAGGAGCTCCGAGGTTTGGGCTGCAGGCCTTCGTTAGCGTTGACTCCCTGACCGCCGCACTGGATGCTGCTGATGATGCGTGGGTCTCCGGTGAAGTCGTAACTTGCGTTAAAGTGCTACTGTACTGTGGCTTCCCGCCGACTGAGTACGTTCAAGGGCCCAGTGTGTGTGTGGGACAGAGTGTGTGTTTGTGTTTGAGAGTGTCTTTGCAACTGTGCTTTTGTTTAAGAGTGTGTGTGCAATGGTGCATGTGTGTGGAACTGTGTATGTGCAACTGTGTGTGTGTGTGTGTGTGTGCGTGTGTGTGTGTGTGTGCGTGTCTAATGCCCGTCTGTGGTTGGCTCTGTGTTGGTCTTATCAGAGGGCATGGAAAAGGGGGATGTCATCAAATTCCAGCATGGAACGTGGCGCAATAATCCCTATGCCACACTACCATCACAGTGCATTCATATGTCATCAACATCACATCCCCATTCATTTGTTTCACATTGACATCGCAATACATTCATATGACACTGGCATTAATTAACAATCCACCACTATAAATTCATATTACATAAACATCACAAGACAGTCATATTACATGAACGTTATGTTGGCCTTGACCTTGCATAAACGTTGCTATGGCAACAACACGGCATCAACATTGCATTAGCGACAATGTTAACAACAATAACAACAGCGGGCCCGTCGATGTGTGCCGCCGGCCAATCGGCGACCGCCTGGCTCCATGACACATCGTCTCGGCAGCACACAGCACTCTAATTTACTTCAGTGTCCCGTTGCATATATCCATACATATATAGAAATACAAAACACAAAATACATGTAATAATAATTTTGTGTGGAAGTCTCCTTGTAATTTTCCAGAATGGCCAGGACTGTAATTGGACCCTTTCCCATGAGAACCTGGCCATTCAGGCGGGCTTCTGCAGCCACAGGTCTCCTCTTTTATTGGCGTTTATTGTCAGCGTAAACATGGGGCTGCCGTGTGGAGGCAGCTACTGGTAATTGAGTAGGAACCATGTTATATTTTTAACACAGTGCTTTGGTTGTTACGATGGGGGGGGGACTAATGCTGTTGCACGACGCTGAACACAGTACGAGAATGACACTCAGTGACTGGACACGTCGGTGTGTGTGGCATATGGCGCTCCTCTCTTGGAACAGTTTGCTATTCTCTTTCTAGCATGTTGACAGTGGAGAGACGTTGTGTGTTTGTATGTGTTGGGGCGTCATTAGCATAAAAGTCTCATTGTCCTCACTGCCGCATCGCTCTCTCCTACCAACTTTCGACTTTTCTGCCGACAGTGAACTTTTCAACCAAGGATTCAGTTGTAGCGGCCGATTGAGTGTACTTATATATGGCGTGCACTATGGCTGCATGCCATAAACTATGTTCTGAAATTTACCACGAATATATTAGCCCAAAGAATTCAGAACTCTTGTTCAGTGTCGTCCATCCATCTATCAATCCATCTATCCATCCAACTCTATCCATCCATCCATCCATCCATCCATCTCTATCCATCCATCCATCTATATCTATCCATCCATCCATCCATCCATCCATCCATCCATCCATCCATCCATCCATCCATCCATCCATCCATCTATCCATCCATCTCTAGCCATCCATCCATCTATATCTATCCATCCATCCATCCATCCATCCATCCATCCATCCATCCATCCATCCATCCATCCATCCATCCATCCATCCATTCATCCATCCATCCATCCATCCATCCATCCATCCATCCATCTCTAGCCATCCATCCATCTATATCTATCCATCCATCCATCCATCCATCCATCCATCCATCCATCCATCCATCCATCCATCCATCCATCCATCCATCCATCTATCTATCCATCTCTATCCATCTCTATCCATCTATCCATCCATCCATCCATCTCTATCCATCCATCCATCCATCTCTATCCATCTATCCATCCATCTCTATCCATCCATCCATCCATCTCTATCCATCTATCCATCCATCTATCCATCCATCTCTATCCATCCATCTATCCATCCATCTCTATCCATCCATCTATCCACCCATCTCTATCCATCTATCTATCCATCCATCTATCCATCCATCTATCCATCCATCTCTATCCATCTATCCATCCATCCATCCATCCATCCATCCATCTATCCATCCATCTCTATCCATCTATCCATCCATCCATCCAGCTCCAGCAGAACTCTCATTTGCTGCACACAATGCTCTCCTATCTTTAGGAGGAGAAACCATCCGCTCTCCCTCCTCTTCCTCCCCTCCTCTTCCTCATCCGTCTCCTCTACCTCCTCCTTCTGTAGTCTGTGCTCCTCCTCCTCCTCCCCTGATCTCTGCTCCTCTTCCTCTTCCTCATCCGTCTCCTCTACCTCCTCCTTCTGTAGTCTGTGCTCCTCCTCCTCCTCCCCTGCGCTCTGCTCCTCTTCCTCCCCCTCCTCCCCCTAATCTCTGCACCTCTCCTCCTCCCTTCAGACCAGTGCTTTGACAGGAGGAGTGAGGAGAACACAGAGGCTTGTCTGCTGTCAGCCTCTCTCTTTCAGCTTTAAGTCTCCTTCATTATTTATTATTACATTACATCAGTGTATACACACACACACACACACACACACACACACACACACACACACACACACACACACACACACACACACACACACACACACACACACACACACACACACACACACACACAATCTCAAACACACAATCTCACACACACAATCTCACACACACAGTGGTGTGTACGCAAGTAGATGTATGCATAAATACATGATTCTTTTCTGTGTGTGTGTGTGTGTGTGCGTGCATGTCCAGCCTTTGTGCCATTAAAGGATCTCTTTAATCCAGAAGAAACTCTGACAGCACGCTGCAGACAGAGGGGCCCGCGTAGATCGGCTCCTAACAAAACAGCAGGTTGAACGGGGCCCCTGGCCTTGTTCTCCTCCTCCCTTCTACTGCAACTCCTACTTTTCTCTCTCTTTCTCTCTCCTCCCCACCCTGTCCTTTCTTCTCGCTCCCACTTCACCCCAGGGAAACATACTTTCCCTATCTACACAGGAGGACCACCCAGGAAAGATGACTCAGGCCTCACTGTGTGTGTGTGTGTGTGTGTGTGTGTGTGTGTGTGTGTGTGTGTGTGTGTGTGTGTGTGTGTGTGTGTGTGTGTGTGTGTGTGTGTGTGTGTGTGTGTGTGTGTGTGTGTGTGTGTATTTGTGTGCGTGTGTGTGTTTTTGGGTGTGTGTGTGTGTACGTCTGTGGATGTGTGTCTGTGTGTGCGGTTGTGCGATTGTACTTGTTGTTGTGCGTCATTCCGCCTGTGTGCTCTTCGTACTTCAACATTCAAGCTGCGGTGCAGGATTGATCATGGACTAACTCTCTCTCTCTCCGTCTTCCTCTCTCTATTCCTATCTGTCTCTCTCTCAGTTGCGAGGACGCGGCGTAAATATTAATGCGTGCCTCTACCTGTGCCACCGGTGGTGACTGTGAGGCTGTTTGATGCCTGCTGGCGGCCGTGTACGCGCACGTGCACACGCTCGCCACCTCCCTAATCCCTCTGAGGTGTCCTTTGAGTTCACTGTGAAAGGGGGGGGGGGAGAGATTGAGAGAGAGAGAGTGAGAGAGAGAGAGATCTTAAAGTAAAGGCTATGGAGTGTTACAGTCAAAGGAAAGGTTTGAAGAGAGGGAGAGAGACAGTCCAACGTTAAAGAAAATGTGAGGAGAGACCAATAGACAGTCAACGGTTAAAGTTAAGGTGAGGAGAGAGATCAACCGAGAGACGCTGAAAGGTTTCTCCCACTCTCCTCCCCCTTTCTCTTTTACTTCTTCTCCTTCTTTTCCTCGTTCTGTTTTTCTTTTAACCCTCTGGTCCCTCCATGTGCTCCCCTATTCACTGAACTCTGCACGGTCCAATATATACTGGAGATTTCAACACACACACATGCACGCACACACAGTCACACACCGACATAAATAAAAACATTGGCAAACATACATGCATGCGCACACAGACACTCCCACTCTCACGTACACAAATAAATACGTAAAGAGAGACATACACACACACACACACACACACATAAATGTTTATATGTCCATGGGGAGCTGTGTGTGCGTGCACACAGAGCGTGTCTGTGCATGCACACTCCGCATGAGAGAGAGTGAAAGACGGCTGGATTGAAGTGCAGACCAGGGAGGGAGAAATTGATATGGCTGACAGGTACTACGGTTGTAACCGGTGGGTAGTCCTCGCAGAAACGCATACAATACCATAGCCATACATAACCATACACGGTGCCCCCAAGGTAAAACTAATCCCCCAGGCTGGAAGGCCTGAAGCTGGGCCCCCTGGGTGCGGCGGTACCCCCGGGACTGAGGTTCGCCTGGAGGTCTGCTCGGATCTCCGGTCCATTGTGGTCCAGTCAGGTGTGATGGAGGGGAGGCCATTTGTGAGGTGGGAATCCTCCCGTCGATTATGGGACTCGTATCGAAACACGTTCAATAACGGAATCAGGGACACCCTACCCTTGAGAAGAACTGCCAATGTATTTTATTACCAGTTCAGTCATTTAAGGCTGCTCTAGAGCAGCGCTTTGCGAGGAAAAGTTTATTTATTCCTGAATTATTTTCAATTCAGTGGTTAAGTATCTGTACTTTTAGAAATGTTGCTTACAAGAAACACCCTCCCATGTCTATCTGTTACGCCATCTGTGTGTGCTCATTCCCGTTGTCTGTCCGTCTGTCCCGCAAAACCCCGGAACACGTCTGTGACCGACATGTCTAGCGGCGCAGATCACGGCATAATGCGTTCAAGACTCCCACCACCCCCCCCCATCCCTCTCTGATTCACAAAGGCCTTCTAATCATCGCTTGACTCATCCACTCCCAAATCTGTCTTTCCTGTTTCGCCGAGAGACAGGCGATGGCCTCTGCTCCTGCTCTGCTGACATCTTGTTTTTACTAAATAAACCAGGGGGCCACATGAAAGGGCCCCATCGCCGTGTCACTGTTTGGGGAGGCGGGGCGGACGGGGCCTTTTCCCAGAAGACCTCAGCCTGCGATGCTGTGTCAGGATGCGGGGAATGGACCCGATGCCCCGTCGGGGTGGGGTGGGGTGGGGTGGTGGATGTGGGGTGGAGCCGGGAGTTTCCCATGATTCTCTGCTGGTTGTCATCTGTGTCACATGCCACGCCTCCTGCCCGGAGCTGGCAGAGGGGGGGGGGCAAGGGGGTGGAAAGGGTGAAGTCATTTGTTTGCCACCCTAATTTGACAGCGTAGGTGTGGGTCACACTCGCCCCCACAAACTCTTTTGATTGGGTATGGCAATGGAATTTAGTGTTACTGATGGCCTTTTCGACCACACGGTTTGACCGCTAAAAATGTTTTTAGAAAAAAGAAGTGCAGTCAACAACATGTTTTCCGGTGTCTTCAAACGGGCCTTTCGCACCGTTGACGTCAAAACAGAATCTGAAGCAATGATGCTGATGAAATCAGCAGGCAAGGGGGTTGTAATTGTATCTAAAATGATGGAGAGAGGCAGGCTTTGATCGGGCAAGAAACGTGACGACCATGGAAACACCCCAATTAACCAGGGATCAAACTTGCTGAAGACCAGCTCGGGGTGTTTGCTATGGAGCCCGGCCCTTCCATACAGTGCGGTTCCCATTAGGCAAATGTCATTATGTTAGCATGTTTTACCCCTGTGCACTACAATGTCGCTACAAGGCTCTGGGTGTATTTTTGGAATCGAGAGTTTATCCCGAGTTCATTCCCTGTTACTCACTAACGGGCAAAATATATCAAGTTTGGAATAGACGAGAGATAGAGAAAGGGAATGCAAATGTTTTGATTGTGCTTGATTTTGGTTGGCTTTTTGAGCGAATGTCAAGGGCTGAAACTTGGTGACATCGATGTGTGCTCATCTTTCGTCATAAAGAAATGTAGCAATATTTGTGTGTGTGTGTGTGTGTGTGTGTGTGTGTGTGTGTGTGTGTGTGTGTGTGTGTGTGTGTGTGTGTGTGTGTGTGTGTGTGTGTGTGTGTGTGTGTGTGTGTGTGTGTGTGTGTGTGCTCGCTATGCTTCTTCAATGTTACTTTCTCATGAGGGTTAGGCTCTTAGGGGATGGGGGGGGGGAAGGCAGCCAGGAAGTGACCCTGACACCCCAGGTGGTCATGATGATTGTGTGTTTGATTTATGTGTGAGTGCGATGGGGGGCTTAGCTCTTGCTCAGAGTGAGGGTGCTACACGCACCTGGCCCACTCGCTCACACACTGTGAACACTTGTGTATGTGTCGTTTTTCACGTCTGTGTGCATGTGTGTGTTTGTGTTTTTGTCTTTGTCCATGCGCGTGTGTGTGTGTCGTGTGTGTGTGTGTGTGTGTGTGTGTGTGTGTGTGTGTGTGTGTGTGTGTGTGTGTGTGTGTGTGTGTGTGTGTGTGTGTGTGCATTCTTTTCATGGCTGTGACTTTGTCTCACATGTGCGGTTTGTTTGGTTTTGAGTTTTCCCTCTCCTGGCCTTCCGAGTGTGCGCATGCACGTGCAACCCTACGTGCACACAGCCGGCAGGCCTGGGCTGTGCTGCCCAGGCGAATCAGAGAGTCCACAGGATCCACATGTGCGCTGCGGAGGTCTGGTTCTGTGTGTCACATGCAGGAACTGGTGCCTTTCTTTCCACTGCTATCAGTTACCGGCATGAAGAGAAAAACAGCCCGCTGTGCTACCCAGCAGGCCTACACACACACGCAAGTGCATGTATGCAAGCGCGCACACACACACACGCACTCACACGCTTTAATTTTCTGCCGCTCCATTGTCTTTTCCCTTTTGTTGTTGCTTTAATTTTTATATTACTTTTTTTCTTTCAGAGAGAGAGTGAGAGAGTTCTCTCTCTCACTCTCTTTTATTCCCCCCTTTCAATCAGAAAAGCATAGCATAAAGAGAAAATCAATCCATCTCTTCTTGTTTGGTGCCCTGGGTATGGGGGACTGGGATCAATGTGTGTTGGAAGTTATTCATATCCACTTAGTGATGTGTAGGTAGATACCTCCCCCACCTCACACACGCACGCCGCACACACATCCTTTTTGTCACCAAAGCACTAACGACCCCTAAAGAGTCCTCTTGTGGCTGCTCCACACAACTACCGCACAGGTTCACTGGAAAGACCCTCTCTCTCTCTCTCTCTCTCTCTCTCTCTCTCTCTCTCTCTCTCTCTCTCTCTCTCTCTCTCTCTCTCTCTCTCTCTCTCTCTCTCTCTCTCTCTCTCTCTCTCTCTCTCTCTCTCTCTCTCTCTCTCTCTCTCTCTCTCTCTCTCTCTCTCTCTCTCTCTCTCTCTCTCCTCTCTCTCTCTCTCTCTCTCTCTCTCTCTCTCTCTCTACACTCTCTCTCTCTCTCTCTCTACACTCTCTCTCTCTCTCTCTCTCTCTACTCTCTACACTCTCTCTCTCCTCTCTCTACACTCTCTCTCTCCTCTCTCTACACTCTCTCTCTCCTCTCTCTACACTCTCTCTACACTCTCTCTCTCTCTCTACTCTCTCTCTACACTCTGGAGACAAGTTTGGTTCTTTAATGAGGCCAGTTTCCTAGTAATTACTGTCATGACTTTATTAGCCTTCTAACTCACTCTCCCAGACACACTCACACACACACACATCTGCTGAAAACACGCATACATACACACACAGGCAGTTCTGCTAAACACACACACTAATCGCAGGCTTCATTTCTCTTTTCCTCTTTTCTCTGACACACACTATCTCTCTTTCACACACGAGCACACACACACACACTCTGAGAGTGGAGTTCATTCATCCTTCCCTGTCTCCTCCCCTGAAGATGTGCAGGTTGAGCGAATGTAAGGCGTTGCGCTCTGTGTGTTCCATTCTCAGTCAGATGCAGATGCACGCTCATGTCGCTCTCCCGCTGTCTTTGGGTTGTCGATGTTGATGTTGTTGTTGTTTTAAAACAATTGTACCGCGAACATCAATGTACTTGCTCCAACCGATCCGTCACTCAACCAAGCCCCTCTCTCTCTCTCTCTCTCTCTCTCTCTCTCTCTCTCTCTCTCTCTTCTCTTCTCTCTCTCTCTTCTTCTCTCTCTCTCTCTCTCTCTCTCTCTCTCTCTCTCTCTCTCTCTCTCTCTCTCTCTCTCTCTCTTCCCCCCCCCTCCAGGCTTTGCAGGAAAAAGCGGAGAGTCTACAGCGGCAGTTACACTCCTCTGAGAAGAAGCTGCTTAACAAAGAGTTGGAGATGCAGGAACAGGTATCACAATCTTTCTCTCTCACTATTCTTCTCTCTCTCTCTTTTTCTTTCTCACACTCTCTCAGATTTCTTTGTTGCTTTTTGGTTGTTTTCCTATTTTCTTTTCACTTGTTTGTATCTGATGTCTCTGTTTCTCTACCTGCTCTCTCCGTTTCGCTCTCTTTCTCCCTTTTTCTGTTTCTCTCCCTCTCTTGTTGAAGAAAACATGAAATAAAACAATGCATTTTTCACCTTGGCAGCTCATCACAGTCCTATTATTCATAGATTCAACTGATTATGCCAAAATATCCTGTTTGCCAAAACAGTACTTTTTTGTATTACTCAATTATACATTCAAAAATCCTACCTAGCTCATGAACTGAATACTTTTTTGTGTTTATACTACAACATATGTGATGGCAGGCGCAGAATTTCCATCAATAATATCATAGCATGTATCGCCTCTACACAGCTGGCTAGCAACAGTGCGTAGTCCAGACATTTTCCAAGGTCAAAGAATCAAATCAAACTCTGTTATCACGAATATCCTCATTGAGCAATACATAAGGTTCAATTCACGTTATCTCCAACAATACCTCGGCCACATTGGCGGACCAAACCAACATATACAACCTCTTGCCGAGTTAATTCTGCTATCTGCTGTGTCTGACGTACCTGACCCCCCACCCATACTACTTTACCTCATCTGTGTTTTATTTTTACTTTTACGTTCACTTCCGACAACGCCTCCCCACCCCCCCCCCCCCCCCCTCTCCTCCACCATTGAACCTGACACCAAACGTAAGGCCACACCTGACACCACCTTTCATTTCCTCCCTTCCTCGCCCCCCCCCCCCCCCCCCCCAACCCCCGCCCTTCCCTCCCCTCCCCCACTTCCTCCAACCCACTCTCATGTTCCTTGGTCTATAGCCCCCCTCGCACATTTCCCAAATTCCTTGAGATCCGGCTTCAAGGGCCAGCGCTGCGGGCCAGGAATGTGCGATACAAACACAGACACACACACACACACACACACACACACACACACACACACACACACACACACACACACACACACACACACACACACACACACACACACACAGCCCTGTAATCAGGCTCTCCTTTGACCTTGACATCACACAGAGAAGATATGACTAATCATTATACACGCACGCACGCGCACACACGCACACGCCCACGCACACACACACGGCTCTCTTTTGTGGACATGGTGTGCGCAGTACGGTATTCATTCTGCTCCTCTCTCTGTCTCTCTCCCTCACAAGCTCTCTCTCTCGGCTCCGCCCTTGACCGACCCCTGACCCCTGCGCACACTTCACACACTCCACCACACACCTCAGTGTCTGCTCCTCATAAATCCACAATACGGGGACCCTTCATTCTCCCCGGGTCACGGAGCCAGTCCCGCAGGCGCTAGCCGCGTTGTTGTGGTCTCCCCCCCTAGTCCCCCGTCCACTGTCCTGGGATCCCTGGCAGTAGCAGGGACGTCGGCCCCCTGTGGGTCCCCAGCTCCAGGGTATTACTACTGTGACTGCTACTACTTCAGCCAACGGCTGGTGTCCACAACAGACTCCTCAGAACTGAGATACAAGCCACTGAGGGAGCAGTAGGCGTAGGCTCAAGGGTGAGGACAGTGGTATCCAACCCAGTGGTGTTTGTTAGCTCCACCTCAACTGCAAGACTAGCCTGCCCTGGTTAATATTGACAGGCTAAGGGTTAGGCTGATCGGGCTGTCTGGAAGTGATTCATTCTTACTTCATAAATGATGATTAGTATTAATTACTATTTAATTAGCGAGTGTATAGGTAAGAACTGTCCACCCATGTCACAATTAACTTGCTCACTCACAGCCCTGGTGCTTAGGGATGGGAATTAATAAGAATTTCACGATTCCTATTCTGCTTATCGATCCGATTCCTTATCGATTGTCATTGGGTGAGAAAATAAGTACAAATGTGTTTGTTTGTATTAAGTCTTTTTGATATCAGAAGTGCGTCTAGTATTAGGAAATTGTACATTTTCACATCAATTGGTCTAGACAAAAAAATATATACCAAATGCCATCATTATGTGCCAAAAACTAAAAACACAGACTGAAAACAGTCAAGAGCTTGTGCCTTTTGGAATACTAACAGTGCTCATTTGCATTCAACTTGTAACAAAATTCAACTGACATAAACAAAATAAATAAGTCTTCTGCAAAGATAAGAACACAACTAACAACTTTGGCAAATTAACAATTTTTGTGCTGCTTGATTCACTTGCGTCTCTAGTTAGTAGTAGTGTATCAATCACGCGACATTCCTGCAAATTAATTGCATGCTGTGTAGCCAAATGTTTCAGCACATTGGGGGTAGTTCCCCCCCTTTGATGAAATGGAAACATCTTTACAATGGTTTGCAAGTGAGTGGCAATATTGTCGTCTATTCGCGTGAAATACAACCAAGCTTTAGAGCGCTTCTTCCTCGGCGGCGCCATGTTTGCTGCGTTCTGAACCAAAACAAAGCAGCGTCTGTGTGACGTCATGACGCATTTGCCGCGACCGGAACTGATAAGCGGAATCGTTAAGCAGGCTTGCTAATGATTCCAAGGAATCGGTTGACTCGGCACCGGTTCCGGTTCTGGATTCCCATCCCTTCTGGTGCTCTAGCCCAAGTGTACCTTTTTGGAGTAATGTTTGTTTATTGGAGTGTGTGTATGCGGTGTGTGCACAGCACAAGTCTTGCTAAATGCTCATGCATGGATCTGTGTGTGTGTGTGTGTGTGTGTGTGTCGGGTGTGCACGGGCACTCGCGACCATTGGTGCGTATGTGGCCATAATAGTTCCTGTCCTCATGGAAGGCCATGCTGTGCTGGATCATCTGCCGGGACGCGTCTTTTGTACCACGATGTCACACGCACTCGGATGAGCAGCTCTGCCCAGACTTCACACAGATGTTGCCTGCCGCTCTCTTCCAGCACCCTTGAAGGCTGCGCTGATCCAAAATGGAAGATTTGGAGCCCATATACCTTGGTTCAACTCCCCCCCCCCCCCCCGCCACCCCCCCAGTACTAGTCTTTTGTATAAATATATGATGATACGGCAGGCGCTGTGGTTGAGATGTATTCTCCACGCAACTTGGGAGGTTGATGAAATGAAGTGTGTGTGGGTGTGGCAGGGGGGGGGGATCAATCCAGCTGTATCTACTGTTCTCTGTATCTGCGCTCACTGAGTAACAGAGGCATGCTGAACGCAACTTCACTCCTCTCTCTAGTGGTCGTCTTCTGGTATGTGTTGTTATTCCTGCCGCCAGTCCATCCCGCACTTCTAAGATCTTAACTTTAGTTTTATGATATCGTCTCTCTGCTCTCGAACCACTCCTATCGTCTGTTGTATTGAATTGTATTGTATTGTATCTATTCTCCTTTTTCTCCAAAAGACTGTTTGTAATGGAATCACTCATTTTATATTAACCAGGCAAATTGAACCTTGTGACCAACTGCTTCCTGTGAAGCACCACCTCACCACCCCCCACACGGCTCTGGTTCTGTCCCTATGGACCTATGACGTTTTCGTCCCCCCCCGCCCAAAAAGATCACCTTGCTGTCAGTTAGCGTTCCCCCCCAGGCCCCGCCCCTCCCCCACAACCCCTGCGCTTCCCATTCGGTCCCCATCCCAAAAGGGTTAACGCCCACCTACCGACACAGCTGAAACCACACCCATCGCTCATTAGCATACACCGGCGCCACGGTGACAAACCTGATTCGCGCACGTTCAAAGTGTCTGGGGCCCGGTAGGTGTTCAGCTGGCAGCTGTCAGAGTCCTCTCCGTGTGACAGCAGCAGCCGAGCGCGCCGGTGGGGGGTGTCTGAGCCTCAATCTAAAGACTATATATTTAGATGAAACATTGTCACTTTAGCACAGCCAGGAGTAGGGCGTGGGGGAGGAGGGGCGGGGGACTGCCTGCTTTCACTCCGTCTTCAGTAGCGGGAGAAGACGGTTGTTTCATCAGCAACAAACACCCATCTCCATCTTGTTTTGGTAAAAAAAAAATAGAAGAGAGACACCATCAGTTATTCTTTTTTTTTTCCCGTTGCCTTTCCTCTTTCAGAGAAAGTCAAAGTCCTTTTGGCTCAGACGTTTGTCGCGTTGGGAGAATAGAAAATGGGACACGCCTCGTTTTGCACTCTCATCTCTGGTGTCTCCCGCTCGCTTGGGCTGTCTCTCGTTCTCGTCAGGAGTCTGTCATTGACTGAGAGAATATGAGTGAGGGAGGGGTGGGCCGCTTTCTTTTTCTCAAATCGTTGACGTTGTTCAAACTCACCCAACATCTGATTTAATGGCAAGGAGACTGTTGCACACAATCATGTCTTCGCCACCACCTGTCAGTGAACCAAACGCGCCTTTGCCGCTCAAAGTGATTTTTATTTTTTTTTTAAAGAGAGACGGGATGAGAGAGGAGTGTGTGTGTGTGTGTGTGTGTGTGTGTGTGTGTGTGTGTGTGTGTGTGTGTGTGTGTGTGTGTGTGTGTGTGTGTGTGTGTGTGTGTGTGTGTGTGTGTGTGTGTGTGTGTGTGTGTAACGGAGGGAAAACAAGAGATTCTAAACCAGAGGCCTTAGTAATAACGGAACATGAATGCAGATCATCCTTTCCTCCTAAGAGGAAACATGTCAGATGTTCAGGGAATTTAGGAGACATACTCGTTTTACTCGTTTTCCCTTTTTTTGGTGGGGAAGGAAGGAAGCAACACAGACATGATCTTTTCCCAATTCCTTTTCATTGGCCCTGGTCTTTGTTGCCACAACACCACCATCTTCATAGCAATGTCTCCTGGCTCCTCCTCTTAAATGGAGTCAAAAGCAGAGGCGGCTGAAAAATACGGTGGAAAGATACAATGACAGCAAATGTCGTTTCCTAGTCCTAGAGGTACGTTTGCCTGAGACGCGCTAAGACACGGTGTTAAGACCCAATTCATTCTTTCATACGGGGAAAGCGCCGCGGCAATTTCAGGTAGGGGAAGGGGCCTTTTGTGCGACTTTGCGTTGCTTCAGAAGGGACATGGCTTCGGATGTTCAGATTATTCCTTGTGTGTTTTAAACTTGCCCGTGCTCCAGAACCCACAGCCCGACCTTGCAACGCACGCATATTTACGCATCTCAAGTGAACGCACCTTAACCCAGTTCAGGGAGAATGCGAAATGTTCAGATAAGCCTTTACTGCACGTGCGATATACAGTCATAAACTGGCAACAAATCCCAATCAACAAGGTGGCGTGAACATAAAAGGCTAGTATCTACCCCTCAAGCTATTAAGCAATGATTATCAAACTTTAAACAGCAACAGTCGAAGGTAGGCTAATGCTAATCTCTCCACAGTGCAAAGTGGTCTCGTTGCTCAATGCTTCGTCACAAGCACTAATCAGGGACACATGGGGACCATTAGGCCACTGACTGCATCGTATCACATCACTACCAAGGAATATTCACACATACACACACACACACACACACACACACACACACACACACACACACACACACACACACACACACACACACACACACACACACACACACACACACATATATATTTGCATACACATAGACACACATGCATACGCACATGCATCCATTCATACACACATACATGTATATGCAAACCCACACACACATACTAACATGCACACACACAAACACACACGCACACAGATTAACATTCAAACATACACACACACATCTATGCACATAAACACAAACACACAACATATGCACACAAATATTAACTCAAACACACCAACACAAACTCAACTAAAGCAAACGCCAGAGTGTCCTGTCAGCTTCGATCAGCCTCCCCCGCGCTGGAAACGGTACACAGAACTGTGAACTGTATGCACTCCCCCCCCAGCGTCCCGGCTCAGGCTAATGTATAGGATGGTCCCATACAGAGGGAGGACACCCCGCCACAGGACAACTTGTAATTTATACAAGAGAAGCGGATCTGTCGTTGCTGCGGTGTCTCCTTCGTACATGCACTCTGAAAGTTGGGGGGGAAAAACACCCCACACACACAGAAGACACAACACAACCAGAGAGAGAGAGAGAGAGAGAGATGGGCGAGAGAGATGGAGACACAGAGTGAGTGAGCGAATCTCCCTTTTTTCAAAAGGGTCTCGAATCTGGGATCCGGACTACTCCAGAATTGTGCGCCGAGGGAGCTAGTGGAGGCTTGTGTTTTGTTTATCCAACCGTTGTTTGCTTGCATCGGTCGGAGGGCGAGGGGGAGGCAGATTGTTTTGTCTTGGAAGGCCCTTTCTATTATGACTACAGAAGCGGCTATAGATAGATAGAGAGAGACGTTTAGAGGAAAAACTCCCCCCAGTGTTGCTGAAGGAACGCTTCAATTAAAGATCTCCCTCCTCCTTGATTAAGGCCTCTCTTTTACATTCTCATCGTCTCCTACTTTGAAATGGTAAAATTGTCCTGGAAAGTCCCTCTGGTTTACTGCAAATTGATGGGACTCGTACCCTGACATCGTTGGCCTCAATAGGTTGTTTGGGGCAGAGGCTGGGAGGAAGAGGGGGGGGGGGCAGGGCAAGGATTGGCGAAGTCTGATGTACTGGATCCTGTGCCAAGACAATGAGCAGCTCAGTGTTATAGACTGGGACTGTTAAAGACTGGGGGGTGGGGGGGGGGGCTCAGCTTTGAAGTGCTTTCCAAGCCCCTCTTCATTGCACCCGGAGAGCTACGTTAGCCAAGGCCAAACCGAGCAATCGGTTACATCCAGCAAACATTTAAATCATTTCAGGGGAAACTTTTTCAAGGTTCTCCTGGAAGAGTGACCGACGCTAGAGGTTAGAAGATCCGAGGTAGGAAGTATCATGGATTACCTCTAGGTAAGATGGACATTTGCATTTAAGTTTTCTGCCTGCAATTACTCTCTTTTAACATACACATTTATCCCAAAGTTTCAGATATGTGTCATTAAACGTCTCCTATTATGCTACTTTTCTGGTCTTAATTTCTTATTAATGACTCCTATAAAGCAACCTGACCCGAATCACAGCACAAAAATCGATGTAGATTTTCGGGAAACTCTTCCTCTCACCTGGGCGCTTTCACCATTCTCTGTCAACACTCGGCTTCGTCCTTCTCCGCCCCCTCACCCCCCTCCTGCCAACCCCACTCCGTTGTGATTGGTTACCTTCAGGAAGAGCATGTTGCAGCCTTACCATACATGGAAAATTGGAATTGTTCTACGTAGATTAATCCCGGAAATTTGAACAAGTGAATGGAGACCGGCGTCCCTAGTGTTTAGCGCTCTGCACAGCCACCCCAGACGGTCAGCAGGGAATACGCCTAAATGCATGTACGTCATTATTTGACCCTTTAGTATGGTTAAACATGACTATAAATCATACTAACAATGATTATAGGTCATAAAATTCGAAAAAGCATAAGGCAAAATAAAAAAATATTACTGTTTAGCGTCCCCGCCCGCTTCCATTCGTTTTTATTGCTAAAAAAAAGTCAAATACAGATGTTCTCAATCGATAGACTCCATCGTGTTCGTTTTCACAATAACCCTGTATGTATGGCCAGAAGGAACGACGAAAGCAGGCAACACTCTTGGGGAAAAAGCATGAAAAACATCTTTTGGGGGGGAAGGGCCTCCTCCTTCCTTTTTTGAAAAAGGCAGGACGCTAAGCATGTTTGTTTGGTTTTTTTTGCCTAATAGGTGCTCTTTAAGGAGCAAGGAGCGCTTAGGGCATCCTACTCACTTATGCCTACAGGTAGGCTGTGGACATTGGTATTCAAAGAACCTGCCCTGCCTGGTGAGTTGGTTCAGCCGTTTCAATCT